>CM032330.1:73576297-73658797 GCA_019022515.1 Quercus aquifolioides
ATATTCACCAACCCACCTTTCTCTGCTTTAACTTATGTGGGTTTTTTCTGTCCTGTAAAGGTGATGGGTGAAAAGGGATTTAGACTTTTTAGACCCACATTGCTCTATGTTGATAAGGGTTATAATTATAAATTTTTATATTCTAAAACTCTACTATTTAGACTCTTTACCTCTATTTTGTAATGTGTTATATTATGATATTTTTGTTTTTATTGTGATATTATTTTGTTTAAATACTTAGATAATATTGTTTCAAAAAAAATAAAAAAGTAAAAACACTTGGATAATATTATTCAATTTTTGTTAAAAATTATTTTGATTTAATAAGATAAATTTAGTTGTAATTTATATATTTATATATATAAAATCGAAGTCAATGAAACTCTGATAACTTTTCACGTCAACACAATATTTAAAAAAAAAAAAATTTATTTACCTCTCCAAAACAAAACACCATGCTTATCTCCCTCTTTTTTTCTTTACCCGATACTTATCTTTAAAAATGAGCAAAACCGGACTGACACAAACACAAACTCAGCACACAGGTTAAAAAAAAAAAAAAAAAAAAAAAAAAATTATTTAACTCTTAAAAAACCATACTTATCCTTCTTTTTTTTTAACCGACACTTATCTTTTTTTTTTTTTTTGATGGGAACCCGATACTTATCTTTAAAAATAAACAATACCGGATTGACACAAACACAAACTCAGCACACGGGTTAAAAAAAAAAAAGCTCCCAGGTCGGCACAATATTTATAAAAAAATTTATTTATCTCTCCAAAATAAAACTGGATACTTATCTTTTTTTTTACCCGATACTTATCTTTAAAAATAAACAAAACCGGATTGACACAAACACAAACTCAGCACACAGGTTTACTCTTCCCTGTTCACGCTGCCCCTCATCCCTTTCTCATTGTAGATTAGCTTTGATTTTGGGAATATATATTTTTTCTATTCAAATCAATGCCGCATTTGGGTTCTAAATTTTTTTCCCTAGATATCACTTCTTCTTTTTTGGAAAAAGTCACACTCAAAAGCTGTCGATTGGTAAGTGAGCCTGATATTACTAAGAAGAATATCCTCCTAACAGACCGTTTAAACTCTTTGTAGTAAGATGCTGTTGTTTACTGGTACACACAAAAGTCACAGCTTCCACCATTGTGGTGGTTTTGGTATAGGTATGCTTGCTTTTCGTTGCAAGATATTTTGGTCTTTCTCAATGATACAAGGTTATTTATTCTCTCTTAATGCTTTTGTCTCTCTTTAACTTCTATTTACACTGTATATTTTTTACTGCAGAGAAATGTAATATCTGAGAGGTTGAGGAAGAATAGGGTCAAAGCCGAATTCTATCATGGAGATATTAACTCATTTGGTAAGAATATCATTCCATATTTTTATATATGATTAATGTTACTGATGTGGTAGATATTTACTATTTAAATTAAAAAAGGTTTACGAGAGGTGAGTTAGGCTGATTTCAAGACTCAAACGTGGAACACATTGCTTGAGGCGAACATAACTTGCCATCGCAATGTCTTATATTTCAATTTTATTTCAATTTTCTTTATAATCTGTAGGACTGGTCTTTGATTCTATAGATTCCTTGAACAAATTGAAGTTGAGGAATTGTTACCCTTAAAACACAAATTCTAATGCTTTCAATTGATCATGTTTGACAACCTATATAGTTATTAACCATTTTGTCTCCTTCAACTTCTAACTTGCATTTGTGTACAAAGAAGTTCTTGCGTCCACACGGATGCCAAATGGTGCAGTTTTAAAAAGAAAAAAAGGTATATTCTTGATGATGTGTTATTCTATTTAATGGTATTTTGTCGTATATTTGCTTCTCATGGTGCTTATTACAAGTGGCTGTATTGGATATTGTATGATAGTGGTAATGTTTTTTTTTTAGAGACTTTTAATTATTGATTTCATCCTTCTCAATGTTGGGCTTTTCTGGGTTTTGCATGTAATGCTATTCTTAAAATTTTAGTTGATTATCTGTTTGAGTGATGAGGAGAAAAATCAAATGTCTTGATTTGAATTATATGGAGTAGCAAGTATGGTTAAGTTAAATATAAGTAAATCATTTCAAATTTTTGCAGCATTCCCTATTATAATGTTTTGAAGATAAAATGTTAAGGATAGTTTATATATATATATATATATATATTATGCAGAGGGTTGTAATTTAGTGCTTGAGTTTTTTAATCACATTTATGATGAAAATTTTTGCTATATGTTATGTATGTTAAGCAAGCTTAGGGGTGATATTGTCAAATTTACATCTTAAGAACTTTGAAATCTTTGTGAACAAGTAATTTTATTGTTCTTCCTCCTATCTATGGTTGTGGCATGTTCTTTTTTATTTCAAGGTAAGGATTCTACAAATTTCTTAGAGCAATTCTGGATTGAGGTTGTCTAATCTTGGCTTTTGAGTAAAATTTGATTGTCAAAATTCCACCATATTTGTCACAAATAAAAAAGATATATGTTGCAACTAACAATGGCAAAATTGTTGATTTATGTGCAATCATTAAAATGTTGAATTTTGGTTAAAAGGTTGATATAAACCTAATTTTTAGCATGATTTTAAGTGAATACATGTAAATTTGTTCAAATGCTAATTTTTATTCCTTACAGGGCTTTGAGGAGTACATAAATTTGATTGTGGATGATGCTAGAAAAGTCAACATCAAGAGGTAGGGCAAAAAACTTTAGGTGGGTTCATTTTGTCATTTTCTTTTTCTTTTATTCTCCAAAATGTGCATACTTTGAATGTGGTACATCTATTTAGTTATGGGTCGATTATATATCAAAAAAAAAAAAAAATGTAAAACGTAGATTCTTCTTAAGAGATGCAACACAATAGCAACCTCTCTCTCTCTCTCTCTCTCTCAATAATGGAAAGTGATAATTTCAACAATTGTGTAAATTGGCATTATGTTGCCTTTTCAATCCCATTGAGGTCTAGCATCTTTATTTATTGGCAATGTTAGAATTTAGATACATCTTGGACAACAAGAATGATTAATGTAATTTATGAAAGATATTTGATTGAATGAGTATGGAATTAGCTATAATTGTGTTGAATCAGTTACATATTTTCTAAATATGATCTCAAGCTCTTGGTTATCACGATATCTCATTGTATGTGATAGATTTTATTACTTTGTAAGTGATAGGGTTTATTAGTTTGGTATATAATTTATATCATGATATTGATTTTTTTTTTTTTTCATATTAGGGAAGCTATCAATAGCTTTCCCGTGCATTGCACAGGTTAATGACTAGTTTTAAGTATATTTTTATTAATGTAATATGTTTTATTAAAAAAATTGTAATTGTTGTGGGGTAAATTAATAAGGAGTAGAGTTTTACGGGGTGAGGTGGAGTTTTGCAGAACCTCAAAGGGTCGGGATGAGGTAAGAAATTTTTTCCCATCGTGCAGGACAAGGTAAAAATGAGCTGGCAAGACAAAACTCTGCAGGAGGGGGGCAAAGACCCCATCCTTTGGCTCTGCCTCACTCCATTATCATCCCTAATCGTACATTATCACTTCATAGAGTATTATGAATGTCTCTTGGATCGAAACACGCTGAGACTCCATTTTTGTTTTCTTTTTCTATTTATATATATATATATATATATATATATATATATATATATAAACGCCCCATGTGGTTATGCTGCCAAAGGCCATGGCAGCCCATACACACACATATATATCTTATGTCCAATACATACCCGCATGTTATGAGGGGATTGAATAGACACATAGGTTTAAGAAGGAAGATAATATGTCTTATGCCTGATTGATATATATATATATACACACACACACACTACTTTCTTTTCTTTTTTTTTTGAGAAATTATATATTATTTAAGAGACTTCTCCTAAGATGAAAATTTTGTTAGTTCAAAAATATATTTACACCCCTGACTTCTTCTAAAATATCTCATATGTATTATTGTTAGTAATCTCTTAAATGCTAAGCAGAAAATAAACAAAAGTTCCTGTCCCAGCTTAAATAAAGGGGAAATGACAAAGCTTAATCCTTACCTGAAGCACCAAAAAAAAAAAAAAACAACAACAACAAACAGGACATTACTTCCTGACTCACACCACTCTGACTTGTCTTGCCTGTTAGCTAGCACTTAAATTTAGAAATAATAATAATAATAATCACCGCATTTTGGGTTTTTATAAATAATTTTTTTTACTGTACTTCAATTGATAGTCCTATATTTTACACTTAAAAAAAAAAATTTCTTGACATTTTAATTTCAAAATGTGGTTTTGTTATTATGAACACAATTTTTAAATACTTTGAAAAATAGAGAAAAAGTTGAATTTAAATTATATTTTTAAAAGCAATAAAGCCAGCGAGGCATATATACAACTTTATAAGTAAATTTTTATAGTCTTAATATTTTCAAATTGATATTTTTATTTCAATTTATTTTAGAGTTAACTCAGATGTCTAATAGTAGTTTACATTTATATTAGTTTTTGTATGGCATTTACAGTTGTTTACAATTGTTCATTTATTTCTTCTAAAAAAAAAATTGTTTATTTATTTCGTAGTTAATATAAATTAATAATTTTTCGCTATTATTATTAATAATATTATCTTTTAATTTTGCTCCCTCTAGATTGAAATCCTGACTTTACCATTGTATGGGGCTGTCATGGCTTTGTAGTATGCCCACGGGAGGCTTCCATGGCATTGGCAACATGCATATACACATATAATGCATACCACAATTACGTCTTCATTCTTATAGTTGTGTGGTTATTCTCCTCACAATGTGTGGGAACTGTATGATTGTAGATTTTTACATACTATAAGAGTAAGATTGCAAATATTTAATAGATGAGAAGTTTATTTTTTTTTAATGTTGAAATCCAAAGAACTTTCAGTAGCTAATTATTTATTTTTTGATAGTTCAATAGCAATGTTACAAAGGAAGAAAACGAATAAGTTACCTTCTTCTTACGAGGTTGAGAAAATATCAAGGACTTATAATCTTCTACTTTCAAAAAGATAATCCTACAAAAATACTTGTAGGTATTTATGTTTAATTCATTTTTTTAATCTTCTAATCCTTTGATAACCTTGACTTACATGAGATTCTCAAAAGCACTTTATCTAAATGAGAAATTAACTTCAAAAGGAACCGTATTTTATAAAAATATATAATACAAATTGTTTTATATGTACCATATCTATATAATTTTAACTATTAGAATTTAATAGTTACAACAAGAGATGAAGTATTTGAATCTTGAATGACTCTGTTAGAAATATTAAAAGTATCATTTAGTTGAGTTACAAGACTTTTGATTTGACTATTTAAATAAGATATTATTTTCTTTCATTTTTTTTATAATAGCAAGTGAAATGTTAAGATTATATAGGTATGTCACATTGTGTTTAGGGATCAAGAATTTCAAGGTTAAAATGTCATTTCTGAAAATAAAAAATTAAATTCTTAGTACGTTCTCAAAATTTCCAAATGATCACATTACAACCATATACTAAATCCTTCTTGCTTCCTATAAAAATAAAAATAAAAATAAAAGAGTTCCTTGCTAGCTATTTGATAACGGGAAATTTCGTTTACTATTTCCAAATTCACTGCCAAACGAAACTCTTTTTTTTTTTTGTTACCCGATAATACTTCCAAACGAACTTACAGTATTTGCTATGAAATGTATTAGTCTTAATTATTGCCAAACTTTTTTTTTTTGGGTGGAAAAATCTTCCTGAACTTGGTATCGAACCAAATTTTTCCCTGATTGTGAAGATGAAATCATGAAAAGAATTTGGAGAGATATAGGAGACCAAGAATATGTTTGGAAACAGCTTATTTACATAATATCTACTAAAAAATTTAATTTTTAGTAATATTTATGTTAAATGTGTAACAAAAATTTAAAGCTAATTTATTGTAAAAATGTTAAGGTTAGATTATTTTAAAAAAACAACAATAATAATCCAAAACAAAAGGCAAAACACAAAAAAATAAATAAGCTTGGCAAAGGCACTCTAATTTGCAAGAATGCAATTGGAAAATGACAAAGTTTAGCTATAAAATTAGTTATAGTACTCTAAAGTTACAACATTTCTCAATAAAATAAATATTACTACATATTTTGAAAATTTATCCGTTGAATTGTATGTTCTTTATGTTCTTAATACACTTGTCAAATTTTGTGTCAATCGAATATTATTTAATATATAATTTATAAGCTTATATTTTATGTATAATTTTAAACTACAAAAATTTACAATTTTAAAAATTTATTGATGACATTGCTATTGATCTTTAATTTTCTAAAAATTTTGCAAGTATGAAGAATATAAAAATAAGATATAATCTAATAGTGGATTTGTCAAAATTCACCTCTAATAAAAAGATATTGAATAATGTTGTAAACTTAGGCTACAACTAATTTTGTAACTAAACTATATCCATTAGAAAATAAATTCCTATATAATTACAAATTTAGTTGTAGTTTAAGGCTATAATTCTGCTCAATATCTTTTTATTAGGTATTTTACAATAGAACATTACTAGTAGTATATCAATCTTATAATTTTTTTTCCTGACTTAATAGGTATTCTACAATTACACAATACTCTTGACGTACTTTCCTATAATTGTTATTCAAACTAAGATGGAAATTAATCTAATAAGCTAAGAAGCATGGATATTGACATAACATGGGACACAACAACACAATAACTCTTGAAAAATTAGTGCACGTGGGAATTCAACAATTAATTAATATCTCTACATATATTTTAGACATAGTCTATGTTTAATTCTAGTTTTCAAAACAAATAACAAGTATAAAAATCTTTAAAAACATATCTAAAATAAGAGTAATTTTTAATACATAATTGTTTTTGTTTTTATTGGCATGTTTGTATTTGACAAGTGTCCAACATAAGAAGGTATTTTATGAATCAAATATATGTATCTACACTCTCACAACATGTAAATCTCTTTATCTTATGCATAAAATAATTATTGGTTTAACATGAACACAGTTAAAGATTTTGGACAATGGGTTTCTTTGCTTAGAAGTATACAATGATGAATCATCAATTCAATTATTGAATTATTAAACAAGTATAAAGCAATTTAACATCAAATTATACTTTGCTAACAATGAGGCCAAACTAATTAAAGCAGACTAAAAACACAAAGTCCTCCACTAATTTGATTCATTATATATATTATTGTTAAAAGTACGACGAATTGAATTTTAACCAAACACTGCCGAATGTCATTACTGGAGAAAACAAATCGAGAATGCAGAAAATGTGAGGGATCAGATGCTAAAGCAAACGCACGCTATTGAAATCAATGAGAAAAAATGTGATGATAATTAATGAAGATGGCGATGAAGAACAAAAGCGGTGGCGGTAGAATATTTATATATTGTGTTAAGAGTTGATATAGTTTGATATATAATACGTACGTACCATGGCAAAGATGGCGATGAAGGATAAGAAGACTGTGAGAATTGCAGAGAAACCGCTGCCGCTGCCGCCACCACATTGAGAAGGCTGTGGAGTTACAGGTCTCGGTTGATTTGTATCCATAATGGCGGCTGGTTATTGGCTATTGGCCTGTGTCAGTCAAGTCTGCCGTGGAGAATTGCCAAAGGAACTTGGTGCTTTTACAGCTTTTATTTTCACGTGATGCACGACCAAGGAATTTTTTTTGGGAGGGAAAATGTACAGGCAACCTCCACGTGGACTCATGACAGAAAATCAACCAATACGAGGTTGTTGTGTCATCGTGGATTATCTCATATTCTCATGCATACAACACGTCAATATATTTAAGAGAGATGCTATGTTCACAATATTTTTATAATATTTTTGTAACAAATCATCCGTAGTTAGTTGTTATTGGTTCAAAGTTGAACCTAACACTAAGATTACCTTTTTTGTCCCAACAACAACAACCCGTAACAACCTGCCACTTAAGATTTGTTGTAAAAATGTTGTTAACATATTGTGGACATATCATTTCTCAATATTTAATAGGAGAGGTTCTACGTCCACAACATTTTACAACAAATCGTAGGTGGTTAGTTGTTATTAGTTCAAATTTGAACCAACAATAACATTCTGCTACTTAGAATTTGTTGTAAAAATATTGTGGACATATCATTTCTCATTTAATAATATATTAAGAATGCCTCATTGATCAAAAGTAAGGGTGGAAATTAGGAGGGTTGGCTGGGTCACAATTCTTGAAAAATAGAGATAAAATAAATAACAACTATCAAAAAAATTTAAAACATGTCTAAAATAAATAAATAAATTTAATACGGAATTATATTATTTTTCCTTCGAACACCAATGTAGGAGTTTTCTTAGCATTTTCGTGTTTGACATGTATCCAACACAATAAGGTATCTTATGAATCAAATATACGTACCTACACTCTTACAGTATTGTAAATCCCTTTATCTTATGCATAAAATAATTATTGGTCTGACATGGATACATACAGCCAGAGATTTTTATCAGAATAAATGATGAAATATCTTTTTTTGAGAAACAAATATCAATTCAATTATTAAACAAGAAGCATAAAGCATGCTCCTTCTAAAAAGATAATAATAAAGCGTGCTTCGTTAATAAGTCATATTTAACATCAAATCAAGTACCACCAACTTAAGAATATCCCATTAGGTGGGCAAGGACGTAGTCCACCGGTCACTTCCGGTTGAGCCTTAGTTCAAGCTTAACGTAGATGGGGCGACTCTGTTGGAATAGGAGCTGTTCTATGTGATTACACAGAGAGGGTGGAGGCTGCTTTGAGTAAGAAATTGTATGCCCATTTAGGCCCTCTAGAGATTGAAGCAAAGGTGTTAGAGGAAGGGGTAAGTTTTGCTTGGGACGTTAGCATTAGAGATTTGGTGGTAGAGAGTAACTCAAAAATTGTTATTGATGCTTTAAGGGTAGTGGTTATTGAAAATGTCATTGAGGGACACAGAGCAAGCTGTTAGAGTTCAAATGCATAATTATTTCCCATATTAAACAACAGAGCAATAACCCAGTACATATCTTGACTTAATACGTCAAAAATATTGACAATTATGTAACATGAATAGAGGAAAATTCCAGTATGGTTGAATTTGTTTTGGCTCAGGATATATTAAATTTATTTTCTTTTTAATAAAATTACATTTTTCATATTTAAAAAAAAAAAAAAGAGAGTAAAATATAGAACAATGAGACCAAACTAATTAAAGCAGAATAAAAAGCACATAGTCCTCTACTAATTTTTGATATGTTATAGATATTATTATTAAAAGTATTGCCTAATGTCGAATCGATATTGAAGTAGAATCACAATTCACACAAAATGATAGTGCGCATTGCAGAAAGAAAATGCTGAAATCAACGTAGTTTTAGGAACTGAAAATCAAGGCATAGAAGATGATAAAACAGATGATATGAAGGATCAAATGCTAAAGCAAACACTATTTAAATCAATGTGAGAGAGAATGTGATGGATTGGTGACCCATGAGGGTGCAATGATGAACAAAGTGGTGGCGGTGGAATATTTATATATTGTGTTAAGAGTTGATATAGTTTGATATTGTTAAATATTAACATTAATACACCATGTTGAATATGATAGTATAGATGCAGAAGCGAAAGCATAAAATATAAAACACAATAACACACGAGGGTTATATGGTTCAGCCTTACGGCCTACATCCATGGAGGGAACCTTAAAGGGCTACATTAATAATACATTATAGTGTAGTACAAATTCTGTATTACAATGAATCATAACATGTGTATATATAGTAGACTAAACCCTAGACTAATAGACTTCTAGTACAAGTAGGAGACTTGGTTTGCACACAAAGTAGAATTAGGTTTGGGCCTATGCTAATGGGCTAATATATCTCTAACACCCCCTCTTAAACTCAAGATAGAAGTTTGATGAAATCTTGAGATTTGATAAAATTGAGAAGATCCCTTGAATGAAGTTTGGCTCTGTTACGGTAGTTTGAGGAAGGCAATGGTCTTGCAGTGTTGATGTGACTTCTAATGGTGGTTTGACTATACTGGAGAGTTTTGACGGCAGTAGTAGGAAGCCAAAGAAGATGAACGCAACGAAAAAAAAAAAAACTAATGAAGACAAAGATTGCTCTTAAATGTACCGCAATGACAGAAAAACCATGGCCACAAGAAGCTGGCTCTGATACCATGTTAAATATTAGCATTGATACACCATGTTGAATATGATAGTATTGATGTGGAAGTGAAAGCATAAAATATAAAAATACAATAACATACGAGGGTTACGTGATTCAGCCTAACGGCCTAAATCCACAAAGGAAACCGTAAAGGGCTACATCAATAATATATTATAGTGTAGTACAAATCCTGTGTTACAATGAATCATAACATGTGTATATATAGAGTAGACTAAACCCTAGACTAATAGACTTCTAGTACAAGTAGGAGACTTGACTTGTACACAAAATAGAATTAGGCTTGAGTCTATGCTAATGGGCTAATATATCTCTAATAGGTATATAATACTACAGTGAAGATGGCGATGAAGGATAAGAAGACTGAGAATAGCAGAGAAACCACCACCGTTGCCTTAAGGAGGCTGTGGAGTTATGGGTCTCATTTGATTTGAATCCATGCGGTCAAGCAGGTTTCGTTTTCTTTTCTCTTTGGCGTACAGAATGCGATAGAATTTTTTTTTTTTTTTTTTTTTTTTTTTTTTTTTTTTTTTTTTTAATAATTTCATTTTTGGGTCTAAACATTTTTTTTTTTTTTTGAGGTTAATAATTTAGCCTAAAACACAGGAGGAATTATGTTTGAATAATGTCAGGACTACAATTTTACCATAACTTTGTCACAACTTATTTATGTGGCAAGTTGTGAGTAATGAAATTGCGGACTCCAATGGACCCATCAATTTTACTTCATCACTTACAACTTACCACATGAACAAATTGTAGCAAAAGTTAAAATGTATAAAGAACCTCTATGTACAATGTTGCGTCACATACTTACACATCATATGCTAACATATAATTCTAGCCTTGAAAAAAATTTGGAATATTTAAAAAAAAAAATTGGGCTTAGCTGGCATTAGTCCCAGAGGTGTTAACTATATTATACCAATAATAATAATAATAATAATAATAATAATAATAATAATAAAGAAAGATGTTGTAACAAGAAGTCTTCCTCTATGAATTGAAAAGTACAAACCTTCAATATTTTTAGCTAGGATTAGATTGACCTAATCTGTTTGTTTAGATGAAACCTCTTGTGAAGATAATTTTTTGTGTTTTCTTGTGTTTGGTAGTATTAAAAAAAATAATTCAAAGAAAAACTTTTTTTAGTCAACAAAAAATTCTATTAAAATATTACTTATATTTTAGAGATTATTTTTCACATCAAACTAAATAAAGAAAATTAAGAGGCAATATGAAAACTATTGAAAATAACAAATAAACTTTTCTTTTCTTTTCTTTGCAGTGAATAATAGATAAACTTTTAAGTACCAAGATTGTATAAAATATAAATATGTTACAGTGTATATGAATCACAAATTTTAAGGGTAAAATGGCATTATTGAAAATAAAAATTAAATTCCTAACTTTTTGTAAAATCTGCAAATGACTTTGATATTTCAACCATACTTCTCTTTTTTTTGGCAAATGACATTACAAGTTACAACCATACTAAGTAACTTTCTTGCTAGCTGTTTGACAATGGGAAATTTCGTGCGATGAATGATAAGGCAAGTGCTATCCCAATTTCACTGTTAAACGAACCTCTTTTTTTTTTTTTTTTTTTTTTTTTTAATGTGGATAATAATACTGCTAATATAAAACTTATTTGCCATGAAATGTATTAATTTTTATTTCAAAGAGTCAAATACATTTTTTCTTGATTGTGAGGATGATGAAAGCATTCGGAAAAAACTCAAGTCGCCCTCCCTATCCATTTCTATTCAGCCAAAAAAAGAAGAAGAAAGCATTCGAGAAAATAATGGAGAGATTAATGTTGCAAGCTGGAAATTGGGAAATAAATTCCTATGTAAATTATTTTCCAGCAGTTTTCTATTGACTCCATTGTTCATTTCAATTCAAGGAATCATTGTTAAAGACTTAGAGCCATTGGAGCCATTTTCAGCTATATAATCAAAGACTTTGGAATAATTGGACAGTTAGTCCTTACTTCCACCCAAAGAGTTTAAAAGAAAATGGCATATTTTATTTAAACTTCAAACTTTACAGCATTATATCTTTCTGTACTTTTTTTAATGCCTTTTTGTTAATTTTATGTAAAATATAGCTTACTTCCACTTAAGGGTTTACAGCATTATATCTTTCTGTACTTTTTTAATGCCTTTTTGTTAATTTTAAGTAAAATATAGCTTACTTCCACTTAAGGGTTTACAGTACAAATATCAAGAAAATTATATAAAACCGCTTTGAATTTTTCATAACAGCATAACAATCAATAAATTATTGAAACGTTAGATTTTTCTTTCTCTGATTTTTCTTTCTCTTTTAAAATATGTCCATTTTAAGGAAACTAACTCCGGACATCCGTTAATAAGTAAGTCCTCAAGGCTCGTTAAATATTGAATTCCTTCAGATAAAGAGCATAATTTGTGGCAGTTTTGAATCCATAACCTCCGTAGTGAAGATAAGCCCCGCAATCCATTTACCGGAAAGGACAAAATATCTGTACACCTCCTTATATCGAGTTCCCGTAAAGAATGTAGGTACTGGAGTCCTTCTGGCAGACTTTCGAGTCCCTTACATTCATTAAGTTCAAAGCGTTCCATTGCAGTAAGATTTTGAAACAGTCCATCCGGAAGAAGTGTCGATTCATCCATTGTTACAATATGTCATATGGCATTCGCACCTAGCATGCCATATGTCATATGTTAGTCTATTTTACCATTTAAGCACAAAAAACCCCCTCCATCCAGACTTGTAAAAGCCAACTATTGTAATAGTGCTACAATGCAATTCGAAAGGTAGAACTGCACTTGCACTGTAGCACTATTGTAAAACCAAATATATTATTTAAATCATTTTTTCTCTCCTTTTAGTCATTTCTCTCTCTCACAGTCACAGAGCTCATCTCCCCTCTCTCTGTTGAGCCTTTCTCTCCCTATGCCTCTCACTGGCAATGACCCTTTCTCTCTGATGGCATTGCCGATGACCTTTTCTAGGCAAGATCATCGTAGTCAAGGGGCTGAGGATTGCTAATCGAATTTTGGTGGGTTTGCTTGGTGGGTCTAGGACTGAGGATTGTGGTGGATCAGCGTGGTGGGCCGTGGGTTATGGGTTATGGGTTTTGGATTTGGGTTGATCTAGGCGTGACGGAGCTAGGTGTTGATCTGGGTTGATCTGGGTGTGGATCAGCGTGGATTGGAGATTTTGGATTTAGGTGTTGATTTTGGATTTGGGATCGGCGTGACGGAGTTGGGTGTTGATTTTGGATTTGGGATTGGCAGAGATCGGAGATCGTGGTGGCGGTGTGGATCTGGGTCAATGATCGAGTCACGGAAGAGGAAGATCTCGGTGGTGGTGGGAAAGGCTTGTTTGTTCTTGCAATTAGGGTTTTGGGTTGAAGTGACTGATCTTGGTGAAGACAGTGACAAATCCTGAGGATGAAGAAGAAGAAGAAGGGTTTTGTTGGTTAACAGGTTTTGGTGTCACGGTGGTTGTTGTGTGGTGGTGATTGGGTTGCTGTGTAAAGGTGGTGTGGTTGAGAGGGTGGTTATTGTGTAGATGGGTGTATTGAGTTTTCTCTATGGTACTTGACCACTGGTTGAGAGAGAGAGAGGAAGGGAGATAGAAATTAAAGAGAGAATGAAATATATTTTATTGTATAATTTATATTATTTTAATGTATTGTATTGTAAAATAAAAGTTGGGATGCTGAGAGTATTGTAACATGGTATGATATAATTGATAAAGTAGTTTTTTTGGATGGTAAAATGGGATGGGATAACATTTCTTGATGCGAATGCTTAGAATGCTGGAGCAAGATCATTTTAGTTATAATCATAAATAAACATTCCATCATTTCATTGTACTGTTTTCCATGCGTAGTCATCCAGCAATGTCAATAATATAATATTGCAACGAGTTATATCAAAATCGAAACAAAATTCAACAGCTCTCCTTTAGTTTTAAGGTGCAAATGTCCCAAATGGTTAAATTTGTTGCAAGCAAATTGTTTTACACAATTTTACGCACCCCAAAAGCAACTAAAAAGTCACGATGTTCATTGTAAAACGAATTGTGTACTCTTACCAAATTCTTTCTCTTCCATAGGTATATTAAAATCAAACAGACAATCTATTGTAAATCCAAACTCTACCCATAACAGATGTGAATAACATTCATATTGACAGCAGTAACCAAAGATATTGTTATTTGAATGTGGAACTAAAAGATTGTGCATCAACCTGTAACATGTTTCAAGCTTTTATATACAAGAAGAGTTAAAGATGGTTTGGTCATGTTCAAGAGAGCGTGACTATTGCCTTGGTAAAAAAGAGTGAGTTGATCCAAGTTGAGAGAACCAAAAAAAAAAATAGAGGAAGGCCAAAATTCATTAGTAAAAGTATTAAAAAATAAATACAAAAGACATGTCAATCCCAAAAGTAGCAAAGAGTATGACTTTTGATAGAGTAGAACAGAGGAAAAGAATACAGGGGACCGACCCTAACTAATCTGTTAAGGATTCATAGCCAACTCTAGAATTTTGGGATTAAGGCTTTGTTGTTGTTGTATATATCTCATTGCATGAAACACCTATAAGAGCCAAAAAATTGGCAGACTTCCCAAAAATTTTGTTTAAATGAAACACCTTCTGAAAGCCTCAACTAACATTTACATTCCCTTCCAAAAAAAAAAGAAAACTATAAAGCTGTTAAATGAAACGCCTTCTGAAAGCCTCAACCAACATTTACTTTCTATATCACCTAGGTATTACAATATGTTGATAGAGACGACAGATCAAAAAAAGAAACGAAGGATTAAAAAAATTAAGTTGTTGATTTCTCCTCTTCAGACACATTCCTAGATAACTGTTGCAGGAAGTTACCAAGCAGCCTCTGATCCAAAAACATATTTGGTATCTGCAAGAAAGAACTATTAAGTAAAGCCTGCACACACAACACCACACACCCACACACACACAAGAGAGAGGGAAAGACCTTTTCCCCAAAGAAAATTTTTGTATTATCAGCAATGGCCTCAATGAATTTAAGCTCAAGAAATTGTGGCGTCAGCTTCAACTTGTTTGCTTCAGCTTCCTTCAGCAAACTAGAAACGTAGAGAGAGCAATATTATTAGTCATTTCTATAATACCATATTCATATCTTTTAAACTGAAAAGTGTATGAAGCTTTCACCGGTAGAAGTCTGCATCGGCAAAACTCTTTTCCCGAGCCATGTATATCTGGTTCTCAATTTCTTGCTGCTTCCTAACACTATCCTTTTCCGTCAACTTCTGTTCCATAAGGATCTTGCTCACATTTGCAACCTTCTCAGCTTCACTGATAGCCATTTTCTTATTTGTCTCTGCCTCTTTCTCAACCACTCTCTGTTTCTCAATAGCAATTAAGACCTAACAAAGTAACATCAACATAAAACATAGAATGATGCACTCTATTAACTTCAAAGGCTTACTATATAATAAATTATCCAATATGTTTTTCATTGACTGGGTGTGGGTGCAAACACATGCATGTACAAAGTTTGGATATAAGTGAAAAAAGCTCAAAGGACCAAGGGTAACTGGTTTAAAGGGTAAACTCAATGTTCAGCCATAATTTGAAATAATAAACATACATTAAAAGCACATTTAATTCGGAAAGAATCTGCATATCAAGAATCATATTGTGTGCGAGTGTGTTTGTCTATTTGCTTTGCTTGACTAACAGAGGAAAATAAAAGAAAGTAAAAGGACCTTCTCTCATATTCAGGAAAAAGAAACTGAACCTTTGTGCGTTCCTCTTCCATCTGTTCAAAATTGCGTCTTATGCTTTCTGGGATTTTTGGCTTTGTAACGCGAACACTAATGATTTCAATTCCTGGAGCATAACGTGTGCAGTCACCCTGGAGAGCATCTTTCATTTTTTCATCAATCTGTGAGAGTTAAACGCTTTGTCAATATAACATGAAATAAATAAATAGAAAAGGATTTGATTAACCCTACACTAGCACACGGTGCCATGATGTTACACAACTATATGAAGTATAGTTATAAGGAGCTTCTTAATAATGCTGGCAACTTAACACCAACATAGATTCCCGAAGAGAAATAATCCTTGAAAGTCAACACAGCACTACTTGCTGGGATTTTCTTGACAAGGGATCAAATTGTTCAACTTTTAAGTTAAGATTTCAATATGCTAAACAATCTGTCAGATTAAACTACTAAAGCAGAAGAAGAAAAGTACACTAATTTAAACAGCACTTGGAAGACTTCTTATACTGTAAAGCTAAATTGGAAGCTCCCAAAATATTTTCATTTATGGCTTTAAAGGTTTTGTTTTCTTTAGCATTCATACTTGATCAAAAACATCAATGTAGACTTGCTGAAGAGAGTGAGAGCTGCAAAACTGATTGATCTCGTGATGAATTTTGTCATATATCCATGTATTGTCATACTGCACCCCATAGTTCAGCAGAGTGTCATGCACATAGTCCTTGTGAAGCCGGTTAACAACCTGAAAAGGCATTATAATCAGTGCATGTATGCTGAGCATTTCAAACCTTAGACCACTTATCAACCATAATGTTAATAAAGAGCAACATCTAGTAGCTGTACCTCTATCTTCTCAAAGTTAATCATTACACCTCCTTTGGTACCACAAGGAATATCCCTCACCTGCAATTATACTCACAGGAAGGATTTGAGCATTAGACTGACAAGATGAAATTACTCAATTTTCATAACATCAAATTTTACCTGATCTGTCTGAAGGGTTACTTGAACAGGCTCATAATGGGTTATAAAAGGCAGCTTCAGATGAAAACCTGAAAATTAAGTGCATGCAAAAATTTCATAAGTTCTAGGAAAGCAACTACTGAATGAAATTCATAAAGAAAGGACCATAGTCAAACCTGGATCAGTAATCATCTTTAGAAGGGCACCTCCTCTCCAGTAAACCCCAACATGGCCTTCTGGGACTTGGTGCAGAATGGAAAAACCATTCCTAAAAGTTGATGATGAAGGAATCACTATCTGTAAATTCATGTCAGATATTTTCAAACTCAAATAAAATGATATGAACACTTATTCCAGTGACTGAGATTCAGAATAAATCTAAAATTTAAACATACTAGCACTTAATAAGAAAATATATAGTCACTCCATAAAAAAAACACTAATCCACTATTTTCTCTTTTCAGGTATGCCTCCCTGGCAGCTGCAATTACTAATAAGTAAAGGAGTGTAGCAAATCACAAAACCAGGCTAGCCTGCCAAGAACAACATGACAAGTTTTGACTGTTTTTAGTTTGGTAATTCTTTTGATCAAAAGACTAATTCAAAGTGGGAACTAAATACATTCCCATATCTTCAAAGTGGTTCTTTCAAAAACATGCCCCCCAAATCAAATTTTTAAATTTTGGCGTTTTCACACGCATGCAAATTTGACATTTTCATAAGCTGCATGTTAACTAAAACTGGTTTTGAATCTAGACAAACTGGATGAATAAAACAACTTCAATTGTACTACCCTTATAATTGGTTCAGCTTGTATCAAACTAAACCAGCTTTGTGGTTTGCAAACATCCCCAAAAACATTCAGGCAACACAATTACAAATAGAGTAATTTAGAAATAACTCTACAATCCCAAGTGCATACTCAATGCCACAATGTAAATTCCTTTCAATTTTTTTTTTTTATTTTTAAAATTGTTAATAATTAAATGACAATAGGTGTTAGAACCACAGTTTGTAATGCAAGGTGAAATGGACAAAATAAAAGTCATCTGTCTTACTCTTACTATGTTCTATTTTATGCTCCACCATTCACAATCAATCACACGTCCCTTTTTCTCCTTATAAATTAATCCACTTTTAAAATGGGGAAAGAAAAAAAAAATCAGACGTGTGACATACTGCAGTTAGTGGAGCATAAAATGGAAGACTAAGAATGGGATAGAGCATTTTTATTTGTAATGGAACACTGAAGCATTTCTACTAGAAGCTATAGGCTATTATTCACTATGATGCACCTCTGTAGTAATCTTTCAATGAGAATATTGATGCCTGTTGAATCTGACTTGCAACAATGCAAGCCCATACAACTACCATCACCATAAAGGGAAACAAATACTAGAAATAATCTTGAGTCACATTTTTATACCAAAAAATTTGATGAGTTATAAATCACATATTACAGATCTTGAAATGTTATTGAAGAAATTTACAATGCCAAGACATTGATTATAAATAGCAATAGTGACACAAATTTTATGAAAAATAATAAAAGATTCATTGAACTATGATTTAAACTAACAACAACAACAACCAGCCTTAATTCCAAATTTTTGGGGTTGGCTACAGATTTTCCTCCATTCTATTCTATATGAATTCATATTCTCTATTATTTCCTTAATTAATAATTCATTTTTTTATTATTTCTACTAATGTTATTTTGGGTTTTCTTCTACATTTTTTTTTTTTGGTTCCCTCAACTTAAATCAACTCACTTTCTTACCGGTGCATTAACTGCTCTTCTCTAGATATGATCATACCATCTCAAACTACTCTTCCTCATATATATTTTCATCAATAGGGGCTACCCCTATCTTTAAGCAAATTTCCTCATTTTAAATCCTATCTTTCCATGTATTTCCACTTATCCATCAACATTCTCACTTCAGCTACACTCATTTTATGAATATGTTGCTTATTAACAGACCAACGATCGTTACCATAGAGCTTAACTAGTAGTATAGTGATCTTATAAATTTTTTCCTAACTTAATAGGTATTCTACAATCACTCAATACTCCCAGTGCACTTCCCTATAACTATTATTTAAACTAAGATGGAAATTAATCTAAGAAGCTAAGAAGCATGGATATTGACATAACATGGTACACAACAACACAACAATTCTTGAAAAATTAGAACATGTAGAAATACAGTAATTAATTAATATCTCTAGGTATATTTTAGACATAGTCTATGATCAATTCTAGTTTTCAAAACAAATAACAGCTATCAAAATCTTTAAAAACATATCTAAATCAAAATAATTTTTTTAATACGAATTTTATTTTTCCTCCTAACACCAATGTAGGAGTTTTCTGGCCATGTCCAATTTGACATGCGTCCAGAACAAAAAGGTATCTTATATATCGAATATATGTATATTTACACTCTTACAGTGTATAAATCCATTTTTATCTTATGCATAAAATAATTATTGGTCTGACACGGATACAGTCAGAGATTTTGGAGCATATATGTTTCTTCATCTAGAAGGATACATGATGAAGCATCAATTCAATTATTAAACAACAAGCAAGCATGCTTTGCTAGCAAGTCATGTTTTACAACGAATCAATTAAAGCAGACTAAAAAGCACAAAAGTGCTCCAGCAATTTGATTCATTATAGATATTATATTTATTATTAAATTAAATTCGGACGAACATTGAAAATTACTGAAAAAAACGAATCGACCACAAATCACACAAAACAACAATGCGTATTGCAGAATCAAAAGAAAATGCCGAAATCAATGTAGCTATAAAATAAATGAAGATTGAAAAAAGGATCATAGAATAAAACAGATAATGTGAGCGATCAGGTGCTAGAGCAAACGCTATTGAAATCAGTGAGCGAATGCGATAACATTGAAGATGGCGATGAAAAACAAAGCGGCGGCAGTTGATATATATGGTTTGATATATAATACCATGGCGAAGATTGCGATGAAGGATAGGAAGACTGTGAGAATCGCAGAGAAACCGCCACCGCCACCGCCGCCACCTTGAGGAGGCTGTGGCGTTACGGGTCTCGGTTGATGTGTATCCATAGTGGCGGTCGGTTACTACAGTGTCAGTCAGTCAGTACGAAAAGGCCTCACGCAACTTCCGTTTTTCTATCTACGGACATGAGTGCCATAGGAATTTGGTGCTTTGTAGCTTTGGGGAGCTTCGCGTGATGTGTCAGGAAGGCAGAGTTCCTTTCGCATGTTGGACACTTGGACGGAAGTTTTACGAGCAACCTCCACGGGACCATTGGTCATGGACTCATGGGCTTATTAGTTAGTCGGTTAGACTTAGACCTAACGTGTACACTGAGTTTTCTCGGTCTTGTAAAGGCAGTGGGGGTGGGAAGGGCGAGAAAATCCATCCTGTTTCCGAAACATGCATCCTCTCTCTCACAAGGAGGTGGACCCCGCATGTGTGGGGCCCACCTTCTTGTGAGAGAGAGGATACATGTTTCGGAAACATGTAAGACTCTCTCAGGAAGGACAGGTGTTTAAACTTTTCACATTCCTTCAACTCCATGTTGATAAGGGTTATAATTGTAAATTTTTATACCTTAAAACTTTACTATTTAAACTCTTTACCTCTATTTTGTTATGTGTTATACTATGATATTTTTGTTGTGATTTTGTCTTGTCAAACACTTGGATAATATTATTCAATTTTTGCTAAAAATTATTTTGATTTAATAAGATAAATTTAGTTATAATTTCAAATATATTTTTAGAGAAGTGCTATGTCTACAACATTTTCACAACAAATCATAAGTGGTTAGTTGTTATTAGTTTAAATTTGAACCTAGCACTAAGATTACTTTTTTGCCTCAACAATAATAACCAGTAACAACCTGCCACTTAAGATTTTGTTGTAAATATGTTTGTAAAAATGTTGTGAATATATCATTTCTGATATTTTTATTAATGATATATGTTTTATTAAAAAAATTGTAATAGTTATGGGGCAAATTAACAAGAATTAGAGTTTTACGGGATGAGACGGGATTTCGCGGGGCCCCAAGGGGTGGAAGTGGGGCAAGAAAAATTTCCTTGTCATGTGGGGCAAGGTAAAAATGAGGCAAGACAAAACTATGTGAGACGGGGGTAAAGACCTCATCCTTTGGCCTAGGAATGGCAATGGGTTGCGTTTAGAGCGGGTTTTTTTATGCCTGAACTTGACCCGTGAGTCCTCTCTCGTTACCCAAACCCAGCTCATTTAATAAATGAGTTTTTTTTTTAACCCCAAACCCACAATGTCGGGCCCCACGGGCCCCGACCAGCCACTTCTGGGCCTAATCTAAAGCCATGGCCCAATCTAACCCAATCATAAAAAAAAAATAAAAAAAAATAAAAATAAAAATAAAAATTGATTTTACATCTAGAAATCACAACCACAGAAACAGAAACACAAATCACAAACCCAAACATAAACCAAAACACAAATTAGCTTCTTCTTTTTTGGCTCTTCTTTGTTAATACAGATTTTTCACTCATAATAAAAAAAAAAAAAAAAAAAACACACACACACAAATCACAAACAGAAACACAATCCCGTCCTCCAATCATCGGATCTCTCTCCGATCTAACAATCCCACGCTCCTCCGTGACAAACAACAACCACCACGTGATGAGAGTGAGGGTGAGGTTGGGTCAGTGAGTGAATGTGAGTGAGGGTGACTAGGTGAGGGGCAACAAAGAGAAAACGAGAGTGAGAGTGAGAAAAGTAAGGGGCGGTGAGGCGGAGTGAGGTCGTGAGGGAGCGTGAGGCTATGAGGAGAGTGTTTGAGGGCTAGAGAGGGTGGCCGGCGGTGAGAGCTTGAGAGAGAGAGAGAGAGAGAGGGGTGGTTGAGAGGTGAGGGTTAGGTTTAGAAAATGAAATCTGAAAAGGAAATAGCGTATTTATACTAGGGTTTTAAATTTTTTTTAATATTATATGTGTATACGGGTCGAGTTTGGGCCGGGTATACATAAAACCCGAACCTGTTTTGGGTTTGATTTTTAAAATCCAAACTTGACCCTATTGTTTAACAGGTCGAGTAAAACCTGACCCATTAGGGTCGAGTCAGATCGAGTACCTGCAGGTTGGGTTATATTTGTCATCCCTACTTTGGCTCTACCCTGCTCCATTGTCATCTTTAATCGCACATTATCAGTTCATAGGGCATTAAGAATGTCTCTTGGATTGGATTGAAAGACACTGAGACTCCACTTTTGTTTTCTTTTACTTTTTTATGGAAGAGACACCAATTTCTTTGATATATATATATATATATATATATATATATATATATAAGGCATAAGACATATTGTCTTCATTCTTAAACCTATGTGTCTATTCAATCCCCTCATAACATGTGAGTATGTATTGGGCATAAGATATATATGTGTATGTATTGGGCTGCCATGGCTATATATACTTTTTTTTTTTTGTTGAGAAGTTATATACTACTATTTAAATGACTTTTCTTAAGATAAAAATTTTGTTGATTCAAAAATACCTCTACACGCTTGACTCCTTCTAAAATATCTCATATGTACTATCCATCTAAAATATCTAAAATATCTCATATGTATTATTGTTAGTAATCTCTTAAATGCTAAGCAGAAAATAAATAAAATAGGAAACAAAAGCTCCTGTCCCTGCTTAAATAAAGTGAAAATGACAAAGCTTAGTGCTTACCTGACGCACAAAGCAGGGACCCAAAAAAAAAAAAAAAAATTACTTCCTGACACGCACCACTCTGACTTGTCTTGCCTGTAAGCTAGCACTTAAATTGATAATAATAATAATAATAATAATAGTAATAGTAATAATAATCACTACATTTTGGGTTTTTTTTTAATAATTTTTTTTATTGCACTTCAATTAATAGTCCTATATTTTACACATTTTCTTTTTAAATTTCTTGACATTTTTGTTTCAAACTGCGGTTTTTTATTATGAACACAAATTTTAAATACTTTAAAAAATAGATAGAAAGTTGAACTTAACTTATATTTTTAAAAGCAATCAAAACAACGAGACATATATACAACTTTACAAGTAAATTTTATACTCCTAATATTTTCAAATTGATTTATTTTTTCAATTTATTTTAGAGATAACTTAGATGTCTAACAATAGTTTTCGTTTATATTAGTTTTTATATGACATTTACAGTTGTTTACAATTGTTCATTTATTTTGTAGTTAATATAAATTAATAATTTCTAGCTATTATTATAAATATTATCTTTTAATTTTGCCCTCTCTAGACCAAAATCCTGACTTTGCCATTTTATGGGGCTGTCATGGCTTTGTAGTATGCCCAAGTGGGGCTTCCATGGCATTGGCAACACATATAATGCATACGACAATTACATGTTTTCATTCTTACACACGTGTTGGAACTGTATGATTGTAAATTTTTACATAATATAAGAGTAAGATTGCAAATATTTAATTGATGAGAAATTTATTTTTTGTTAATGTTGAAATCCAAAGAACTTTCAGTAGCTAATTATTTTTTTGGATAGTTCAATAGTAGTGTTACAACGGAAGAAAACGAATAAGTTACCTTCTTCTTGCGAGGTTGAGAAAATATCATGGACTTTTAATCTTCTACTTTCAAAAAGATAATCCTACAAAAATATTTGTAGGTATTTATGTTTAATTCATTTTTTTAATCTTCTAATCCTTTGACAACCTTGACTTACATGAGATTCTCAAAAACACATGATCTAAATGAGAAATTAACTTCAAAAGGAACTGTATTTTATAAAAATATATGATACAAATTATTTTATTTGTACCATATCTATATAATTTTAACTATTAATTTTTTTATATTATAATTTAATAGTTACAATAACAGATGGATCGGAGTATTTGAATCTGGAATATCTCCAATAGAAATATAAAAATACTATCCAGTTAAGTTACAAGACTTTTAATTTGATTATTAAAATAAGATATGACTTTCTTTAATTTATTTTATAATAACAAGTGAAATGTTAAGATTATATAGGTATGTTAAATTGTGTTTATGGATCAAGAATTTTAAGGTTAAAATGTCATTTCTGAAAATAAAAATTTAAATTCTTAGTACGTTTTCTCAAAATTTCCAAATGATATTCACATTACAACCATACTAAATCCTTCTTGCTACCTATTAAAAAAAAAATTTCCTTGTTGGCTATTTGATAACGGGAAATTTCGTTTAATTTTATGATTGATAACGCAAGTGCTATTTCCAATTTCACTGCCAAACGAAACATTTTTCTTTTCTTTTCTTTTTTGATTACCCGATAATACTTCCAAACGAACTTACAGTAATATTTGCTATGAAATGTATTAATCCTATTGGAAAGAGCCAAACTTTTTTTTTTTTTTGGGAAAAATCTTCCTGAACTTGGTATCGAACAAAATTTTTTTCCTGATTGTGAAGATGAAATCATGAAAAGAATTTGGAGAGGTACAAGAGACCAAGAGTACATTTGAAAACAGCTTATTTACATAATATTTATTAAAATGTTTCATTTTTAGTAATATTTATGTTAAATGTTTTACAAAAATTTATAATTTTTTTGTAAAAATGTTAAAGTTAGATTATTTGAAAAAAAAAATAACAATAATAATCCGAAACATAAGGCAGGACACAAAAAATAAATAAGCTTGGCAAAGGCACTCTAATTTGCAAGTTTGCAATTGGAAAATACATTTCTATATAATTTTTTGAACAAAGTTTGATAACAAACTTGGTTGTAACTTAAAGCTATAATTCTGCTCAATATATTTTTATTAGATATTATAATTGAACATAACTAGTAGCACTATAGCAATCTTATAATTTTTTTTCTTGACTTAATAAGTATTCTATAATCACACAATACTCTTAACGTTCTTTCATATAACTATTATTCAAACTAAGATGGAAATTAATCTAAGAAGCTAAGAAGTATGGATTCTGACATAACATGGGACACAACAACACAACAATTCTTGAAAAATTAGAACGCGTGGGAAATTGGGAATACAGTAATTAATTAATATCTCTAGGTATAATTTAGACATAGCGTGCATTTGCGTGCAAATTATTCAGCATTTGCGTTTTTGGCTGGGTCTCACGACACTGTTTACAACCTAGCCAAAAACGCAAAAACGCGCATAACTATGCATTTTTGAGTCCCGCGACACTATTCACACCTTTAAAAATTATTTTGCTACAATGTTTTCAGCAATAATTTTTTAGTTTTCAGCAAAATAAGCGGTATTCAAACAGACGTATAGTCTATGTTTAATTCTAGTTTTCAAAACAATTAACGGGTATCAAAATCTTTAAAAACATATCTAAAATAAGAACAATTTTTTAATTCAAAATTGTTTTTATTTTTATTGGCATGTTCGTACTTGACAAGTGTTCAACACAAGAAGGTATTTTATGAATCAAATATATGTATCTACACTCTCACAGAGTGTAGATTCCTTTATCTTATGCATAAAATACTCTGTGGTCCCTTTATCTTATGCATAAAATAATTATTGTTCTGACACGAACATAGCTAAAACAATTATTGTTCTGACATGAACATAGCTAGAGATTTTGAATAATGTGTTTCTTTGCTTAGAAGTATACAAGATGAATCACCAACTCAATTATTAAATAATTAAACGACAAGCATAAAGCAAGCTTTGCTAACAAGTCATATTTAACATCAAATCAAGCAAAACATAGATCCAATGAGGCCAAACTAATTTAAGCAGACTAAAAGCACAAAGTCCTCCACTAATTTGATTCATTATATATATATATTTTATTGTTAAAAGTACGATGAATTGAATTTTAACCAAACACTGCCGAATGTGATTACTGGAGAAAACGAACGATAATGCAGAAAATGTGAGGGATCAGATGCTAAAGCAAACGCTATTGAAATAAATTAAATCAATGAGAAAGAATGTGATGATAATAAGGAAGATGACGATGAAGAACAAAGCGGTGGCGGTGGAATATTTATACATTGTGTTAAGAGTTGATATAGTTTGATATATAATAGTAATACGTACGTACCATGGCAAAGATGGCGATGAAGGATAAGAAGACTGTGAGAATTGTAGAGAAACCGCTGCCGCCGCCACCTTGAGGAGGCTGTGGAGTTACCGGTCTCGGTTGATTTGTATCCATAATGACGGCTGGTTATTGGCAAATGGCAATTGGCTGTGTCAGTCAAGTCTGCCGTGGAGAATGCCAAAGGAACTTGGTGCTTTTATAGCTTTTATTTTCGCGTGTGTAGACCAAGGAATTTTTTTTTCTTGGAGGGAAAATGAACACGTAATCTCCACGTGGACTCATGACAGAAAATCAACTTTTTGTGTCATCATGGATTATCTCATATTCTCATGCATGCACACGTCATACATTTCATGTGTACTTGGAGGTTCTGGAATTGAGAAATGATATTTTCACAATATTTTTACAATATTTTTATAACAAATTTTAAGTGATAAGTTGTTACTGGTTGTTATTGTTGGAGCAAACAAGTAATCTTAGTGTTAGGTTCAAATTTGAACCAATAATAACTAACCACTTATAATTTGTTGTAAAAATATTGTGGACGTAGCATCTCACTTTAGAATTTAGACTCAATATATTTAATGATGTATTAAGAATCTCTCATTGATCAAAAGTAAGGGTGGAAATTAGGAAGGGGTTGGTTGGGTCACAATTCTTGAAAAATTAAAATACAATCGATACGTATAATACTAGGAATACAACATTTAATTAATATCTCTAGGTGTATTCTAGACTTATTTTATGTTTAATTCTAGTTTTCAAAATAAATAACAACTATCAAAAATTTTAAAACATGTCTAAAATTTTAAAAAAATTAATAAGAAATTATATTATTTTTCCTCCTAACACTAATGTAGGAGTTTTCTTAGCATTTCCATGTTTGGCATGTATCCAACACAATAAGGTATCTTATGAATCGAATATACGTATCTACACTTCTACAGTATTGTAGATCCCTTTATCCTATGTATAAAATAATTATTGGTCTAACATGGATACAGCTAGATAGAGATTTTTAGAAGAATAAATTATGAAGTATCAATTCAATTATTAAACAACAAGCATAAAGCATGCTCCTTCTATTAAAAAAAAAAAACACAAAGCATGCTTTGTTAATAAGTCATATTTAACATCAAATCAAGTACCACCAACTTAAGAATATCCCATTAGGTGGGCGAGGACGTAGTGCACTAGTCACTTCCGGTTGAGCCTTGGTTCAAGCTTAATGTAGATGGGGCAATTTTCGCCACTCACGAGTCTATTGGAATAGGAGCTGTTATACGTGATTATGCAGGGAGGGTAGTGGAGGCTGCTTTTGAGTAAGAAACTTTATGCCCATTTAGGCCCTCTGGAGATTGAAGCAAAGGTGTTAGAGGAAGGGATAAGTATTGATTGGGACGTCAGCATTAGATCAGATTTGGTGATATAGAGTGACTCACAGATTGTTATTAACGCTTTAAGGGTGGTGGCATAGCACCAATGTAGTGTTTATTGAAAATGTCATTAAGGGACACAGAGCAAGCTGTTAGAATTCAAACGCATATGCAATCACCCAGTACATATCTTGGCTTAATATGCCAAAAACATTGACAATTATGTAACATGAATAGAGAAAAATTCCAGTATGGTTGAGTTCATTTTGGTTCAAGATGTATTGAATTTATTTTCTTTTTAATAAAGTTACAACTTTCTTATAAAAAAAAAAAAAGGGAAAAAAAAGTAAAACATAGACAAATGGGACCAAACTAATTAAAGCATACTAAAAAGCATAAAGTCCTCCACTAATTTTTTATTTATTAAAGATATTATTATTAAAAGTACTGCCGAATGGCGAATCAATATTCAAACAAAATCACAATTCACACAAAACGATAATGCGCATTGCAGAAAGAAAATGCCGAAATCAACGTAGTTTTAAGAACTGAAAATCAAGTCGTAGGAGATGATAAAACAGATAATGTGAGTGATCAGATGCAAAAGCAAACGCCATTGAAATCAATGAGAGAGAGAATGTGATGGATTGGTGACTGGTGAGGGTGTAGTGATGAACAAAGCGATGGCGGTTGAATATTTATATATTAAGAGTGATAGTTTGATATATAATACCATAGTGAAGATGGCGATGAAAGATAAGAAAACTGAGAATAGCAGAGAAACCACTGCTGCTGCCTTGAAGAGGCGGCTGGGGAGTTATGGGTCTCATTTGATTTGAATCCATGCGGTCAAGCAAGTTTCGTTTTCTTTTCTCACTGGCGTACAGAATGCGATAGAATTTTTTTTGGAATTGAAAGGTTTTTTTTTTTTTTTAATTAATTAATTTTTTAATTTCATCTTTTGGGTCTAAACATTTTTTTTTAGGTTAATAATTTAGTCTAAAACATGAGGAAGAAATTTTTTTTTTGGGAGTAATGTTAGGAACACAACTTTTACCATAACTTATCTATGTGGCAAGTTGTAAGTAGCGAAATTGTGGACTCAGATGGACCCACCAATATTACTCCATCACTCACAACTTACCACGTGAACAAGTTGTAGCAAAATTTGTAGTCCTAGCATTTTCCATTTTGTTGAGGAAAAATGTATATAGAACCTCTATGTACGATGTTGCGTCACATACTTATGTGTCATATGCTAACATATGATTCTAGCCTTGAAAAAAGAAGAAGATAAAACACAGTTAATACTTCTAAGGTTTGAGCTAATATTAGTTATGTCCAAAACTTTTCAAAATTGATCAACTTGGTCCTTAATCTCCATGAAAGAGGAGAAAAATTAGTAACGGTTTAGGGTTCAAGTTGGATTTAAGGACCAAGTTAGTCTATTTAAAAAAAAAGAAGAAGACTGGGCTAGCTTTAGTCCTAGAGGTGTTAACTGTATTTTACCAATAATAATAATAATAATAATAAAGAAAGATGTTCTAACAAGAAGTCTTCCTCTGTGAAAAGTACAAACCTTCAATATTTTTAGCTTGGATTAGATTGACCTAATCTGTTTGTTTAGATGGAAACCTCTTGTAAAGGTAATTTTTTGTGTTTTCTTGTATTTGGTAGTATTAAAAAAAATAATTCAAAGAAAAACTTTTTTTAGTCAACAAAAAATTCTATTAAAATATTACTTATATTTTAGAGATTATTTTTCACATCAAACTAAATAAAGGAAGTTAAGAGGCAATATGAAAACTATTGAAAATAACATTATCTCATTTTGAGACCACTACCAAATATAAGAAAATGAGATAGTATTCCAAAAAAATAATTTTAAGAAAATGACTTTTTCTAGAAAACATTAAAATGGAGCGTAAGTATTGGTTCATAATTATGAGATTATCTTCTATTTATCCTTTGATTACCTTAGTTTACATCAGAATTTTATTTGAAAATTCTAGTATTTTGTTAAAATATATGGTACACAAAATTTATTTTATTTTTTGTGTATGTAACAAGTCTATTTAATCTTATTCATTAATATAGTGAATTACCTTATTTAATATTTTTTGTAATAATAAATAAAGTTTTTTTTTTCTTTTCTTTGCAGTGAATAATAGATAAACTTTTAAGAATAAAGAATGTATAAAATATAAATATGTCACACTGTGTTTATGAATCACAAATTTTAAGGGTAAAATGGCATTACTGAAAATAATAATTAAATTCCTAACTTTTTGTCAAATCTGCAAATGATTTTGATATTTCAACCATACTTCTCTTTTTTTTGGTAAATGACATTACAAGTTACAACCATACTAAGTACCTTTCTTGCTGGTTGTTTGATAATGGGAAATTTCGTGTGATGAATGATAAGGCAAGTGCTATCCCAATTTCACAGTTAAACGAACCTTTTTTTTTTTTTTTTGTGTGTGTGTGTGGATAATAATACTGCTAATATTAAACTTATTTGCCATGAAATGTATTAACTTTTATTGCAAAGAGCCAAATACAATTTTTCTTGATTGCGAGAATGATTAAAGCATCCGGAAAAAACTCAAGTCGTCGTCCCTGTCCATTTCTATTCAACGAAAAATGAAGAAGAAGAAAGCATACGAGAAAATAACGGAGAGATTAATGTTGCAAGCTGGCAATTGGAAAACAAATTCCTATGTAAATTACTTTCCAGCAGTTTTCTATTGACTCCATTGTTCATTTCAATGCAAGGAATCATTGTTAAAGACCTAGAAACATTGTAGCCATTTTCAGCTATGTACTTGTCAAGAAAAGGGGGAACAACTATTACTAAATAATGGGGGCTTGACTCATTTGCCTTGTTGAGTTTATTGTGTAAGCTTGATCTGATCATTCCATGTAAAAAGTCACAGTTTTCTTTGGTTTAACCAATAATTGACAATTAATTAAATTGAACTACATTAGTCTAATATACATACTACCATAGCATGTTTAGAAGATCTTCTATTTTTTTTTTTTTTAAATTAATAATTTGATGTTTATAACTTTTATTTTCTTTGGGGAGGTTTGGCATGTTGTATGAGGAATGAATTTTTCTATGGCTCTCTCTCTCTCTCTCTCTCTCTCTCTCTCTCTCTCTCTAGAGAGAGAGAGAGAGAGAGAGAATATGTACAAGCAAAGCAACTTCCATGTGGACTCATGTTGGAAAATCAACTAATTTGAGACTTTTGAGTCATCATGAATGATCTCATATACACGCATCACATGCAACTATCTGGGCAATGGGTTTATTGGTCAGGTGTAACGTGTACTTGGAGGTTGTGGAATTTAGATTCAATATATCACATTATCAGTTCATAGGGTATTAACTATTAAGAATGTCTCGTGGATTGAAAGAGACTGAGACTACATTTATTTTTTTGAAACAAAATATAATGGATGAGACAGCAATCTCTCATATATTAATGTGTGTGTGTGTGTAACAAATGTGTCTTCATTCTTAAACTTGTGTGGTTATCTCTCACAAGGTCTGGATAGGTTTTTACAAGTAAAAATGCATATATTTAATGGATAAGATGATTATTTTTTTGCTAATGTTGATATCCAATCCTCTTTTAGTACCTAATTATTTTTTGTATTAACACAATGATATATACAACGGAAGAAAATGAATAAGTTATTACAACTGTCTTCCATGAAGGTAGAGAAAATATTATGGACTTATATTCTATTTTCAAAAATAATAGTAGTACTAAAAAAATACTTTTTTATATTTATGTTTAATTATTGTTTTATTTATCATCTAATCCTTTGATAATATTGATTTACATGATAAATTAATTTGAAAAGCAGCCGTATTTTATTGAAATATATGATGATACACAATTTTTTATATCCACCATATACATCTAATCTTAAATATTAATATAAAGAATTGCTTTATTTGTTGTAAAAAAAAGTATTGCTTTATTTAATATTTTTATAATAATAGATGAACTATTAAGATTCTATATATTTCTCAAAAAAAAAAAGATTACATAGATTATTTTTATGAAATTACATAGATATTTAAATTGTGTTTATGGGCCACAAATTATATGGACAAAATGTCATTTCTGAAACTAAAAGTTAAGTTCTTAACGTTTTCTCAAATTTTCCAATGATATTGACATTGCAACCCTACTAAGTACCTTCTTGCTGGCTGTTTGGTAATGGGAAATTTTGTTTGATAATTGATAACACAAATGTCATTTCAATTGGACAAAATTTGGCTACAATTTCATTCTATATCGATTTATTGGATAAGAATTTTGATAAATTCACCATTGAATTACATTTTTTTATATATATTCTTAGTGATTGCAAAATTTTAAAAAATCAAAGACCAATAATTATATATGCCATTAATCAAATGTTTTTTTTTCTTCTTTCTATCGGAGGAAAATGTACAGGCAACTTCAAAGCGGACTCTCATGTACAGTCAACATCCTCACTTTTCTTTCACCCAAACCCCATTTCATGATTAATAATTTCTTTTCAAAACATTTAATTATTGCTTCAACCAATAGATAATTAAAAATAGCTGTTTGGCTTGCTGCATTCATGACTCAACTTCACTAATCACTACATGACAACGTTTATCCCCTAACCTTTTGTACAAGGACAAATAACACGATGGTATCCTCGTGTATAATGTTCTATTATAATAAAATAATAAACAATTAAGGGCCAATGTATGAAGGGATTGTATATATATTCTTAACACAAATGTCAAATTTCATGCCAATTAGATGTTATTTACTATTCCATCCATAAACTTATTTTTTAAGCATAAATTTAGACTACAAAATTTTGAAATTTAAACATTTATTGATAACATTATGTTATCAATCTTTGATCTTTTAGAAATTTTGCAACCATGATTAATATAAGAAGAAAATGTTATCTAATTATGAATTTGTCAAAATTCATATCCAATAAAAATATTTTTAGTAGAATTATAGTTATTGGCTATAATCAAGTTTGTATCTAAACTTTGTCTATAAATTTTTTTAAAGAATAATTCAAATGACAAAGCACATGATCGTGCTCCCATAACCCTAGTGTAAGCTCAAAGGACAGCTGCAACATATAATATTATAATACAAACTTAGTTGTAGACTATAATCCCCACTAAAAATATTAACATGACTATATATTTTAAAAATCTAACATTTGGATTGTATAATATTCTTAACATGTCAAATTTCATGTCAATTAGATATTATTTTCTATTTTTTAAGCATAAATTTAAACTACAAAAATTTGAAATTTAAACATTTGATTGATAATATAGTTATTGATTTTTGATCTTCTAGAAATTTTGCAACCATAATTAATATAAGAAGAAAATGTTATCTAATTATGAATTTGTTAAAATTCATATCCAATAAAAATATTTTTGGTAGAATTATAGTCATTGCTTATAATTAAGTTTACATCCAAACTTTGTCTATAAATTTTTTTAAAGAATAATTCAAACGACAAACCACGCAGTCACGGTCCCAAAAGGCCATAACCCTAGTGTAAGCTCAAAGGACAACTACAACCATTGGCGGAGCCAGGGGAGGGCGAGAGGGGGCAAGTGCCTCCCCTCGCGAGACCTCCCCAAAAAACTTACTTTTGTATAATATACCTATAAAACAACTTGCCCTTGACAAAATTTTTCAATCTCAACTTTGCCCTTAGCATAAATAAGAAGACTTCTCTGCTTCTAAAAGAAAGGAATCTAATGTCTTGTATAAGTACAAAGCATATTTTCATCTTTTTCCAATGAAAACAAAGTTCAATGGCCCCACATAAGACTAAAAGGATTGTCCTTTTGACAAGTTTCCAAACTACTAACAGTAAATAATGAATTTACATAATTTTTTTTATAACAAATTTCACAATTGTCAAAGCAATACTATATAGTACATACAATATTTCTCACAATAAATTTCACAATTAATGAACAATAAATTTTCATTTAGGCCCACCACTTATACTACTTTATTGTCTACTAGTTATTTAATTCACAGTGTCAACTTGTGAAAATACCAACTCTCCTCTTGGTGGGTTCTACATAATCATTACTATTATTATTTTTTAAATGGCCTACTTATATTCATATATACCACTAAAACAATAGCCTCCACTCTTTTTTCTTATTTTTTAGTTTATAATTTTTTTTTTCAATCTCATTTTTGCTATAATCCAAATTTTAACTGCTTAAAATGGAGAAAAAATGTTGAATTCAACATTATTTTTTAATAGCATTCAAGGCAGTGAGGATACAAACTTACTAGTACATTGTTATACTCTTAACACTTTTACAATAATTTATTTTAAGAAATAAAATTGATGGTTTAAACTCTATTTATTTAGATTAATCTCCAAATTACATTAATATATATTTGTGTATTTAGTTGACTATTAATATCAATTAAATTTTTTTAGATTAATTTTGCTTTCAAAATTGCCTTCCCTAAACGAATTCCTAACTCCGCCACTGGTTGCAACATATAATAGTATTATAACTAATTTGAAGATTTTAATAAGTGCATGCGATTATCTTAGTCAAAATCCAATGGTCATATTATACATTATCGTAGCACGTAGGACTCAGCATGTACATAAAAAGTGAGGACACATTCTTCTTATCTTTTTTTAACAGTGCAATGACCTCGGCCCATATGGCTTATACCAATTCTTCCATATTTGGTAGGTCCGAGGTACAATTTCTTTTGGGATTCAGCCTATACATTACATTGAAATTTGGATAGTTCCATCCTCGTTCTTGTAAAGAAAAGGAGGAACTATTCAGTTAAATTATTAATAATGGGGCCATGACCTATTCATGATTCAGCTCCCTTAGTTTGTCGTGTAAGCGTTATCCAATCATTCCATGTGTTATGTGTCATATATGTGTTTGGTGATTTCGAATCAAATAGGCCCGTATACAAGTCATTGTTTTCTTTTTCTTTCTTGCTGAATAGTCATAGTTTTCTTTTCTTTTCTTTTCTTTTTTGGTTTAACAAGTGATTTACAGTCATAATTTATTTATATATATATAGAGAGAGAGAGAGAGAGAGAAATTTATTTTTATATATAGAGAGAGATGCGATTTTGGCTGTGTTTGTTTCGTGTAAAACGTTTTCCGGAAAATACATATTTTCCGGAAATGCTATTTTCCGGAAAAAGAAAATATTTTTAAGTGTTTGGTTGAATTATGAAAATTGTTGTGGAAAATATTTTCATGTGTTTGGTTTTATTAGGAAAATGCTATTTTCCGGCAGCAAATTCCGGCAACAACAACAACAACAACAATCAGTTCATCAAAAAAAAAAAAAAAAAACAACAACAACAATCAAATTAAAAAAAAAACAACAACAACAATCAAATTAAAAAAAAAAAAAAAACTGAGAGATCGAGGAAGAGAGAGCGTGGAGGCGATGGGTCGGCGGTCGAAGGCGATGGGTCTGGTTCGTGGATCGGCGAGCTCGAGGAGGCGATGGGTTTGGGTCGACAACGAGGTGCGATGGCGCGATCGAGGAGGCGATGGGTCTGGGTCGAGCGGCGTTGGAGCGATCAGCGCGGTGCTGCGATTTCCCTTTGATTGATCGGACCGGTGCGATGGCGCGGTTCGTGGGTTCGTGGCGCCGACGAAGTCGAAGGCTCGTGAACGCCGGCGATGGGCTGTGGCGTTGGTTCGTTCTCTCTCTCGCTCTCTCTCTCTCTCTCTCGCTCGGTTTGGTTCGTTAAGGCTCTCGCTCTCTCTTTTCCGGAAATCATTTGAAGGGAAAATAAGGGCGTAAAATGATTTCCGGGTCAAAGGAGTAAATACGGTCAAACTGAAGCTGATTTTCCGGAAAATAAAATTTTCCTTTCCTGCCAAACACTGGGGTCAGGTGGTAAATGATTTCCGAAAATCATTTACCACCAAAACAAACGGACCCTTTAATGCAAAAACATATCACAAACTTAAATAAAATAAAAATTCATAAAATATTTTTAAAAACAAAGAGAAATAAATAAGTCATGTAAGATTATTACGATTTGTTTTAAATCAACCTAGCTGTCTCTGCACCCTCCCGGGGGAAAAAAAGAAAGAAGAAAAAAGCAAAAACGAATCATTTGAGATGAGAAGTGGAAAATGATGAAGAAAGGAAGAGTACTTAATAAGTTGAAGAGAAAGTAGACAACATGGGACAAACAAATAGCTGTTAAAGTTATTTAGGAAGTTGTTAAGAGTCTTGATCATCACCTTACAAATAAAAGAAGCAATTATTTTATTCCGTTTAGCTTTTTTTTCTTCGGTTAAAATTCTATTAGAGGAAGGAAAATAATAGAGCTTTGCAATTACTTTAGGACTTGACTTAGGTTCAGTGTCCAGTTGCACTAGATCCATTTAGAACACGTATAACTGGACATCGAACCCAATTCTTACTCATTACTTTAGTCCTACAGGTGGAAGTAGGAATAACAAATAAAGCCACAAAAAGAGACAGCCTGGGTTAAACGAATAAGATCCCCTTGACCTAACTTTATAGTTTACTTTACAAAACAAAGGAAAATTCCTCAACGTGCCTTGGTTGGCCGAAGATGCTCTCAAATGGTAAAATGACTAAAATCAGTGAAATTTTATGTGGGGAAATCTTCAAAGTAACCCATCGGTTTTTTAGGGAGAGAAGACTGTGTAATTTGGCCAAAGGGAATGACTGGCTTTTTTTAAGGAAGAGTCCTTTTTTTACGTAAATTATGCCTTGAATTCAAGGTTTTTGTATGCCTAGAGTTGCCCCCGTTGATTATAGCCAGGAGCCCAAACTTAGGAAAAAAAGGCCTAAGCCCCAACTGTGGGCTTACTCAATCTGAGCCCCTCCAATTCCATTAACAAGAATCAATAGACATTTGAGCAAACACATGATAAGATAAAGACTGAATTTAGGAAGGATGGGGTGGAAAATTTATATTTTACACCATTCAATAATGATTGTCACATTAGTATTTTACTTAAAATTTAATACATCCTACTACATCTAACAACATCTCAATAAATTCTCAATTTGATTGAATTTATATATGAGTATTATAATAAATTGAGTATAATTGTGTTTATTCTTAAATATATAATAAGATAATGTAGCATGTTAGAATTGGAGAGGTAAAACATGAGTTTTACATCACGTCCTTACAAAATTTAATTTCTAAGAGGAATAGGCAAGCTTTGGTTTGGCATTTTTAAATATAAATGGGATGAGTTTATGATGCAATTCCTAGAATTTACTAGGGTTTTGTATGTAAAATAGTTAAAGGATTTGGGATGGAAGAACTTGATTTCTTCCAAATCTGAACCATTATCATTCCCTTAAAAAAAAAAAAAAACTCAATTATTTGGGGAAAGAAAAATAACATCTGCAATAAAATTAGTTCACACACAATTGCACAATTTCTTTCTTACTATTGCAAATTTGGTATATTTGATGGTAAATAATATCAATTTGAGATGATACCCTTATTTTTCTAGTGTAGATAAGTATTTGACACCCCTTTATAAACAGTAAAGGAACAGCTGTACATGGTGGGCTGACTCTTGTAATCAACAAGTGCCAAACAAGTATTGTAAATAGTGAAAAAAAAACATTATTATTATTCTTTTGTATTTTTAGCATATATTTGTACTACAAGGACATTTGTCTATAGGTTGTATCATCAGTAAACTCATTCATTTTCCACTCAATTGTCTATCATATAGGAGATTCTTAGCCTATTAAATGATCTACATTATAGAAAGAAAAAAATTACCGATAATACATAAGAACATAAACATGGATGGGATGACCATTTGAGTGGCAGTGGTTGAATACTCAGATCAGTAATGCTTGTGTTTTGATTGTTGGCTGCATTTACGGGTCTATCTCAACAAGGGTTTACTAATATGACAAATTGTGAATAGTATATAAAAAGAAGGTATTGCTATTAAATGAAATCCTCAACAAAAATAACATGTTAGGAGTCAAATGAAAGTTTAGTGATTGAAGAGGTAAAATTTGGGCTAGGGATGGGCCTGACAGTCATCAACAGTGGGCTGATAGAGGACGGGCCTATTACCTGCCACCCTTGTCATAAATGGATCCAGTATAGAATGTCAGCAGGTCCAAAGCCCATGAGGAGGGCAGAAAGGCCCTTGATATGAGATACTTGCGAAACACTTCATAGAGTCCGAAGACAAATAGAATTCTAGCACAAAAAGGATTCTATAAGGCGTTTCCTATAAGGAAAAGACTTCGGCACCAAGGGTAAGACATCAACCCCCTACTACTATAAAAACTCCAATACCCTCATAAATCAAGGTACGCATAATCTACCCCTGCTCTAGCACTCTGGAGTTGAGAATAGTTCTAACTTAACATTCGGAGGGTATTTGGCCGGCACCACACCGGTGCTCTCTGTTAGGTTTCTCTCTTTGTATTGTGCAGGTTTCGCATTCGAGCGCGTAAGTATTGTGTAGCTCACTGGTGAAATTCTCGACCTCATCAGTGATAATGACATCTTTTGTGATGCCTTTGTTAGTGATTCAAAGCCCCACTTCCCTCTCCCCTAGTATAGTGGTGTTAGTGATAGATGTATGTAAAAGTAACGTTATTTCGATTACAACTTTACCATATTAATAAGTTATGAAAAAACTTACACCTTTAGCATTATTATTAGCATAATATCTGAGTTATCACACAAATTACTATGAGTATGCTAACTTACACGACTAGTAACCATGGAAAGAGGCAAAATTTGCCAAATAGTATGTTTTTAGAAAATTTTTAAGAAAACAGCACACAAAAGAAGTTATTTAGTTAGTTAGACTATTTTTGTAAGCCGAGTTTGGCAAACTCAAGTTGGGCTGGAAGTCGAGTTTGTCAAACTCGACTTCCAGCCCAACTTGAGTTTGCCAAACTCGGCTTACAAAAACAGTCTAACTAATTAAAAAACTTCAAACATATGCTATTCACCCAATTTTTTTTCTAAAAAAGTACTATTAGGCAAATTTTGCCATGGAAAGATGATACTATCTATCTGATATATAATTGGAAAATGATACAAGTTGTGGTACTTTATCCTTTCACAGTTATAATGGATTCTACCATGAATTTAATTAATGGAATCTATCATAAATGTAAGAAGAGAGAACTTCATATCACCGCACTTAAAAAATACTTAATAATTATCTCATAAAATCATCGACCCACATGGAATGGACCCCACAAGCCGATTCATTGAGAAATGTGGTTACATGCATCAAATACATAATATATCATTAAACAATCAATAGGTAAAGAGATTTAAAAATTAAAAAAAAAATTAGAAAAACAAACAAACAAACTTGGACACATAGATCTTCTTAAGAGCCCTCTCCGTGTTTCTGGGCCTGTTCGGCTGGCCCAATACCTCACTACATTTAGATTTTTTTTTTTTTTTTTTTCTCATTTTTTAGAAGCAGAGTGCAGAGTGCGTTGGAGTTGGGAGTTCGTGAAGCCGGCTGGGTAATGCTAACTTCCCAGGCTGGTGAGCAAACGAAAACATGGTGGCCCTCACAGCGAGCTTCGCAGCAGCACCATCAGCAGCAACAATTACAATGGCGATGACGAAGAAACGCAGTGGTGGGACAGTGTGTTTCGCCGAGTTGTCGTTCCCTTCGTTTCTCCCAAAGCAAGTGGAGAATATCAAAGACACTTTCGCTCGTAAGCTCGCCACGAGGATTGACAAACTTACTGTACCTGTACGTAAACTCTCTCACTCTTCTTTAAAATATTGTAGCATTGTTTAATATTTTAGTGTCCTGTGTAAAACAATGCTAAAGTATGATTCTATATATTACTACCTAGAACATTATTTTATACTTCGTGCATATGTGTGCGTGTGTTTGATTCATTTTGTCCATTTCATGGTTAAGGTTTTTAAATAAAAGAGAGACCTAACATGCATTGCACTTTAAATAATAAAAGTTGAAATTGGACAAGTGCTTTGGGGCATAAAAAAATGGAATACGAGTAGAGTTTTTCAAAATTGCTTTTCTTAACTTAAATTAAAATAAGGGTAGTCAAAAAGAGATACTATTAATCTTTCAAATAAGATTTCTTAAACACTTTCGTAACAAATTATAGGAAGGAAGTTGTTTTTGGTTCTAATTTATATTTATTACTGAAATTATTTTTTTGTCAATCAATAACAACTTGTAACAACCTACCGCTTATTATTTGTTGTGAAAGTGTTTAAGAAATATTATGTGTAAATTCGTCCTTCAAAGAAGGTCATACTACCCATTATTGGGTGTGTCTATTTGTGACATTACAAAATAGAATAGAGAACTAACAAAATAGATGGGATGAATGGAATTAAGAGAATATTTAACTATTTAACTATTATTTTAACATTGGCCAAGCCTTGCATAGTTGCATTCCCCTTTTCCCAAAACTATTCATGCATTTGCTTATTTCCTAGACATTTTCTATTTATTATTGATTTTTAGGAGACTTATTGTCTATCTAATCTTAAGGTATGTTAACAACTTAACTCTAGAAGTACAGTAGTTATATATATATATATATTCTATTAGCTATTAGCTTTACATTATACATTAGGTGGAATAACAATACATAATGAATACACATCCATTGTCCCAACGTGGGTGTTCCATTTTATACTCCACCAATCATAGCCCGCCACTTCTCCTGGTTTTTCTTTATAAATTAATTGAAGTATAAGGTTAAAAAAATATATTTGACACATGTCATACTATAACTAGTAGAGCATAAAGTGGAACACTCTTAGCGGGACAGAGGATTTTTCTTCAATCGTAACATACTTCCCGTAGTTTCTACTTGAGCCTACTTGACTCCCAAGATATAATATTTCCTATTTATGACTGCATATATCCTTTTTAATACAATGTGCCTGTCAAAAATTGCAGGTCAGCTTCTCGGATAATAGTATCATGAGTAGTTGTGTGAGGCCATTAATACAGAGCAAGACAAGTCCAGTGGTTCTTCTCCATGGTTTTGACAGGTCTTTAGCATTACTGTTTTGAAAGAATTCATTTGCTTAATTTGTCTATGTAGTTCACCACTAGATCTTATTATTCAGCTCCTGTTTAGAATGGAGGTACACATATCCATTGCTTGAGGAGGCTGGTTTAGAGACTTGGGCTGTGGACATACTTGGTTGGGGTTTCTCTGATTTAGGTTTGTTTTATCTGCTTGTGTGTGACTGTGTGTGTGTATATATGGGTTTTTTGGCCTATTAGCAAATTAGCATTTACTTGAGCTCTAGACATACTAGGCATATCCTTTCTCGGACTAAAGCTTTGTTGTTGTTGCGTGTTTACTCTTTTTTAAGAAAAAATGCTTTGTTCCTTGTTTCACGTGTCAGAAAGGCTTCCACCATGTAACGGGGCATCTAAGTGTGAACACTTTTATCAGGTACTTCTTATTGGTTCATGGATGTCTTTTATTCTTGTGTATATGAAGGAAATCTTATCACCAAATTTGTATTGTGATGGAAGGTTTAAATATAATAGGAAGCCTAAAACATACATATGACACTTTGACAGCTTATTTGCATGTCCTTTATAAGTGATATGGCTAAGTTTTTCTGCCATTGTTATGAAGCTTTGAGTCAATATATTCTTTGTATTTGTTTAAATAAAATTGACAGTCAATTGCATGTTTGCGTTTTATGGGCATATCATCATGTCATTGGCAGAAGAACCTATCTCCAGTACGTAATGATAGCACCTTGTTTACATACATCATGTTTTATCCTAATTGGATTTATCTCATCTTATCTTGACAACAGCTTAGGAAATCACACATCAAAAGGCCAATGATAACATATGACACTTTGACAGCTTATTTGCATGTCCTTTATAAATTAGTGATGTGGCTAAGTTTTGCTGGCATTGTTATGAAGCTTTAATTCAATATATTCTATTAATCAGTTTAAATGAAATCGAGAATCCATTGCATGTTTGAGTTTTGTGGGCATATCATTGGCAGAAGAACCTATCTCCAGTGCATAATGATAGCACCTTATTCACATTCATCGTGTTTTATCCTTAAATGGACTTGTCTCATCTCAACAACAGCTTTGGAAATCACACATCAAAAGGCCGATGATATTGGTTGGACCAAGCCTTGGTGCTGCTGTTTCAATTGACTTTGTAGCTAACCATCCAGAAGCCGTGAGTATATTGAATAATTGAACTTATGATTATGAACCTCGATCCACCCTCTAACGTTCTATGAAACATCATTGTTTCTAGTTCACCTTTTTCAGGTTGAAAAGCTGGTTTTAATTGATGCAAGTGTGTATGCAGAAGGCACAGGAAATCTAGCATCTTTACCCAGAATTGCAGCATATGCTGGGGTGAGTCTTTCCATAGATCTATTAGTCCAGACTACTAACAATTTGAAATTATTTCTGCTATCAAAATTTATTTAAGGCCATCACGTCATAAAAGTCATGTTTTTTTTGCTCATTGCTTGAGCCTTAACTTATGTTAATATTGTTTTATTTAGAGGTTTTCTTTCTGTTAGTGATGTCTTCAGTCAGTTTATCTATTTTTATTGTTAAGTACACATGCACTGCTCAAATGGCATCTCTCCTCCTTATAGGAATAAGCTGGAGGTGAGATCATGGCTTCTTCTTCTTCTTCAAATGAATTATATTATTCTTTATACAAACCACCTGAATACTTTCCCTCATATTGCCACTATCCAACTCAACACCCTCTGCGTGAGTGCTTAGCCACCCATGATCCCTTTAGTTAATCATTGATTATGATGCTTGTGTTTAGATGTTAATATGGACTCATTTTTTCATCATATATAAAGCTTGTATACTTGATTCTCAAATGCCGATACATAGTAATGCTTCAGGCATTTCTATGAGAGGCTTCAGAAACAGGAGAATTCTCAAATAATTTTGATCAGATATAAGCTTTGCATCATGCTATTCTTATTAATTTACCTGAAGGAAAATTACCAAAAATTGAAACTTTCTAGTTTCTGAGGTCCATCAGGTTTACAAGAGTTGATAGTGGATAATATATGTAGTGAGTTGTTACCTTCAATTCAGGGATATTTACAGGTTTTCCAACCAAATGAACAACTGTTGCCTCTTGCTTTTTGGACTTGCCTGCAAAAATGTGAGAGAGGAGGAGCAAGCGTTATAATTGCCTCAGCACCTTGCATTTTGCATTTTGCATTTTATATACATGGTTCACCTTGTACAATCTGTAATTTTAACATTTTAATTACGTGTGAAAGTGTCTCAGAATTAACCATTAAACATTAAAGATCAACTAATGCAGATGATATGTTCTGGTTTTGGTATGCTATCCTTTTATTCATCACCTAACATTATAAAAACTGTTGATTGTGTTTTCTTCTCTAACAGCACCTATTATGACTAAGTACTTTGCAATAATGGATTCTAGTAAGTCACTTATACAAATGCAAAGTAGATAATATGACCATAGTTGTCTTTAAAAAAAGAAGAAGAAGGAAGTTAGATGTTAAAATTTAAAAGCAAAGCAAAATAAGCCTTCTTTAGTTATGCCTAACCCTTTATTTTTTTGGGGGGGGGGGGGGGGGGGGGGGGGGGGGAGGTTGTGTTATACATTAATTAACAATGACTGTGGGCACTCTTTTTGGATCAGATTTATTTATTGAAGAGCATCCCGCTGCGCTTATATGTAAATGTTTTGTCCTTCACTGGCATCTCATTTGGTACCAGCTTAGATTGGACTAATGTGAGTGTATACTCAGAAAAAGTTCTAGTTTTTATGTCATTAGTCTTACTGTATCATAATATCTTTAAAAATATGAGGTGCTGCATTGGTGATCTTGGATCTAATGATATTTTTTTCCTGTTATCTAATCTAGGTGGGCCGCTTGCATTGTCTATATCCTTGGTGGGAAGATGCAACTGTGGATTTTATGATTAGTGGGGGTTATAATGTTAGTGCACAGATACAACAGGTATATGCTAAATTGCTTTGCCATTTAAATCAACAAATGTTATTGTGTCGTTTTGTCCTGTATATACAAAAGAGGACCCTTGTTATAAAACAAATGGAGTGGGAACAATGCTTAGAGAAGGGGAAACTTAAGTTTGCATGTAACAGATATCTATGGACTATGGTGCATGTCAAGGAGAACATTTGATGGTTCATGGAAAAGGACATTGTGTCCAAGAGGTCATAGATCCTTCATTCATTTTCAGGCATTTCATTTCTCTTATTGCTTGATCTTTTTAACTTTCTGGTGCCCCAAAAGATGGTCAATAAATCCTTGCAGCAACTTCTGAATGATCTCCAACATGGGAAATTTAATTGGCAGATGCAACTGCCTTGGTTTTTTATCGTGTTCATTAATTTGTGCTGCTCTTCCCAATCTCTTTTCTGGATCCTTAAGTTCTTTGAGAATTTTTTTTTTTAAATAACAACAATAATAATTTTTATTAGAGGAAGTTTTCTAAACCCCCCCCCCCCCCTCTCTCCCCCCTCTTTTGCTGGTGTAGAACACATGGCAGGTGTCCATGTCATAAGTTTGGTGGATCTAAGCATGAAATTTACTACAAGTCGCTTGTCTTCCTCACATATCATTGAAGTTGCCATTTTGAGCTCAAAGTTGTTAAATAAATTATCCATGACAAGAATAATTGAAGATGTACTATTCGTGTGTGTATGAGAGAGAGAGAGAGAGAGAGAGAGAGAGAGGATCCTGATAAGAGTGTTCCTTAAATTTTGTGTGGGAATGAATCTGCCTTTAGTTCCAGAAGAAGGTTTATTGGCATATCCTTAGTTGTGTTCGTGTTTTTATCTCTTCACCCCCCACCTCTCTATCCCCTTCTAATGAAAATTTCATATCTCAATTGAATGCCACAAAATTTTACTGTCTCTGAAAATGCTGTTTTCAATTTTGTTTAACAGGTAAAGCAGAAGACACTTATCATATGGGGTGAGGATGACCAGATCATTAGTAACAAGCTTGCAGTGGTTAGTTTATTTTTTGGATATAAAGCATAGATAGAATGCAACAGATAAGTAATGGAAAACATGCTCAGGATTCAGTTGGAATAACAGATTTGCTTAATTCTTTGGTGCATTATGCAGAGACTGCACTGTGAACTGCCAAATGCAACTATACGTCAAATACCAGATTGTGGTCATCTTCCTCATGTTGAGAGGCCAAACTCAGTTGCCAAATTGATTGTGGATTTTGTTCATGAAGATTGCTATAAAGAGGTTAAATGTATTTCCCAATATTGAAGTCCACTTTCCACTAGTTCAAGGTAATTTTTGTAAATGTAAAAGACTATCACAATTTGCATTCCATTTTGCTTGAAGATGACAAGCCATCTTTTTATTATTTGTTAGGCAAGAAACTTATTCGTAATTGACATAGATGCTGCCAGTCATTTTATTTGTATCATTGTATGCATTAAAAATGAATTAAATATGTAACTTATTAACAACGTCCTGCGTAGAAAACTATTATAATCAATTTCACATCCATGTGATGCTTCAATTACCCATTCAGGAATTGCTTAATTTCCTATATTTGCATCCTATTGTTTGCTTACCAAAATGGAATCTGCATCCTGTTGTAAATTTCTTGCTTCTTTCTACAAATTGATGAGGAAGTTGGATAGAAGAACAATACTGCATGCTTCAGTATCGAAATGGTTTAGTGCTTTTCAAGATTCAGAGGACTCCCGTTATCATTGTTATGTATCCTGTTTTAGTAATCAAAGTATTAGTTTTGATGAGAATTATTAGCACAATAACCATATCTTGTAAAGATTTTTTCCAAAAACTAATTTACACTTTATTTATGTGGCAACTTTGATCAATAGTCTGTTGAATCCAACCCTAAAATTGTTGTTGGAATTGAAACTTTATGTATACGATATTGCATGTTATCTATAAAAGTAGGGCCTTTCAAATTCCTGGGGCTGCTGCTGACCGGGAATCATTTTCATTGAAAGGAATGGCAAGATTGTATTCAAACATCTACAAGTGTTTGAATGTGATATGCTTAGCAAAATTTCTTGCTAGAAATGCTGATGATGAAGCTTGGGACCAAAACTCTTGTCAAACAAAATTTTCTCTTTTCACAGGAACAAATGAGACCAAAACACATACAAATGCTTTTCTTTTCCTTTTATGAGCAGATGAACAAGAATGCAATGCGGATCAGCAATAGAAGCTGTACCTGGAAAAGCAGTCTATACAACTTTAGTTAATGGAAGGGATTTTGTAGTGTGAGTTGCTAGAATTATTGGTTTTCAGACCCGGACCGTTCATTGAACTGTAAAAGGGAGAGATTCAAGGGTTTTAAGGTCGAACCGAGGTCAAACCGTAATGACGTCATAATTAATTTAATAATTATTTAAATATAAATAAATATATTAAATTAGTATAAATAGAAAATTTAAATTAAATGACCCAATTAAATATAAAAATCTATCTTTCAAATATATTTTTTTATATTTCATAGGACAAATAAGAAATTCATATTCTAAGCATACATTGTTTCTCAAAAAAAAAAAATATCCTAAGCATACATAGATATAATATTTATTTATTTATTTATATGTTGATTAGATAAATTCGTGATAGTAATATTGTAATAATATAAGAATTAGAAGGGCACCTAGTAATTTTAAATTAAAATAATTATTTAATAATTATTATATATCCGTTGACTCACTATTTTTTCTCTATCATTCAAACTTTGCTATATTATAATTGTGACAAAAAAGTTGTAAAATATTTTATAACACTATATTTTTTCATTTAAAAAAAATTGTAAATATTAACAAAGCACTTATAATATTTTATTTATTACTTATTAATCCATCAATAGTCACGTCACAGACTCAAAGCTGCAAATCTAACGGCTAAAACATTTTGCCAATTTCAAAATTCAAAAGTTTTCTTGTTACCAGTGCCAAGTCACGTGTGTAGGACTGTAGGAGGGGCACTAGATTCTTCCAAGTCAAGTCACGTGAACCAATGCCATTGGAAACATAAAAAAGAAAAAAAGAATTCAAAACAAACCCAAACAGAGAGGTGAGAAACCACAGGTCCACAGCAGTCTCCGCGGAAAGAAGAAAAAGAAGGAGGAGAAAAAGAAGAAAGGAGAAGAAATAGAAGCAGAAGACGAAGATGAAGGCTGTGACTCGCGATCTATGTTGGGTTGTTAACTTGCTGTTTCAACTTCGCACAGCCCTTACTTTGTCATCTTCTTCTTCTCAAATTTTTTTTTTTCCTCACAAATCTTTTGGTTCCAGATCTGAAAAAAGTCCAATGCCTGCCGGCCAAGTGGTCTGATCACGGTTCCAGAATTTAAAGCTTGTTTTTCTGTGTTTTTTTTTTTTTTTTTTAGGTTTAGATTCATAGGAAAGTAGGGAACCGTGAGAAGCAGTCTGATCCCGGTTCTCAGAACCGTGAGATCCGACCGCGGTTTGTACGGATCCCTGCTTTTTTAAAAAGCGGTTCATGAAACTAAAAGAACCACAAAAATGAACGGTTTGAGGTTTTTTCGGTCGGACAGTACGGTCCGGTCCGGGTTTTAAAGCCTATTATTAATGGTGGTACAAAAACATGGTCAGGATTTTAATGATATCAATGTAAAAATATGAAGTTGTGAGGCGCTAGATCTACTTTTCTGAGTCACTTCCCAGAAAATTATGTAATCCACCTTGAAAAAGTGAGTCTAATACTAGCTACCATTGCTAAATCAAGCAAAACCTTGTTCAGATTTACCATGTAGATGTCAATAATTAAATGCTTGAAAATACGATTTGAGGAAAGTGAGTCTTTTGTCTTTATTGTTTGTGGTTACCATAACACTGTTTGGGGATCTCACGTTTTTGTTTTCAACTAGCTTTCAGTTATCTGCAGAGGTGGAGTCAGAAATTTTTCTTTAGAGGGCAAGCTAATTATAATAAAGTTCTTAAGTTTTTTTTGAGGGGGAATAAAGTTCTTAAGTTGGAAAAAAATATTCATGACTAAAAAGTGAAATCAGTGTTTTATTTCATAAATTAACTTTAACTCAACAAAGTTACTTTATATTCTTTTTTGCTACTGAAATAATTAATAATTGATTTTTGGGCTCGGATTGTTTTTAATCCTAACTTCTATTTTAATATGGCTCAACTTTGAAATGTTCAACAAGTCGATTATGAAATAAAACGTAGTTGTAATCCAAGATCACATTTTAAGAAAACAATATCTATTTCTTTAGGTTCACAACTTTGAGTCATTTTAGGGGTTTCAACATCTGAAGTTTCAACATTTTTTTTTTTTTTTTTTTTGGTAAAGGAGGATATATGCATAAAAGCTAAATCATTCTATTACAAAAGGCCCCTTCCAAATCCAAGGTGCAAAGCCGATCCACCACAGGCGGTGGATGGGCAAACAAAATAAAAGGAACATCACTACTACTACCAATACGAGCTAGGGCGTCCGCGCATTGATTTGCTTCTCTATACGCGTGCTCAACTCACAGATTTGGGAACTTCCTTAAGAGGAGCCTGCAATCAGTATGCAAAGGTTCAAGAGATAAATTAACAGAAGAGTTTTTCATCAATTGAACAATAGCAAAGGCATCAAGCTCAACAAAAAGATTATGTAAATTCTCCGTTGCTGCCATTTGTAACCCATCCCGAAGAGCCCATAGTTCAGCAATGACACTGTTCACCTTCCTACAATTTCTTGCAAAACCGTTGATCCATATGCCTTGTTCATTCCTCAGTAATCCTCCGCCTCCCCCAGTGCAGCCACGGGATGATCCATCGGTATTAAGTTTTGCCCAGCCAGCTGGTGGCTTCTGCCATGAGATGGCCTTAATGTGTTTCGCAGCCTGCACCTTGCTTGCTACTGCAATGGCAAAAAATTCAGCTGCCTTCCGTCTGCATTGTAGATGAAAGTCCTCGTCCACAACTCCTTTCCTGAAGACATACTGATTTCTGTGCAGCCATAGATGCCAAACACCCATGGGAAAAATGATCTTCCAAGGTATATCATGCTGGGAGCTCACGGAAGTGCAGTTCAACTGAAGCCATACCCCCAAATCCTCAAAGAAATGCTTTCTACAATCAGCTGGTACCCCAAGCTTATTCCAGAATTTTCTTGCAAACTGGCAGTCCCTTATAACATGCTGAAGTGTTTCAGCTTCCCTTTGACAAATGGGGCAGATTGTATCAAGAGTAAAACCCCTAGAACCCAACACTTCGCAAGTAGGCACACTATTGTGGATGCATAGCCATAAAAAGAACATAATCCTAGGCGTTGTGGCAGCCTTCCAAATCCATTCACAAGCGAAAGAAGAAGGGTTCAAGGGGTTTAACCCTTTGGCTAATAAATAGGCAGATTTTAGAGTAAAAGAACCATCTTTTGAGAAGCCCCAACAAGAGACATCCTCATTATTTAGATCCAAAGAGAACGGAACATCTTGAATTTGCTTGCGTAACTCCTCCAGAAGTTCAAATGATAACACATTTTGAAACCAATTACTACCTTGGTCTCTAATATTCGCTACCATCAAGTCGGCTTCCTCCTTGTTCAAAGGGCCTTGAATACTAGATCTCAGAGGACCAAAAGGCAGCCAAAAGTCATCCCAAAGGTTGATTGAGGCCCCATTCTTAACAACCCATTTAAGACCTCTTTTAAAAATAGGACCCCCTTTCTTGCACGCAGCCCATGTCCTAGAACAAGGGAGTTTCCTACCTGCTTCAGTGATTCTCAGGTCTGTAAAATATTTGCTCATCAACACTCTAGCCCACGGAGCATCTTGCTCATTGGTTAGCCTCCAGCAGAGCTTAGCAAGGTAAGCTACATTCCTAGGCTACATCTCCACCATTCCAAGCCCTCCTCTATCTCTAGGGAGAGTCACAGTGTTCCAGTTCACAAGGTGGAGCTTCCTTTTCTCCTCTGTTGACCCCCAAAGGAAATCTCTATGCAGTTTATCCACAGCTTGACACACCTTGGCTGGAAGCGCACAACATTGCATGTAATATTCCACAATAGGAGTGGAAGCCGAAGCAATAAGCACTCTCTTCCCCGCTGGAGATAAAACCCGGGCTTTCCAACCAGTGCTTGTCCTGGACTCTCTCAATTACAAAGTTATATGCATTGCCATTCCTTCCTTTATGCAATATAGGAAAGCCTAAATAACGTCCCAAATTGTTGGTGGCTTGAATGCCAAGTTGCTGACAAATATCCAGCTTTACTTGAACACTAACATTCGGAGAGAAGAAGACCTTTGACTTGTTCTTATTAACTTTCTGCCCTGCCATATCGCAAAAACCACCAAGAGCTGAAGTAATGGCTTCACAATTCTTATTATTTGCTCTAGCAAACAATAAAAGATCGTCTGCAAAAAAAATGTGAGAGAAACCGGGCCCTCCTGCAGAAGCTTTCACCCGCATCCATTGCTTGGAATCACACAAGTCTTCAATTTGAGCATTCAAATACTCCATACACAGCAGAAATATGAAAGGGGATAGTGGATCGCCCTGCCTTATCCCCCTAGTCGGAGTAAAGGGGGGCATCTTCTCTCCATTGAAGAGTAGAGAGGTGGAAGAAGAGGTAATGCAACTCATTATTAACTTAATAATGTTTGGAGGAAACCCAAAGTAGTTGAGCACCTTACGGATGAAGCACCACTCAAGTCTATCGTACGCTTTTTCCAAATCTATTTTGATCACCATGAACCCTTCTTTTCCTTTACGCTTATTTAGAGAGTAAATTATTTCTTGAGCAATAATTACATTGTCTGAACCTCGCCTACCAGCCACAAAGGCTGTTTGACATGGGGAAATCAGATTGGGCATGTGAGGACGAAGCCGTTGAACCAGAATCTTTGTGACAAGTTTGTACACAGTGTTGCATAAGCTAATGGGTCTAAAATGACTGATGGTTTCAGGCCCCTTCTGTTTCGGGATGAGAGCAATGAGGGTTTGGTTAAGGAAAGCTGGCATCTCACAAGAAAGGAAAATATTCCTCACTTCATCCATTACCGACTCTCCAACACAGTTCCAATGCCTTTGGAAGAAGCCTGCATGGAGACCATCCGGACCTGGAGCTTTAAACGGCTTCATAGTTTTCAAGGCTTCGTAAATTTCAGCGTTTGACGGAATGCTAGCCAACTTCACAGCCTCAAATTCCGAAAGTCTGCAACAGGCCTCCTCCAGATTCATGTTTCTAGTGCTAAAAAGACATTCAGTTGTGTAAAGCTTCAAAAAACCCTCACGAAAATACTGCTTAGTTTGTTCATAGTCATAAATCCACTCCTCATTCTCCATCTTAACGCAAGAAATTCTGTTGGCTGATCTGCGTACAATGGAGGAGAGGTGGAAATAAGAAGTGTTTCTCTCCCCTGCAATGAGCCAATTGGTTCTCGCTTTCATAGCCCAAAGCTCTTCTTCCCATTGTAAAATCTGATTGAACTCGTCGGTCAGTTGAGCTTGCAGATCAAGAAGAAAAGCATTGGGGTTATTGGCTAAAGCCTTCTGAATGCCAAGGAGTCTGGCCGCGAGTCGCCTTTTTTTCCAAAAAAACATTGCCGAAAACTTCCTTGTTCCACTTCCTAGCCTTCAAAGTGAACTCATGTATGGCTGTACCCAGGTTATTCTCCCTCCAAGCCCCACAAACAATGTTTGGAAAATCAGGATGATGATTCCACATTGGTTGAAAGCGGAAGGGTCTTTCCCCACTAGCTGGGGGGGGGTCAGTAATTTTCAACAACAGCGGGCAGTGGTCAGAATTAATGCGGGCTAAATGAGAAACACTGGCTTCAGGAAAGAGAGCTTTCCATGCGGGAGTGGCCCAGCATCTATCCAACCTCTCTTGAATCAAATCACCAATGCCTCTCTTATTAGTCCACGTAAATATCGGCCCCGAGAAACCCAAGTCCATCATATTACAGTGATTCATACACTCTTTGTATTCCCGGACTTTTCTAACACTCAAGGAATTACCCCCAAACTTCTCACTTTCCTCAAGCACGTCATTAAAATCACCCATGAGGATCCACGGCAAGTTGTGATGATCAGAAACTTTTTTCAAGTTATCCCACAGAATGCATCTATTTTTAAACTTAGGACTAGCATATATTGCACTTAATAACCAAGAAAAAGGCAAAGATTGTACCTGGAGTAGTGCATGTATCTCTTGTTCAGTTTGTGAGAGCACTTCCACTTGAACCAACGAGGATTTCCACAGCAGCCAAATCCCCCCCGCGAATCCAATGGTCTCAGAAATAGCAAACCCATCAAAAGGAAGGCCTTGGATAACTTCTTCAGCTCTATAACCACTTACCCTAGTCTTAGTGATTACCATGACTACAGGATTATGTCAACTAATGAGATCAGCCACCGTTTGCTTAAATTTGGGTTTAAGCGCACCCCTACAATTCCAGATGATAATATTCATGGTTGGAAGAGTAATAGAGGACCCGTTAAGCAGCTCAACAGCGGAGTGATTCCCCAGCACCTTCCACCTCCATCTCTCCATCAGCACCTGCTTCGATCGGACCGCCTCTGGAAAAACCGTCACAACATGATTCAAAATCTCCATCTCTGCCTGGTTGGTTCTCACAAGCACGGTTCCCCTCACCGCTGGCATCATGAGTTGGATGAGCTTCACCCTGTGAACATGCCCCATCACCGCACACTCCACCGGAGTATTGCTGAGAACTTTCCTCTCCGATAACACCGGAATGGCGTCCTGAATTTCGAGCTCTGTCAGAGACTTTTCCGAGAGGTAAGGACTTGAGACTGGCTCGGACTGAGTCGATATGTTGAAAGGAGGGGTCGGTCTGTCCATTAGGAACCTCCACCATGGATTTGGTGTCAAGCTCCATGCTTCGTCCGTGACGGGGAGGAATCCTGTTCTGTGACTCAGCTCGGTCAGAGGGAAAATGTTCCTCCAGGCTTGCATCAACTCCCATTCGAACCACCCCATGATTTCCGTTGGATCCCTCTTGATCATGGTGATCGTTGTGTCCCCGATTGGGATGATTCTCCCTTTGTAAAATATCGCCCACCTCTCTTGCGTTTGTTCCATGATCCTGACAAGTAGTGGAACTACCAAATCTGAAGACAGGGGTTTCCCCTGATGCGCCAATCTCCTTGTTAGGTGTTATTGGGCCAGCTTGCCCTTCCTTAGACTCAGCCCCAAGCCCACTACTAGACCCAAATTTAAAGATCTTCAAAACTGCCTTTTTTCCCCCTGCACCAACAGTGCTACGACCCGGCCCATTTGATTTCCTTCCTTGGTTAAATTCCCTCCCTTTGGCGCTCTGCCTTTCTGGAATGGACGTTGAGGTCTTATCAGCCGCCCCTAATTTCGGGTTGTCAGCGTACACACTAGCCTTACGCTTGCTGTCCCTTCTATCTCGGGCTTCCAACTCCCCGCCCGAGGTAGCAGACCCTTCCCCAAGCCCGGCCAACCTTGGTTTCTGAACTTTCTTCTTCCTCGTGACCACCATCCACTGTCCATAACCATCAAGCTCGTTTTTTTGAATCTTCTCTTGACCCTCATCATTGCTCATTTGAAGTTCTTCCGAACGGTTAGGCTTATCATGAGTTGCCTGAGGATTATCAGGCTGAGGACCTTTGATGACATGAGGACAAGCCTCCTTTTTATGCCCGATCCTTCCACACTCGAAACACAGGGCGCTAAGACCCTCATATAAAACTATTTGAATAAGCCGCCCAATCTTCACCGTTTTAATAAGTGGTTTATCAAGGTTCACCTGGACACACAGCCTTGCGAATCGTCCTCGGGCATCATTGGCAGTTTGGGCATCTATCCTGAGGACAGGGCCTATTGCTTCGCCTATCTTTCTAAGAACAACAGGGTCATAGTATTCGATGGGCAACTCGGGAAGTCTAATCCACACCGCCACACTTGAGAATGAAGCTTCAGAAGCTTTGAATTCCGGTTCCCAAAGTCGAACAGTGAGAAACTGTTGGCCAATGAACCAAGGACCTCCCTTAAGGACCTTATCAATATCCTCCTTGCATTCAAATTTGATAAGAAAAAAATCATGTCCCAGATCAATGCAGTCCAAGCGCGCAGAAGGTTTCCAGAGCTCCCTGATTTTAGACGAAAGAAACATATACCCCAGAGACCTCCCAAAGGATTTCACAATCAGGGAAGAAGTCCAAGGAGCTCTAATTCTTTCCTTATCCTCCTTGGAGAGAGCAACCGCAGCAAATCCATCGCAGAGACTGTCCTCCTCCACATCGGACTCAGCCTCATTCCCCTCGGTTTGTCCAAGACCGAAGGCCTGCTCAAACGCTCCTGGAATAGCACCGACCAACCTATCTCTATAAGACCCAGATCCCCCCGAAGAGAGATTAGGTTTGCTATGGGTGAAGCCCCCTTCCGAGTGATGATCCGAGTGATGATCTTTCAGTTTCTTGTTACTTCTGGCTAGCGAGTCAACTTCATCTGGCGAGCGTTGTCTGTCTCCCATTCTTCTCAACTTTCACAGATGAAGTTTCAACATTTGAAATATATGAATGAGTGATAACCTTCAAATCTTGAACACTTTTTTCTCTTCATATATCAATATGTCTACTCCAATTATAAAATCTAAATAAAATTTTATAATTTAGTTATATAGTCTTAAAAGAAATTGTAGAACTAAATAGCTCTCTATAACTTTGAGTCATTTTAGGGTTTCAACATCTGAAATTTCAACATTTGAAATACAGGCTGGTATTCGATTATAATAATATAAGCCAATCAATACAATCAAATTTGGAATATAAATAAAATATAATAACTTGTTTTTTGTGAAGGCAATGAACTTACTTCAGTGCTTCATAGAAAAAGAAAAAGGTCAAATGTGTTAAACCTAACCAGAAAACAAGTCAATGGAAAAAAAATGCTCAGTGCAAACTAGTTGTAACCCACTTACCGCTTTTAATAATTAAAAAAAAAAATTGGAAACTCAAAGGTAAAACTTAACACTATAAGTCAATAAACTTAAATAATATCGCCAAATCTAAAGACTCTATACATGCCTGAAAGGGTTTATGTCTTAAAATTCAATTTATTGACATGCTATAAATAATTAAATTGTTTAATTATATGAGATTATTTGCAAATGAGCTAATGGGACATTATTATAGTCCTTAAGATGCATTGGATGTGATTTAGTTACAGAAGATATAAATCATAAGTTCCTTGTAAACTCAAAATATAATTCATAGTCGGTGATGAAATTGGGCATTTCATTTGCGAAGATTATAACTCATTAACTAAGATGGTTTGTCTTGATCATGGAAGTAGAAACTTTTAGTTGATGTGTTGATGTGTCTTAGGAGTTAAGACATATTGAACTGGATCGCTGTGAGATTAATTATTCAATCAACAACTGTCACCTGAATAATTAATCTCATGACTTCTAATTTCATAGACTCTTAATCCTGAGAGGATAGTGAACTCAATCATGAAACGTAGGTTACTTTAATATATTAGGAGTGAGATCTAATATTCACAGTCAAAATCTCAGTATATTAGGTAACCACACGTAATGTTGAGGGAACACATTCTCAAGATGGAATCCATAGTCTCTTTTTATAGAGACATGAAATATTCCCTTGAGATAAGTTTAATGGGAACTAGTTATTCAGGGCGCCCACTTTAGGAGAAATTATACAGTACTCTAGTGGACCACGACACTTGTCCACCATTCCATTAAAAGACTTTCACTTGTTTAAAATTGCTGAGTCAGTAATCAGTTTCAGTTTTAAAAAAATTTCTAACTCAGTAATTTTAAACAGGTGTGAGTTTTTTAGTGAAATGGTGGACCATGTCACTTGTCTACCATGTGGATCTTATAATTTCTCCCACTTTAGTAAGGTGTTACTAAACAGTGGCGGTTCCAGGAATTTTGTCTAGGGTGGTCTTATTCTACTTTGAAAAAATTTTGGGTCATTTTGGTCTATTTCAGATGTTCAATAAATACTGGTCGAAATTTAAGATTTGGCCAGCATGAAGTTTGTGCTTAAAAAAAAAAAAATGTTCTTAAAACCAAAACAAATTTGTATTCTGTACACCAAAAAACCTAAAAAAGGAAAAAAAAAAAAAAAAAAAAGATATGAATTATATACTATTAATTGGGTGCCTTTTTTTAACAATGTGTTTTTTTTTTTTAACAAGTGGTACTCCTATTTTTAACTGTTAGCTGATGTTAGATTTTTTGCCTAAAGGACATTATTTGCCAGAAAAGAAAAAACGTGTCAATATTTGCTTGGGTGCCCATTTAATATGTCACCTACCCCCACCTAATCCCACCTTTTTTACCTGAATAGCCCCTAGTTTTCAAATTCTCTACCTCTGTGTTTTATACTTCTATCTTACAAGGCACCACGATCTCTCTGCCACCCATTCTCTGTGCTGCAAATATGTGAACATTGTGAAGGTCGAAGTTTCATGAGTAATCCACCTCAAGCTCAAAGAATTATCAAAGGTCACCTTCAATTTTTTACCCGTCTCACTCTTTCACTCTCTCTCTCTCTCTCTCACTATTTATGTTCATTGTTGTGGATTTTTTGGTTATAATTTTTTATGTAACTATGTCTTATTGATTATCTAAAAAGCTTTGCAATTTTTTTATACAATTTAATAGTATTTAACTATTTATCTTTTGGCTGAAACTAAAAGGGTTATCTAATAATTAAATTATAAAAAAAAAAGTTTTACTTTTGGAGGACTCCCGCCACTATCCCAAATTCTGCCTCAAAAAAAAAAAAAAGACTCTTTAGGTTAGGTAAGGTATCTGATTTTAGGTTTTGCTTTAACTTTACCCTTTGATGATTGAGGCAAACGCGTATTCATATTGGGTTTTGGTTGGTTTTTTTTTTTTTTTTTTGAGAATACGTTTGGGTTGGCCTGTTGGGTATTTGTTTAGCAATGATGTTGGGCTTTTTTTTTTTTGGGCTTACTCTGTTACAATTTTTTTTTATTAAGATTCTCGCCGCCACTATTACTAAAGCTTATATTTATTGAAATTGGACTTCAATAAATGTGAATAACTAAAAGATTAAACCGGGTACTCAGGGATAAAATAGTTGTTTACAAAGTGACAGTTTTTTATGACTTTGTTCACTATGGATATTTCATAGAGGGGCCAAATGATATCATTAGAGTCTTGAGATATAATTTATTAATAAGACCTAGAGTGCAATTATATTTATATAGTGGTATTAAATATAATTAATGATAATTTTGGACTTGTCAAGAGTTGACAGATAAGCTCAAGGCCTATTGGAGCTAGAGTCTTATTTATTTCATTTGGTCCAATCTCAAGCCACAAACTAAAGCTCAATTGGGCAGGCACAAAAGGTTAACCCAATTAGATAATCAGTTTTTATTTAATAAGATTTATTAAATAAAGTAACTATGTACATATGATGAAAAGAAAAGAAAACAGTTTTTCTCTACAAGGAGAAGAAGAAGAACTTTCTTTAAGAATCAACATATATAAAGACTGATTGAGAGACCACACTTCTTGGGCATCATGTGGAATTGAGATGAAGATTAGAGGTATTCTCAAGTCTTGGTTTTGAATTTCACTACATTAAGGTACGCTTTCTATTCTTTGTTCTAGAATTCAAGATTACATGTTATCTCTCATGAATGAAGTAGATCCGTGTTTGTTGCTTCCGCTGTGTGTTTTGTATGAGATGCAAAACTAGTTTTTCCAACAATACCAACTGGCAGCACAGTCATAGGAAGAGAGGGAGAGAAAAAAAGACACTGCTAGAGTTGAGCTGAGGCTGAAGCTGAGAATTTATTTTTTGTTTTTATTTTTTATTATTTTTATTTTCAGCTTATGTTTTTGAGTAAACAACAACTATTAACTATAACTATAGGGATTTTTTTTCTCATATTTGGAGGAATCCTAATACATTGAATAGAGTCCTAAGCATTTAGTTTTTTTTTTTAATATATATATGGAATTTGGAGAGGCTTTGTCACCAAAGAATGCGCGTGTTATTTCTTTTTTAAATTTTTTCGAACCAAATTTTAAAATTTGAAAGAGTCCAAATGGAATTTTGAAAGGGAATAATCTGTTTTGAATTTTTTTCTCAAAATATTAGGGGGGCCGGCAAGTAATTATAAAGATCAAATATGGTTTTGTTACTACTATTAGTGGAAATTTTGAAAAGCTAAGGGAAGGGGTCAGGGGGACCATGGCCTCCTTGGCCCTAATGTGGCTTTGTCACTGGTTATTTGCCGTTTAACCTAATAAAAAACCTAGCTTTTAGCTTACCGTTGGCAATTCGTGTGTTTGGCTTTTTTTCACAGGGACTATTTTTGATTGACGTGTCCCATGTGCATTTAGCTTTGCAACGGTAAAATATTATTTGGGCAAATAACAACTTACCCATGTGTGGTTTGACCGAAATTTAAGCTGCTTGTGGGTTTAAAATTTGACACCTTACCCACCTAAGTTAGCTCAGTTAGAGTTCCATAATCCAATTCTGTTAAAAATAAGGTTAAATATGCAATTTTGCTCTACTTTTATGTCTCTCTCATCCAAAAACACAAGAAACATAAAAATATAAGATCAAATAAGATCAAAAACAATCCAACGAAACACTTGCATCATGGGATTTCATACAACAAGTAGACAACTTAAATTTCGATCAAACCTCAGGTGGGTAAAATGTCAAATTTTAAACCACAGGTAAGCAACTTGAATTTTGGCCAATCCATAGGTAGGTAACTTAAATTTCGGTCAAACTAGAGGTAGGTAAGTTGTAATTTGCCCATATTATTTTCTCCTTGGGATAATTCATAAATATAATTCCACTCTAGGCCAATACTTTTTTATCTAATCAATTAACTCCTCCATAAAAATATTCATAGTGAGTTAGTAACACAAAGTCATAAAATATAACTATCACTTTGAAAATTACTCTCTTAATTATTGAGTTCCCGGTTTAATTCCTTACGTTATTCCTATATTTATGAAATCAAATTAAAAAAAAAAACTTTAATAACTCATATATATAAAAGAGAAATAAGTACAATGTATGTTATAAAAAAAAAAGGGTCACAAGACCAGTGTACCAAAGGATAATGTAACTACAAGGAAAGAAAAGAAAAGAAAAGTACATATATCCTCACTACATCCCTCAAAAACAAAAAAACACTCCCTCTATCAAAAATGTCCTATGTTAACTCTCGCCCTAAATATATGACTACTCTCATCCCAAAATTACTTCCCATTTTTGTCACGAATGACAAAGGATAAGTCATTGAGAAGTCGTCATCTCCTTATCACTGGAAGAGCTAGCATCCTCATCCTCATCATCATCATCATCACTGAAACCATCATCAGCATTCTCGTCCTCAGAAGCCTCTAGAGAAGGAGAGGGAGATGGAGACGCGGCGAAGCCACCCATGCGAGCCTGTCGTTGTGCGATAAGACTAACACAGGTGTTCACCTGATACAACTCAGTAGTGAGTGTATCAAAGCGAGCATCTATGCGCTTAAGCTATGCCATGACGGCCTCAAGCGTCACATCACCACTCGAAGAAAAGGGAGCAGAGGCGGATGGAATGGAAGGGTTGAAGGAGTCGTCATCTCGGTTCGTGGCCACTTCAGTTGAAGTTGGGCCTCGCTTCGTTGAACAGATGCCGCGCTAATGGCACCCATGATGGTAAAGAGAGGAGCATCAGGGATAGAGACAGAAAAATGACGAATGATCCGCGTGATAGCTGAAGGAAAAAAGAGCTTATCACGGGTCGCTGTATCTCTATAGACATTGATGAGAGAGAGAATGAAGTGAGAAGGAAAGTCTATAGAGTGGTCCTCAATGAGGAATAGCAAAAGTCGAGCACGAGGCTTAGTAATGGAGTTATAGTGAGACAATGGATGGAGAACGAATGTCATCACCATGTTTAGGAATCTCAAACCTTTTGCAAAACCTGAGCATGAGGTGTTTTGGCGCTCACCCCATAAAGAAGGTGTCTAACAGAAAAGAGATAGAAGTTTGTCCTTGGACACGATCCTCAGATGTGGATAAGCGGGGTAATCAGGATGCGATACTTGTAGAACGTGTAGTATCTCGGAAATAATCTCTGGAGTGATTACGATACGTGTACCTCGAATCTGTGTAACAAATTGAGGTATAGAGGTATCAAAATCGTGCATGTTGGAGCAAAACTTCTGAATGATCACGGTGGGACATCTCACGGGTATCTCACATAGAGATTCCCATCCTCGACTGTGAATGACAGTGGGTAGAGTAGTATCGGAAAAGTCCGATAGAACCATGTGGCATTCCGAATGAATACCACGGTTGGAGAAGTTCTCCGAGAAGTCCATACGGGCCTTCTCATCATGGAACCAGATGTGAAGAGGTGTAGGATCAGAAGAAGATGTCCCAGAACCCAGTAGAAACCCATGCCACAAAACCCATAACCCACCTAATCCACAGCCCACAACCCTCACGCCACCATTGCCACAACCACACCACCACCGCGCTGCCACCATCGATAGAGATCGGCAACAAAGGAGAAGAGAGAGAAGTATGGTAGCATTTCTACAATTGGGAAAGAGAGAGGGAGAAAGAGTCTGTGGCGTGCGTGATTGAAGAGAGAGACAAATAGGGAGAGTCATATGAGAGAGAGAGAGAGAGAGAGAGAGAGAGAGGTGGGAGAATAAAATATTAATTTTAAGTTTACATCTTGTGAATAGTGAGGTTGCATATATGCAACCTCACTGCTCACAGGATGTAAAAAAAATTTGGGTTTACAAACCCGGATGGAGCATGGTTTTAAGGGTTTAGGAGGTAAAATAACAACTGGAGGGGGGGGGGGGGGTTTATACCCCCCAATGCTAATGCTCTTATTATTGTTTTCTTGAATTTTTCTATTCCCTTCTTACCCGAACAACTTGAAAATTTGAAATGATCAATTTCATCGTCAATTCTCTCTTTCCCCTTGAGATGATATATTTAATGGTACAAATTTAGCTTTATGAATTTAAGTGCATAGTGTTATCTAATTTACTTTTTTTAAAAATAATTTAATAGTTAAGAGAGGGGGAATTTGAACCTTAAATGTCTTTGTTTGATAGTTAAAAATTCATTAATGGTACATTTGTCTTAATTCCGCACCATAGAGAGTATATGAAGACAAAGAAATAAACACCCCCATTAGCTCATAATGATCAAATTATATTTAGTCTTGTTTCTATTATTTAAATCGTGTATCTCCCTCACTTGTAGTTATTTATCATTCACTAAAAAAAGATTCACTAATCCAATAAGAATGGTTGGTTGTTACATATTTTCAATTGGTACACGCAAGAAATAAGCCAATTTAGCAGCTTTTTGCTCAATTTCCTGTGGAGTCAAATTCTCCTCAGTATGAGTCAAAGGAATAGTGTCATGGCCTCTGATTTCCATATAAAGGACATGATGAGCATAAATATGAAATTGTACGCCACAAAAAAGAGCTAATAAAGAGACTCACAATCCAATAGAAAGACAACTTTCTAGGAACCCCCAATGATGAATTCTCTCATGAATTGCTAAGGATCCAATAAGTCTAGCATTGATTCCTTCAGACGTGTCAATTGGGCAAATGCGCCCATAGTGACTAGAATAGATTTCTATTATTCGAAAACTAGTAGAAATAAGTAAGATTCATCTTTAAGTATTAGAAAACATCTTTTTTTCTTAAAAATAAAATAAGGGAATATTTTGTTAGAATGCAAGGAATATTTGACTCAAAATTCAGACACAGAAACCCTCAAAATTATGGAATTAATGAATGGAAAAACTCTCATTCACTATTTCGGCTCTTCTATAAACTGTTCTTGGAGGAGGAAGAGATAAAAAATTTGTTCTATTATCAAAAAATACCACTATGTTTATTTTAGATTTGTTAATTAACATTATTTTTGTAGGGACAATGGCCCAAAATTGTATATTGGGCCTTGGGCTTTGTCCGAGAAGGTTGACTGGTCCGAGGACCGATAAACAGTAGTGAGAATATCAAGTTCAGAATCTCCTGAGTAAGATGCAAACGGAGAGAATGGGAAAGGTAGTCCGAGGAGGTGAGCCTCCTTGGATGAGCAAAGCACAGATCAAATACATGTCCTATCATTCAAGGTGACCTTTCAGGATGTTCTGCTGACAGGGACGTGTATTGTGAACATACAAAAGGGATGGAAGCTCAGAAATATCTAAGGAAAAGCTACTACCACCGTATTAAATGTTCTGCAGCTAATTTTCTGGTCGCATTTATTTGGAGAATACCCCTGAACAGTGCTGCCTTGGCTAGCCCAACTCACAAAGAGCTAGAGAGGGTGTCCAATGGGACAAGCACTCAAGTAGTGACTTGGATGATCAACAAATGGAGGGCCAAGATCATTAAGAGGGAGATATATAATGTAAAAAACCCCTGGAGGGAAGGGGGATCGAAAAAATCAAGAAAGAACACTGTAGCAATCAGGAACCAAACTTGTAATCAAACTTAAGAGTAGTATATAAGAATCAGTCTTCTCGGACTCTGCCGATGACGATTTTTTTCAGTTTAAACTTGTCTAGCTTCAATCTTTTGTCATCAAGACCTATTTTACTTGTTATCTGACTAACTAAAGTCCAGTTTTCCAAACTTGCTCTCTACAAATTCATTGTTTTGGGCTTTTTGGGCCTAGGTCCATCCACCTTTTGGGCTAAGGAACTCAAATCTGGTCCTTACAATTGACACCATCTGTGGGAATTACTGGTGTGATAGTGAGTCTCACATTTAGCAATGGTAGGTTTAGGTCCAAACCAGGCAGAATCCATGGGGTCTCAACGTCAAGATCACTTCCGAGATCTTGAGCAAAGGAGAGACCAGGAGAGGAGTGTGCACACTACCCGTACAAATGGAAGTCATTCTAGAGGTGGTAGCCACCTCTCTTAGGAGAAGAATACTAGAGCCATGCAGTTGGAGATTGATCGCTTGAAGAGAAGCTTATGCCACGAACGGTAAAAGTGAGCTCCTTCTAATTCTGACTTCTCTTTCGACGACGAGAAGGATGGTAGCTATAGGCGCAGGTCAAGAACTCCTCCTAGCGAGTCTTTCTCATATGATGAAGACTACCATCATGAACGCAGAAACAGAAATTCATCTTCAAGAGGCATGAGAAATGACGCTATGAGTAAAGCACTCAACTAAATTTCCAAATCACCTTTCACGCGTTGGATTTAGGGAGGGAGACTTCCTCAGTGGTTCACTCAGCCCACATTCACCATGTATAATGGTAAAATAGATCCTGTGAAGCATGTTAGCCACTTCAATCAAAGGATGACTGTACACTCTAAGAACAAGGCCTTGATATGTAAGGTATTCCTATCCAGCTTGGTGCCTGTAGCGATGAGGTGGTTTGATGGTCTGAGGGCAGGTTCCATTGATTCGTTTAAGGAACTCACTCAGGCGTTTGGATCTCACTTTATTACGTGCAGCAGGGTTCCTCGGCCTTTAGCTTCATTGTTGTCTCTGTCCATGAGAGAAGGAGAAACCCTGAAAACATATTCGGACAGATATTGGGAGATGTTCAACGAGATAAATGGTGATTTTGACGATGTAGCCATCAGCACTTTCAAGCTTGGCCTACCTGCCGAGCATGGCTTAAGAAAGTCTTTGATAGGGAAACCCGTTACCAATATACGCCAGCTCATGGATCGGATTGATAAGTATAAAAGGGTTGAAGAGGACCAGCAGCAAGGCAAGGGAAAGGGCAAGGTTATCCTTCAAGAGAGGAGGGATTTTAGGTTGGACCGCTACAACAATGACAGACCCTGGAGGGATTTTGCTGGGCAGTCTGGGCCTGCAGCTTCTCAAGTGGTTAACACCGTGTTTCGAAAACTGGTGCATCAAGTTTTGGAGAAGATCAAGAACAAGCTATATTTCAAATGGCCGAACAAGATGAGTGGAGACCCTTTGAGGCACAACTAGAGCCTTCATTGCTAGTACCACCAAGAGCGGAGACATTACCGAGGACTGCAGAACACTGCGGAACCATCTGGAGCAACTAGTCAGAGAGGGAAGGTTGCAACAATTTCTATACTGACCCAACGGACAAGGGGATCAGTCAAGGTCAGGGGCTCAAGGGAGTGCTCCTTCAAGGCCTCTGTTAGCATAATCAATGTCATCTTTGCTGCACCAGGGAGAATCGGTTCTCACCCTCCCAAGGTGATGTCTGTAGCTAGGCAATCAGCCGAGGACTCTAACTCTGAGCCGAAGAGAGCTAGAGTGGAGGTCCAACCATTGTTGAGTTTCTCGGACGAAGACAAAATTGGAACCATCCAACCACATAATGACGCTTTGGTGGTCACTCGCAGAATAGGGGGTATGATGTGAAGAGAGTAATGGTAGACCAGGGTAGTTATGCAGAGATCATGTACCCTGACTTGTACAGAGGGCTGAACTTAAAGCCTGAAGATTTGACAGCCTATGATTCACCTTTAGTAAGTTTTGATGGGAAAGTTGTCATCCCAAAGGGCCAGATTAGGTTACCTGTACAGGCAGGATCAGAGGTGGTTGAAGTGGACTTCATTGTGGTGGATGCGTACTCCCCCTACACGGCCATTGTGGCTAGACTCTGGCTTCATACCCTAGGGGCTGTTTCTTCAATGCTACATTAAAAGGTGAAGTATCCGTCGGGGGATCAGATTGAGGAGCTGATTGGGAGCCAATCTGTAGCTAGGTAGAGCCTCGTGTCTGCAATTTTGCATCAGCCTGCGACTGAGTCCTCAGCTTCTGCTGAGGGAGGATTATAGCAATCAAAGTCCTCGGTATTACTTGTGAAGGGGCCAGCCGAGGAGGCTAAATGTGAAGATCTAGAGAAGTTCATTATAGGCGATGATCCGGATAAGTTTTTTCAGGTTGGAACTCAACTACCACCTCAAGAGAAGGAAGAGTTAGTGGAATTTCTTAGGAGTAATGTTGATGTATTCGCCTGAAATGCTTACGAAGCTCCGGGAGTGGATCCGAGTTTCATCTACCATCATTTGAACATCAATCCATCTGTCATCCCTAGGAAGTAACCATCTCGGCGATCATCTAAGGATCATTCTGACACTGTCAAGGACGAGGTGATGAAGCTTAAGCAGGCTAGGGCTATTAAAGAAGTGTTCTACCCTGAATGGTTGGCCAACACTGTGGTTGTGAAGAAGAAAAATGGAAAGTGGCGGGTATGTGTAGACTTCACAGATATGAACAAAACATGCCCAAAGGACCTTTTCATTATGCCTCGGATTGACCAGCTAGTGGATGCCACGGTAGATCATCCTCGGATGAGCTTTTTGGACGTTTTCCAAGGCTACCACCAGATACCTTTGGCTTTGGACGATTAAGAGAGGACATCTTTTGTTACTCCTATCGGAAATTACCATTATAAGGTAATGCCCTTTGGTTTAAAGAATGTAGGGGCTACCTACCAGAGGATGACGACCACGATGTTTGAGCCACAGTTAGGAAAAAACATTGAAGTCTATATAGATGACATGGTAGTCAAAAGCAAGTTGGAATCTGAACACGTTAATGACCTTGGGAATATCTTCAAAATCTTAAAGAGACACAAGCTGCGACTTAATGCTGCCAAGTGTTTTTTTGGTGTCGGATGAGGGAAGTTCTTAGGTTACATGGTCACACATTGCGGAATTGAAGTCAACCCTGACCAGATCAAAGTAATCAATAATTTACAGTCACCTTGGAATCCCAAAGAGGTCCAGAAGCTAACAGGGATGACCATTGCCCTAAACCGATTTATCTCTCGGTCAGCAGACCGGTGCAGGCATTTCTTTATGCTGTTGAACAAGTGGAAGGGATTTGAGTGGATCGAGGAGTGTGTCTTGGCCTTCCAGTAGTTGAAAGAATATCTTTCTTAGCCACCCATCATGTCCAGACCTAAGTTGGATGAGGTTTTGTTTGCCTACATTGTAGTGGCCTCCCACGCGGTGAGCTTAGTTCTGATATGGTTTGATGGTGGCGTACAGAGGCTAGTTTGTTATGTGAGCAAGTCATTGCACGAGGTAGAAGTTCATTATCTACCGTTGGAGAAGGCCACTTTGGCAGTGGTACATGCTACCCGTAGACTCCCCCACTACTTCCAATCCCATACTGTTGTTGTTTTAACCCAACTCCTGCTTCGATCATTACTTCGGAGTGCTGACTTCACTGGGAGGATTTCCAAATGAGGTACAATCCTAGTAGCTTTTGACATCAAGTATATGCCTCGCACCTTTGTCAAGGGTCAAGTCCTCGCAGATCTGGTGGTCGAGTTCACTGAATTCCCAGAAGGAGATGAGGCAAAGAGGTAGAGCATGGATGGAAAATCGGTTGACACAATCTCCCTGTAAGAGCCTTCATTTTGGAAGGTATACGTTGATGGTGCAGCGAACCAAAAAGGATTCGGAGTGGGGCTTGTCTTGGTATCACCTGAAAGAATCACCATTGAGAAATCGTTAAGGTTGGGCTTCTCGACCACAAATAATGAAGCTGAATATGAGACTTTACTGATGGGAATGGTCATGGTTCAAAGAATGGGCGGAAAGGCAGTAGAGATGTTCTTGGACTCAAGATTAATTGTTAGCCAAGTGAAAGGAGAGTTAAAAGCGAGAGATGAAAGAATGCAAGGGTACTTGAGTCAAGTTAGACATTTGCAATCAGGGTTTGAATCTTTCAACCTATCGCATATCCCTAGTAGTGGGAACACATATGCTGTTTCCCTAGCCACACTTGCAACCTCCTCGGCGCAGAGCTTGCCTCGGGTCATCCTTGTAGAGGACTTGTACCAGCCCACAGAGGTAAAGAGAGAGTTGGTCCATGTTCACCAAGTTAGAATAGGGCCTAATTGGATGAACCCCATGGTACTATTCTTGAAGGAGGATATCTTGCCCAAGGAGAAATCAGAAGCTGACAAAGTATGAAGGAAGGCTCTTCGGTTCTGGCTGTCCGAGGACCAAAAATTATATAAACGCTCATTTTCTGGGCCATACTTGCTATGCATACACCCTGAGGCAACCAAATTACTCCTTGAGGAGTTATATGAGGGAATTTGTGGAAGCCACACTGGAGGCAAATCTTTGTCGCACAAAGCCATCACTTAAAGCTATTGGTGGCCAAACATGCAAAAGGAAGTAAAGAATGGAAGGCCGAGGAGATTGGCCGAGGGAAAATAACCTAGAAAAAAGGAAACTTACAAGAGTAAGGATGTTAGTTGCTTCTGATACTTCTTGGAGGTTTGAATTTTTCAGAGGAAAAGACTTGGAGACTTTAGAAGTTTAGGAAATCTTGAAGGTTTGAGAGCTAGGAATTTTTGGAGAGCTTGAGAACTTGTGAAATGAGGAAAAATTATTTCCCAGGGTGCCTTATATAGGGGGTGGAATTGAATGGGAGTTATCCTACTCAAAATTCAAGGAGAAATGTCAACCGTAGGATCTACGTCTCACTGTTGGATGCAGGGAACAAAGCGCCGTCTGGAGCAATTAATTACGCATCGCGGACTACGAAGTGACAGTGATGGTTATGGGATGCGCAAAACAGTACTCCCACACGTGCAAACTAAATAATTTAATGATCTTAACCCTTAACAAATCAAAACCCCCCTTTTTCTCCTCGGATAAGAGCGAAAAATCGGAGTTTTGAGGAGCTATTGCAAGGACAAGGGCCCAAAATTGTATATTGGGCCTTGGGCTTTGTCCGAGGAGGTTGACTGGTCCGAGGATTGATAAACAGTAGTGAGAATGTCAAGTTTAGAATCCCCTGAGTAAAATGCAAATGGAGAGAATGGAAAAGGTAGTCCGAGGAGGCTTACCTCCTCGGATGAGCAAAGCACAGATCAAATACATGTCCTATCATTTAAGATGACCTTCTAGGATGTTCTACTGACAAGGACGTGTATTGTGAACGCACAAAAGCGATGGAAGCTCAGAAATATCTAAGGAAAAACTACTGCCACCACATTAAATGTTCAGCAGCTAACTTTCTGACCGCATTTATGTGGAGAAGACCCCTGAACAGTGCTGCCTTAACTATCCCAACTCATAAAGAGCTAGAGTGAGTGTCCGATGGGACAAGCACTCAAGTAGTGGCTTGGATGATCAACAAATGGAGGGCCAAGATTATTAAGAGGGAGATACTGCCTTAGCTATCCCAACTCATAAAGAGCTAGAGTGAGTGTCCGATGGGACAAGCACTCAAGTAGTGGCTTGGATGATCAACAAATGGAGGGCTAAGATTATTAAGAGGGAGATATATAATGTAAGAGACCCCTGGAGGGAAGGGGGATCGAAAAATCAAGAAAGAACACTGTAGCAATTAGGAACCAAACTTGTAATCAAACTTAAGAGTAGTATATAAGAATCAGTCTCTTCGGACTTTGCCGAAGACATTTTTATTCAGTTTAAACTTGTCTAGCTTCAATCTTTTGTCATCAAGACCTATTTTACTTGTTATCTGACTAACTAAAGCTTAGTTTTCCAAACACACTCTCTACAAATTCATTGTTTTGGGCTTTTTGGGTCTAGGTCCATCCACCTTTTGGGCTAAAGAACTTAAATTTGGTCCTTACCATTTTATATCATAAAATGAACTAAATCAAATCCAAAAAAAATGAAGGATCATCTTCCCCACTTTTTTTTCAACCACACTCCATCTCATGAATTAATTATTACTTTTCAAAACATTTCATTACTGTTCCAACAGATAGATAATTAAAAAGGCCCTTTCCTTCTGTAAAAGGGCAATTAACATGATGGAATCTTCGTGTATACTTTTCTATTATAAAAAAAATATAAATAATTAAGGGAAAAGTTATGAAGGAATATCTGTTTGTGTGTGGTTGGATTGATTTTTTTTATAAATTTCTTTATTTATTAAAAGTGAGAAACAATACAATTATATCTAGATAAATTATAGTTTAAAAAATATATATATTAGCAAAAAAAGATAATTAAAAAGAAAACTATTTCAAACGCACGGGGTCCATAATTTTATTTATTTTTGAAATGGTTAAAAATCACTACTCTACAATATTGCAACCCCACTGAGACCCCATGCAGTACAGCCTGGACTAACATGTCAGTGTAAGCTCAAAGGAGAGCTCCAACATATGATATTATAACTAATATAAAGATTTTAAGAGCATAGGAATCTCTTAGTTAAAATCCAATTGTGATATATATTAGATATATATTGTTATATATTATTGTAGTAGAACTTAGCCTGTATATTTAGGAGGGTTTTTTTTTTGAGAGAGAGAGAGTATAAAAAAATAAAAAAAATAAATAAAAGTGCAATGATCAATGACCCGAAACAACTTCCATTTTTGGTAGGCCCAAGGGACAATTTCTTTGGGTTCAGCACATTGAATTTGGATAATGGTGGAATAGAGACTATATGGGTCTATTCCTGTATTCCATCCTCGTACTTGTAAAGTGATGATGCTAAAATCGTCAGTCGATCCGTTCGTCCAGAGAAGAGACCGTCCACTGCTTGCGCTAACCCTGAAGAATAGTCAAAGTGGAAGAATCGCTAGTGGGATGCTCCCCACAACGCCTCCGATGATTAAGTCAGAAGCAAATTAACAAGAAAGTAGAATGTAGAGAAAGCAAAAGTGAGAGTAAGGTTAAGTGATTTTTCATACCCTTTCTGTATCTTGTGTAAGGATATATATAGGCTATTTCGATGTCCTTCTAGCCGTTGGCCTCGTCATTATGAGGTTATTATGGCTTGATTTTGTAACGCATGTGCCAGGTGTTGAATTGACCGGCACGCCTTCAACGGACTCGGCATTTATTGCAGCTAGCCGTAACGGCTGTCTTTGGTTGGGTTGGTCGGGCAGCTCTATTCGTGCAGTGATGGTAATGACATCGTCCTTTCATAGATGGACGATCTATCCTATTTCCTGGACCTATCATAAAGAAAAGGGGGAACTATTAAATAAAATCATTCAAAACTTTCAAAATCTTTAAAAAAAATATCTAAAATCAAAATAATTTTTTTAATATGAAATTGTATATATATATTTTCCTCCTAACATGAATGTTGGAGTTTTCTTGGCATGTCCGTGTTTGACATGTGTGCAACACAAAAATGTATCTTATTGATCGAATATATATATATATATCTCTACACTCCCACATGTAGATCTCACCATATAGGGTGAGATAGAAGATTTATCTTAGCTTAGAAGAATACTTTTTTTTTTTTTTTGGGAGAAACACTTAGAAGAAAACATGATGATGAAGCATACATTCAATTATTAAACAACAAGCATGCTTCTATATACTATTATTTAAGAGGCTTCTCTTGTTTGGATTCTTACTTTTTGATAATCCAAAATATTCTCAAATTGACCTATTTACAAAGTTTCAATAATAGGGTTAAACATGTAAAATTACTAATTCTAAAACTTCTAAATTTTAGATAAATTTAAAAATGCAATTTACCAACAAACGTTTTTTCTTTTCTTTTTTTGTTTAAAAAAAAAGTTACGTACAATTTTTTTTCCCTTTGTTCTCTTGAGTCTTGAATTGTTTAACATATCTACTCCCACACTCCCACCAATTTTATACTCCCCATAACAAGCAGTTACTTCACTCTACATGTTTCTCTATCTTTATCATCTTTTCTCTTTCTTCTTCAAATTCAAAAAAATAAATTCAATCCTGCACATCTATTCCCACGTTTCCACTAATTTTAAATGAAGACAATCACTCAAAGCATAATTAAGAAAGTATGAACATACCATTTATTTTTTAATAAATGTTATTATATTGCTTTCTCTTTCCCTTTGTCTTTCTCTATGTTTCTCTTTCTCTAATTGCTTCAGTGCATTCGTAAAAGTGGAGATTGTATCTTTAAATCTCTCAAATCACAAATTTCTCTCATCTTAATTTGTTTATTTTTTTTTAAGTTAGCCTTATTATAACACTCCAGGTGATGGATTGGTGAGAGTGCAATAAAGAACAAAGCAGTGGCGATGGAATATTTATGTTGTGTTAGAGTTGATACTTGATAGCAAAATGTGTGAGAGGAGACATTATGCGCACAAATTATTAAGATGATATATAAGTGTGGACACAAATTAAGATATTCAATTAGAGTCTATATCCCCATAAATATTTTAACTTTTTATATATATTAGGTTATATGATGTCATGTTAATAAAATTTTAAATAACATAATACTAACTCACTTTTAAATTTGTAATATTTAATGTAAAATATAAAATAGATTTCTTTTATTTTATTTTTTTCAAACTCACCCACCATAATCAAAGAAAATTGATGATATTTGAAAGATTGAAAAGGACTCCGGCTCTGTGGAGTGTGGACTATCTTCATATAGTTTGTAAAAATGTTGAAAAATAGTTTGTGACTATAGCATTATTTGTATATTTAAATTCATAAGGTGTTGATACCCCATTTTGCAACCCGCATTTAACCTCACATGGAGGGTAAAAACGTAATTTTGCCTGTGAATACGCATCTTGATTCTGGTCATTAGATCCTTATTCTCATTTCACCAAATGATCTTGATGTTGTAACGATCAAATCGACTAGTCATAAGCCCTAATCGGACCACCAGATTGAAAGTTATCATCAAATCAAGTTTGAATGGCTGAGATGCACTATTACAAATTGAGTCCAACTATATGTGATTATGAACAGTTGATTTCAATTGGTTATAAGTGTAATCAATTGGAGATCAATGATGTGTCATAATTTGATTGGTTAGGACTACATTTTATGGTGAGGTTGCATACACCTAATTAATTAGATAGTTAAACATTAATTATTCAATGAGTAATTTGTGCAATTATCTTTTAATTAGAGTAAATTTGGAACCAATTAAGTCTGAAATGGGAGTGATTGGAGCCATTTAATGTTAATTGGGAGCTAATTTGGGACCTATTAATGTTAATTGTGCTGAAACCATTTTCTAACAAATGACATTTGCTCACCATTTCATCGATATCTCTCAGAATATTTTGAATCTGTAAATGAGGTTAATTTTTCCAGAAACTAGACATCCGGGGCTTCAATTTGAGCACAAGAACGAGACAATTCCGATCAGAATTGAGTCAGATATGATTTTTCGAAGTTGGCTCTACAGGCTGTTACAGCAGCTACGGAAAAACCGAATTTTGGCTTGCTCCTCACTCCCACCAATCTCTCCATTTAATGCACTAGATTTTCCCTAAGGCTAAAATGAGGTCTAGGTTCATGATTCTTTGTCAACCCTCATTAAATGGCATTCCATTCATATTTCTTCCACCACTACTATATAAAACCTCCCTCTCTTTCATTCCAAGAGCAGACAAAAAATCTCCTCTCTTCTCCTCTCTTGAGTTCTAGTGAAGTTGAGTAGTCTTGTCATATCTTGGTCTTCCTGAGACTCAAGGTATTGAGTGAGACTCACTCTCCCTCTCCTAGTTCTTCTTTTTTCCTCTACCCTTAGGACCTCCACCAAGAGTCTCCTTCTCCACCGTATGGATCTTGCATGAAGGTATAATCCATTTCCCTAACTTGTTTATTGTGTTGCCATGATGAGAATTTAAGATTAAAGCATGATAATAATCATTTAAATTCCTTTGAATATGTTTGAATGTTCTTAATTGTTCTTATATGTTCTTCACATGTTCTTGGTTGTTCATCACATGTTCATGCATAACACTAGTTTTAATCTTAAATCTACATGAAAAATATGAAAAACATGTTTGTTTCATAATTCTTTCAAATCCTTGAATCTAGGATATCACCATCCACACACATTCACTAGAATTTATTTTTCAATCCAAATGAAATGCTTAATAAATTGAATTAGGGTTTATCACATGCACACACTTTAAATTCAACATGCAAATTGATTGATAACATATTGGATGATGTGATATGAATGTTGGCCACCATAGTTTAGAAGACCGGTTTCACCGGGCAAGGTGGGTGCCTAACACCTTCCCACCTTGTAACATAGCCTCCGAACTTAGATTAAGGGTTAGTAGATCAAATGCTTATCCTTGTAATTTTCAATTTCTAGATTGTAACTAGGAAACAAAGCCATGTACTTTATCTTAGATTGTATCTAGGACCAAAGCCATGTAATTTTCCTATGATCAATGTAAATTCAAATTTCAAATTAATAAAATGAGGAATTTTTCAATTTTAGTTTTCTTATTTATCCTAATAATTAAATACGTGGCGACTCCATTGTAAAACCCTTAATCTAAAGGGGAAGATATAACTAGTCGAACCACCATTTTGAGAGGCAATAACACGACTCCACCCATTCACGTGGGTTTGGCCCAACACCTCATAAAAAAACAGGCCGGGGGCGCGGTCTCTCACATAAGGTAAAATGTAAGAAGGTAACAACTGACTAGGTTTTTTGTTTGGATTTGAGATAAAATTTTACTCTAGCATAGTCTATGTGCATGTGTGTGAAGCTCCCTTCGGGAAACTTGAACCCCAACTCTTATCCCTCATACCCTACAAGAACTTATACTTATAGAATAACCATCATTCTAAGGATATGCAATGGTACTAACCAGGTTTTGTTTTTTTAAAAATGGAACTCAACTAACAAGTTTTAAATTAAAAAAAATATATCAATAAAATTGAATAGATCCGATGGTCAAATATTTACTTAACCTTGTCATCTTCAAAAGCAAACTTAACTCCCCTAGAGGTTAAGTCCAATATCAAGCAATCTCACCCATAATGAAAACAAACAAATCTCCTCAGATGTAATAGTCCTTTGAGCACTAACAACCTCTCCTGCCCTCAACATTAATTGTACCGCACTCAACTTCAATCAGGGATGGAGCCACCATTGGACAGGGGGGAATGGCCCCTCCAATTATTTTTAAAAAATATTATTATGTGTATTAATTTTAGTAATTTGATTCTATAAAATTACATTTTGTTTCTCTTAAACAATATCATTAATTCTTTTAAGAGTAATACTATATTCACAAACTTTTTTACAATATATTTTTACAAACTATTTTGGAAGCAAATTTTTATTGGTTCGCATATGGGTCCACCACTCACATGATTTTTTTTACTTATCAATAACAACTTATCACATCTGTATTTTATAAAAAAGCTTGTAGCTCTAGCATTTTCCTCATTTTAGTGATCATAAAAAAAATTAAATTTAAAATCTAAAACAAAATATACAAGCTCAAAAAAAAAAAAAAAAAAAAAAACTTAACAACAAAAATTACCAATAGTAAAACTAAAAAAATTAAGCTCAATTAACCAATTTTATCCAAAATAAACAAACTTGCCCTTTAAAAAATTCTAAACAAAAATAATTTTTTCCTTACCCAAATAAAAATAAATAAAATAAAAAAATCTCAGCAGCTAAGTAGTAACAGAGTCAAAGGTTGAAATTGCCACATACCGCCAACAGTAAAACCGCCCTCTTTAACTCAAAGTTTTTCCTTTGTCCCTGTCTTCAATCACATCAAATATAATTGAACCTATCTCTCGTTTGTAGCCCAAGACACACCATCTTGAGTAGGAATGGCAACGGGTTGGGTTCGGGCCGGGTTTTTCCATATCAGGACTCGACCTGCAGGCCAAGACCTGCAACCCGAACCCGGCCCGTTTACTAAATGGGTTTTTTTTCTGGGGTCGGGACCTGCCCCTGCCGGGCTCCGCGGACCCCATCCAGCTAGGCCAAATTTGGGCCTAATTCTCGGACCAAATTATGGCCCAATCACAATCAATTTTTTTTAAGACCCAGATGCCAAAAATAGGCCAATCAGCTTAAATTATGAAAAAAAAAAAAAAAAGGAAAAATCTTACACCAAATCAGCTTGTCAAACACACTGGATTGTCATAGTGTAAGATCTTGAGTATAAGTATATGCAAGTGTAAGATTTTTCCTCTTTTTTTTTCTTTAAGGAAAACAAATCAGTGCTTTATATTTTCACTTCTTTGTTAATATAGATTTTTCACCATCAAAAAAATAAAAAATACAAATCACAATCCCAAACATAAACAGCTTTTTTTTTGCTCTTCTCTGTTAATACAAATTTTTTACTAAAAAAAAAAAACACAAATCACAAACAGAAAACACATCCAACAAATCCCAGATTTGATTCTTTCGCATCCGATACCAGCGTCGATGTTGCCGAGCGACATATGCGCCGCGGCGGCGTGTGCAGCTGAGGCTAGGTTACATAGATCGTTGGAGTCAAAATCGTCTACGGCCGAGATGGTGGCCAGCGGTGAGAGCTTGAGAGAGAAAGGTTGGCCGGCGGTGAGAACTTGAGAGAGAGAGAGAGAAAGGGTGGCAGAGATCTTGAGAAAGAGAGAGAGGAGGCGGCTGAGAGGTGAGGCGTGAGCGTGACTGTGAGTGTGCACTGTGTGAAGGTGAGGCACTGAGTGAGGGTGAGGGAGGCCGTGTGCGTGAGGCAGTGACTGAGAGTGAGTGAGTTGAAATGAGTGAGTGAGACTGTGAGGGTGAGGAGGGATTGAGGGAGGCGTGCTGGTGGTGAAGAAATGAAATGAGGGATTTTAGGGTTATATATATATATATATAAGGCCATAGGGGGGGGTTTTGGTAATTTCAGATAACCGGGTTATATCCGGGTCGGGTTTCGGATTTTTTTTTTATAAAACCCGGACCCGACCCGAACCCGGTTCGGGTTTTTTTTTTTTTAAAAACCCATACCCGACCCTATTCCTAATCGGACCGGGTAAAATCCGGCCCATTAGGGTCGGGCCGGGCCGGGTACCCGAGGGTCGGGCCGGGCCGGATACCCACGGGTCGGGCAAAAATTGCCATCCCTAATCTTGAGGCACATCCCATCAATCGACCAAAGGATGTAGAGCTAGCCTCTAAGCATATTTAAAATCCCAATTTTAAGGAGGGATTTACATCTAAAAAAATATTGTCACACTTTTTGTATGAAGCGCAAAACTTGGGTCCAGAGTCTAGTTACACTGAACCATCAAGATGGTGACATGTGTCTAATTTTAATCATGTGACATCATCTCAACGGGTCTAATGCACTAGACTCAAGCCAAATCCCTATATAAAAACCTATTAGTCCCACTTGTCAGGGTATGGAACTCATCCCCCAAGAATAGAACGTTATCTTAGATTTTTTTTTATTTTTTATTACCCAACAAAGGAAAATCTGTTGTCATTGACTTGATCACCAGAGTACCCTTGGCCAGCCCAGCCCTGAGTCCAGCCTAAGTTATACTGCTAAGGGGTTTTTCTTTCTTTTGTAGTAACAGGACAAATAGGCAGAGGGGAACTTGTTCAATTAAGTGAGGCCATCTCTTTTTGTGGTTCCATGTGCTGTCTCTATTTACATCCCCATATACACCACTCTTTTCTTCTTTTCTTTTTGAGAAGTAAAAAATTATAATAAAAATTCTCCAAGAATAAAATAATGAGATTATTAAATATATCAGATGTGAATTTATTAGATTTGATGATGACATTAGGAAATCCCCATATACACATTCATCCTACTTTTTAAGTCATTTTATATTTTTATAAGGTTTGGCTTACCTTTAGTACTTTTTTTAATTTAAATATCTTTTTGTTTTAATGAGAAACTGTCATATCATCTACTAACTAAATAAAAGGTAGAGATTAAAACCCACTACCACTTGTCATTGTATATTTCAAAAAGAAAAAAGAAAAGACATGTCTAGTTAAAAAAGTACAGGAAGTAAGTCAAACCCATTTTTATATTAAGTGAGCGTTTGGATACAGATGATTTCCCTCAACGTTTGCATCTAGCGTTTGTCAGTGGGTCCCGTGCACTGTTCACGGGACTAACAAACATCTTTTTTCAACAAAAATTTCATTAAAAATGGGTCTCACGGTACTATTTACATATTTAAAAATTATTTTGTTACAGTATCTTCAGTTTCAAACAGACCCTAAGTGATGAGTGACTACTGAATAGCATTGATTGGTGTAGAGTAAAACTCAATCAATGCTAGAGTAGCAACGACTTTATATAGATATTCCAGCATAAAATATTTTCCATAATTCCATTACATGTGAGGTTAGTATGCTGGAGCAAGATCATTTTAGTTGTAATCATAAATAAACATTCCATCATTTCATTGGACTGTTTTCCATGCGTAGTGATCCAGCAATGTCAAGAATATAATATTACAGCGTGTTATATCAAAATCGAACCAAAATTCAACAGCTCTCCTTTTGTTTTAAGGTAAAAATTTACCAAATGGTTAAACTTGTTGCAAACAAATTGTTTTACACAGTTTTACACAATCCCCAAAAGCAACTAAAAAGTCACGTTGTTCATTGTAAAACAAATTGTGTACTCTACCAAATTCTTTATCTTCCACAGGTATATTAAAATCAAACAAACAATCTATTGTAAATCCAAACTCTACCCATAACAGATGTGAATAACATTCATATTGACAGCAGTGACCAAAGATATTGTTAATTGAATTTGGAAGTAAAAGATTGTGCATCAACCTGTAAAATGTTATATACAAGGAGAGTTGCTTAAGATGGTTTGGTCATGTTCAGAGGAGCATGACTAATGCCTCGGTAAAAAAGAGTGAGTTGATCCAAGTTGAGGGAACCAAAAAAAAAAAAAATAGAGGAAAGCCAAAATTCATTAGTAAAAGTATTAAAAAATAAATACAAAAGACATGTCAATCCCAAAAGTAGCAAAGAGTATGACTTTTGATAGAGTAGAATGGAGGAAAAGAATACAGGTGGCTGACCCTAACAAATCTGTTGAGAATTCATAGCCAACTCTAGAATTTTGGAATTAAGGCTTTGTTGTTGTTGTATATAACTCATTGAATGAAACACCTATAAGAGCCAAAAAATTGGCAGACTTCACAAAATTTTTGTTTAAATGAAACACCTTCTGAAAGCCTCAACCAATATTTACATTCCCTTCCAAAAAAAAAAAAAAAACTATAAAGCTGTTAAATGAAACGCCTTCTGAAGGCCTCAACCAATATTTACTTTCTTTATCACCTAGGTATTACATGTTGATAAAAAAAAATTAAGCTATTGATTTCTCCTCTTCAGACACATTCCTAGATAACTGTTGCAGGAAGTTCCCAAGCAGCCTCTGATCCAAAAACATATTAGGTATCTGCAAGAAAGAACTATTAAGTAAAGCCTGCACACACAACACACACACACACACGAGAGAGGGAAAGACCTTTTCCCCAAAGAAAATTTTTGTATTATCAGCTATGGCCTCGATGAATTTAAGCTCAAGAAATTGCGGTGTCAGCTTCAACTTGTTTGCTTCAGCTTCCTTCAGTAAACTAGAAATGTAGAGAGAGCAATATTATTAGTCATTTCTATAATACCGTATTCATATCTTTTAAACTGAAAAGTGAATGAAGCTTTCACCGGTATAAATCTGCATCAGCCAAACTCTTTTGCCGAGCCATGTATATCTGGTTCTCAATTTCTTGCTGCTTCCTGAAACTATCCTTTTCCATCAACTTCTGTTCCATAAGGATCTTGCTCACATTTGCAACCTTCTCAGCTTCACTGATAGCCATTTTCTTATTTGTCTCTGCCTCTTTCTCAACAACTCTCTGTTTCTCAATAGCAATTAAGACCTAACAAAGTAACATCAACATAAAACATAGAATGATGCACTCTATTAACTTCAAAGGCTTACTATATAATAAATTATCCAATATGTTTTTCATTGACTGGGTGTGGGTGCAAACACATGCATGTACAAAGTTTGGATATAAGTGAAAAAAGCTCAAAGGACCAAGGGTAACTGGTTTAAAGGGTAAACTCAATGTTCAGCCATAATTTGAAATAATAAACATACATTAAAAGCACATTTAATTCGGAAAGAATCTGCATATCAAGAATCATATTTTGTGTGTGTGTGTGTGTGTCTATTTGCTTTGCTTGACTAACAGAGGAAAATAAAAGAAAGTAAAAGGACCTTCTCTCATATTCAGGAAAAAGAAACTGAACCTTAGCGCGTTCCTCTTCCATCTGTTCAAAATTGCGTCTTATGCTTTCTGGGATTTTTGGCTTTGTAACGCGAACACTGATGATTTCAATTCCTGGAGCATAACGTGTGCAGTCACCCTGGAGAGCATCTTTCATCTTTTCATCAATCTGTGAGAGTTAAATGCTTTGTCAATATAACATGAAATAAATAAATAGAAAAGGATTTGATTACCCCTACACTAGCACACAGTGACATGATGTTACACAACTATATGAAGTATAGTTTTATAAGGAGCTTCTTAATAATGCTGGCAACTTAACACCAACATAGATTCCCGAAGACAAATAATCCTTGGAAGTCAACATAGCACTACTTGCTGGTATTTTCTTGAGGAGGGATCAAATTGTTCAACTTTTAAGTTAAGATTTCAATATGCTTAAACAATCTGTCAGATTAAACTACTAAAGCAGAAGAAGAAAAGCACACTAATTTAAACAGCACTTGGAAAACTTCTTATACTGTAAAGCTAAATTGGAAGCTCCCAAAATATTTTCATTTATGGCTTTAAAGGGTATGTTTTCTTTAGCATCCATACTTGATCAAAAACATCAATGTAGACTTGCTGAAGAGAGTGAGAGCTGCAAAACTGATTGATCTCGTGATGAATTTTGTCATATATCCATGTATTGTCATACTGCACCCCATAGTTCAGCAGAGTGTCATGCACATAGTCCTTGTGAAGCCGGTTAACAACCTGAAAAGTCATTATAATCAGTGCATATAAACTGAGCATTTCAAACCTTTGACCACTTGTAAACCATAATGTTAATAAAGAGCAACATCTCGTAGCTGTACCTCTATCTTCTCAAAGTTAATCATTACACCTCCTTTGGTACCACAAGGAATATCCCTCACCTGCAATTATACTCACAGGAAGGATTTGAGCATTAGACTGACAAGATGAAATTCCTCAATTTTCATAACATCAAATTTTACCTGATCTGTCTGAAGGGTTACTTGAACAGGCTCATAATGGGTTATTAAAGGCAGCTTCAGATGAAAACCTGAAAATTAAGTGCATGCAGAAATTTCATAAGTTCTAGGAAAGCAACTACTGAATGAAAATCATAAAGAAAGGACCATAGTCAAACCTGGATCGGTAATCATCTTTAGAAGGGCACCTCCTCTCCAGTAAACCCCAACATGGCCTTCTGGAACTTGGTGTAGAATGGAAAGACCATTCCTAATAGTTGATGATGAAGGAATCACTATCTGTAAAATTTATATTCATGTCAAATATTTTCAAACTCAAATTAAAATAATATGAACACTTATTCCAGGTATGAACACTTATTCAAACTAGCATTTAATAAGAAAATTATATAGTCACTCCATAATAAAAATAAAAATAAAAACACTAATCCACTATTTTCTTTTTTCAGGTATGCCTCCCTGGCAGCTGCAACTACTAATAAGTAAAGGAGTGTAGCAAATCACAAAACCAGGCCAGCCTACCAAGAACAACATGACAAGTTTTGATTGTTTTTAGTTTGGTAACTCTTTTGATCAAAAGACTAATTCAAAGTGGGAACTAAATACATTCCCATATCTTCAAAGTGGTTCTTTCAAAAACATGCCCTCCAAATCAAATTTTTAAATTTTGGTGTTTTCACATGCATGCAAATTTGACATTTTCATAAGCTGCATGTTAACTAAAACTGATTTTGAATCTAGACAAACTGGATGAATAAAACAACTTTACTTGAACTACTCTCATTTTTGGTGGTTTTGAATCTAGACAAACTGGATGAATAAAACAACTTTACTTGAACTACTCTCATTTTTGGTTCAGCTTGTATCAAACTAAACGAGCTTTGTGGTTTGCAAACATGCCCAAAAACATTCAGGCAACACAATTACAAATAGAGTAATTTAGAAATAACTCTACCATCCCTAGTGCATACTCGATGCCACAATGTAAATTCATTTTAAATTTTTTTCAAAAAATGTTAATAATTAAATGACAATAGGCATTAGAACCACAGTTTGTAATGCAAGGTGAAATGGACAGAATAAAAGTCCTCTGTCTTACTCTTACTATGTTCTATTTTATACTCCACCATTCGTAATCAACCACATGTCCATTTTTCTTCTTGTAAAGTAGTCCACTTTTAAAATGGGGAAAGAAAAAAAATCAGACGTGTGACATACTGCAGTTAGTGGAGCATAAAGTGGAAGACAATGAATGGGATAGAGCATTTTTATTTGTAATGGAACACCATTGAAGCATTTCTACTAGAAGCTACAGGCTATTATTCACTATGACGCACCTCTGTTGTAATCTTTCAATGAGAATATTGATGCATGTTGAACCTGACTTGAAACAATGCAAGCCCACACAGAACAACAACTACCATCACCATAACGGGAAACAAATACTAGAAATAATCTTGAGTCACATTTTTATACCAAAACAATTTGATGAATTATAAATCACATATTACAGATCCCAAAATGTTATTGAAGAAATTTACAATGCCATGACATTGATTATTATAGTGACACAGATTTTATGAAAAATAATAAAAGATTCATTGAACTATGATTTAAACTAACAACAACAACCAGCCTTAATCCCAAATTTTTGGAGTTGGCTACAGATTTTCCTCCATTCTATTCTATACGAAGTCATACTCTCTATTATTTCTTTAATTAATAATTCATTTTTTATTATTTCTACTAATGTAATTTTATGTCTTCTTCTACTCTTTTTTTTTCTTTTTTTCTCCTCAACTTAGATCAACTCACTTTCTTACCAGTGCATTAATCGCTCTTCTTTGAACATGATCAAACCATCTTAATCGACTCTTCCTCATATTTTCATCAATAAGGGCTACCCCTATCTTTATGCAGATTTCTTCCTTTCAGATCCCATCTTTCCATGTATTTCCACTTATCCATCTTAACATTGTCATTTTAGCAACACTCATTTTATAAATATATGCTTATTACTAGACCAACATTTGGTAACATAGAACATAACTAGTAGTATAGCAATGTTATAGTTTTCTTTCTAACTTAATAGGTATTCTACAATCACACAATACTCCCCACGCACATCCATATAACTATTATTTAAACTAAGATAGAAATTAATCTAGGAAGCTAAGAAGCATGGATACTGACATATATAACATGGGACACAACAACACAACAATTCTTGAAAAATTAGAACATGTAGAAATACAGTAATTAATTAATATCTCTAGGTATATTTTAGACATAGTCTATGATTAATTCTAGTTTTCAAAACAAATAACAGCTATCAAAATCTTTAAAAACATATCTAAATCAAAATAATTTTTTTAATGCGAATTTTTTTTTCCTCCTAAGGATCATAGAATAAAACAGATAATGTGAGCGATCAGGTGCTAAAGCATACGCTATTGAAATCAGTGAGCGAATGCGATAATATTGAAGGCGGCGATGAAAAACAAAGCGGCGGCGATACCATGGCGAAGATTGCGATGAAGGATAGGAAGACCGTAAGAATCGCAGAGAAACCGCCACCGCCACCGCCACCGCCGCCGCGGCCGCCTTGAGGAGGCTGTGGAGTTACGGGTCTCGGTTGATGTGTATCCATAGTGGCGGTCGGTTACTACAGTGTCAGTCAGTCAGTACGAAAACCTCACGCAACTTCCGTTTTTTCTATCTACGGACGAGAGTGCCAAAAGGAATTTGGTGCCTTGTAGCTTCGGGGAGTTTCGCGTGATGTGTCAGCAAGGCAGAGTTCCTTTCTTATGTTGTGGACACTTGGACGGAAGTTTTAAGAGCAACCTCCACGTGGTCGGTCTAGTGGGCTTATTAGTAGTCGGTTAGACCTAACGTGTAAGAGTT
>CM032330.1:73661297-73976297 GCA_019022515.1 Quercus aquifolioides
TTAGAGATAACTTAGATGTCTAACAATAGTTTACGTTTATATTAGTTTTTATATGACATTTACAGTTGTTTACAATTGTTCATTTATTTTGCAGTTAATATAAATTAATAATTTCTAGCTATTATTATTAATATTATCTTTTAATTTTGCCCTCTCTAAACCGAAATCCTGACTTTGCCATTGTATGAGGCTGTCATGGCTTTGTAGTATGCCCAAGAGGGGCTTCCATGGCATTGGCAACATGCATATACACATAATGCATTCGACAATTACATGTTTTCATTCTTATACACGTGTGGGAACTGTATGATTGTAAATTTTTACATACTATAAGAGTAAGATTGCAAATATTTAATAGATGAGAAATTTATTTTTTGTTAATGTTGAAATCCAAAGAACTTTCAGTAGCTAATTATTTTTTTTGATAGTTCAATAGCAGTGTTACAACGGAAGAAAACGAATAAGTTACCTTCTTCTTGCGAGGTTGAGAAAATATCATGGACTTTTAATCTTCTACTTTCAAAAAGATAATCCTACAAAAATATTTGTAGGTATTTATGTTTAATTCATTTTTTTAATCTTCTAATCCTTTGATAACCTTGACTTACATGAGATTCTCAAAAACACATGATCTAAATGAGAAATTAACTTCAAAAGGAACCGTATTTTATAAAAATATATGATACAAATTATTTTATTTGTACCATATCTATATAATTTTAACTATTAATTTTTTTACATTATAATTTAATAGTTACAATAAGAGATAGATCGGAGTATTTTGAATCTTGAATGTCTCCGATAGAAATATCAAAAATACTATCCAGTTAAGTTACATTTTTTTTGATTTGATTATTAAAATAACATATTACTTTCTTTAATTTACTTTATAATAACAAGTGAAATGTTAAGATTATATAGGTATGTTAAATTGTGTTTATGGATCAAGAATTTTAAGGTTAAAATGTCATTTCTGAAAATAAAAATTTAAATTCTTAGTACGTTTTCTCAAAATTTCCAAATGATATTCACATTACAACCATACTAAATCCTTCTTGCTACCTATTAAATCCTTGTTGGCTATTTGATAACGGGAAATTTTGTTTAATTTTATGATTGATAACGCAAGTGCTATTTCCAATTTCACTGCCAAATGAAACATTTTTCTTTTCTTTTTTTTGATTACCCGATAATACATTAATACTTCCAAACGAACTTACAGTGATATTTGCTATGAAATGTATTAATCTTATTGGAAAGAGCCAAACTTTTTTTTTTTTTTTGGGAAAAATCTTCCTGAACTTGGTATCGAACAAAATTTTTTTCCTGATTGTGAAGATGAAATCATGAAAAGAATTTGGAGAGGTACAAGAGACCAAGAGTATATTTGAAAACAGCTTATTTACATAATATTTACTAAAATGTTTCATTTTTAGTAATATTTATGTTAAATGTTTTACAAAAATTTAACGCTAATTTGTTGTAAAAATGTTAAAGTTAGATTATTTGAAAAAAAAAAAAAAAAAAAAACAATAATAATCCAAAACATAAGGCAAGACACAAAAAATAAATAAGCTTGGCAAAGGCACTCTAATTTGCAAGTTTGCAATTAGAAAATAAATTCCTATATAATTTTTTGAACAAAGTTTGATAACAAACTTGGTTGTAACTTAAGGCTATAATTATGCTCAATATATTTTTATTAGGTATTATAATTGAACATAACTAGCAGCACTATAGCAATCTTATAATTTTTTTTTCTTGACTTAATAAGTATTCTACAATCACACAATACTCTTAACATACTTTCCTGTAACTATTATTCAAACTAAGATGGAAATTAATCTAAGAAGCTAAGTATGGATTCTGACATAACATGGGATACAACAACACAACAATTCTTGAAAAATTTGAACACGTGGGAAATTGGGAATATAGTAATTAATTAATATCTCTAGGTATATTTTAGACATAGCGTGCGTTTGCGTGCAAATTATTCAGCGTTTGCGTTTTTGGCTGTGTCCCACGGCACTGTTTACAACCCAGTCAAAAACGCAAAAATGCGCATAACTATGCATTTTTGGGTTCTCCGACATTATTCATACTTTTAAAAATTATTTTGCTATAGTATTTTCAACAATAAGTTTTCAATTTTCAGCAAAATAAGCGGCATCCAAACAGACCCATAGTCTATGTTTAATTCTAGTTTTCAAAACAAATAATGAGTATCAAAATCTTTAAAAACATATCTAAAATAAGAACAATTTTTTAATACAAAATTGTTTTTATTTTTATTGGCATGTTCGTACTTGACAAGTGTCCAACACAAGAATGTATTTTATGAATCAAATATATGTGTCTACACTCTCACAGAGTGTAGATCCCTTTATGTTATGCATAAAATACTCTGTGATCCCTTTATGTTATGCATAAAATAATTATTGTTCTGACACGAACATAGCTAAAACAATTATTGTTCTGACATGAACATAGCTAGAGATTTTGAATAATGTGTTTCTTTGCTTAGAAGTATACAAGATGAATCACCAATTCAATTATTAAATAATTAAATGACAAGCATAAAGCAAGCTTTGCTAACAAGTCATATTTAACATCAAATCAAGCAAAACATAGATCCAATGAGGCCAAACTAATTAAAGCAGACTAAAAGCACAAAGTCCTCCATTAATTTGATTCATTATATATATATTATTGTTAAAAGTACGAGGAATTGAATTTTAACCAAACACTGCCGAATTTGATTACTGGAGAAAACGAACGATAATGCAGAAAATGTGAGGGATCAGATGCTAAAGCAAACGCTATTGAACTAAATTAAATCAATGAGAAAGAATGTGATGATAATAAGGAAGATGATGATGAAGAACAAAGCGGTGGCGGTGGAATATTTATACATTGTGTTAAGAGTTGATATAGTTTGATATATAATACGTACGTACCATGCATGGCAAAGATGGCGATGAAGGATAAGAAGACTGTGAGAATTGCAGAGAAACCACTGCCGCCACCTCCTTGAGGAGGCTGTGGAGTTACAGGTCTTGGTTGATTTGTATCCATAATGGTGGCTGGTTATTGGCAATTGGCCTGTGTCAGTCAATTGCGAGTCTGCCGTGGAGAATGCCAAAGGAACTTGGTGCTTATTTTATAGTTTTTACTAGTTATAGGCCCGTGCGTCATACGGTTTTATGAAAAAACTTATAAAATATAAAATAAATGTATAAATAATTATATATTTTAATAGATTCAATAAAAATAAAAGAAAAATTATCAAGTGTAATTAATTATCTAACTAAAATAAGGGGTAAGATTTCTTCCTAAAGCTAAATTAAATTGATAATTCAAAATTGATTCTCAAAAAAAAAAAAAAAAATTTGATAATTCCAAATTGAATTTTAAATTGATAATTATTTTAAAAAAACTTACTAAAAAATTGATAAATCTAAAATTAATATAATCTTGATAATATTATAAATTAAAATTAAATTTGATAATTCAAGAATACATGTGTAGAACATCTTGATAATTTGATGTAACATAAAAATCAAATAAGAAAATTGTTAAAATTAATCTAGTAATTCTAACCATATTTAATCATTAATTCTAAGACCCTAACCCTAAGCATATAAATTAGATCAAAGCTAAGAAAATTAGTTTAAACAAAAGGCAACTAATACACAAAACCTAATCAATTTAATAAAAAAAAAATACAAAAACAAAGAAGGAGCCTTTAGAAACTTGACAATGTTTTCGAATGTTTTGAATTCATTAATTAAAATCGACAAAAAACCAATAATAACACTAAAGAAAATAAACAAAATGAAAATAATAATAATAAAAGAAGAAAGAATGCATACCTACATTGTCATGGGATTTAGGTATTCACATATTGAAATAAGCTTCACTCCAAAAAGGATATATAGGGTTAAATATATTGGTAGAGTTCCATTTGAAATATAATTCATTTAAATCTTATTGAAATTAAAGATATCTAATCAATGTGTTTGTTTTTATCCCATAAAAATTGGAATTAAAAAAAGGTCATATGAAAAGAATGAAAAAAAAAAAAAAAAATTGATTCAACATAACGTAACATATAAAAAAATTAAAAATTAAAAAAAAAAGAGAGAGAAAGAGAACGCGGTTGATAGCTATAAGGAATTTTGATATATATAAATAAATAAATAAATATATATATATATATATATAAATGCCATCAACGTAGAAATTATCAAATTAATGAAGATATATACTGTTTTTTGGGATAGATAGGGATTATTAAATTATTGGAGATATATACTATTTCTTGGGATAGATTATATTAATCACCTTTTGAAGAATTTGGATTGTGTTTATCCCTTAATAATCAAGTTTTGTAGCTTGATATTGTGATAAAATAATATTAATTTAATAATATTAAAATTTTGAAAATTTAGATGATAAATATTATCTAAATTAAATTTTTGTATGTTAAATATTATCCCCTAATCTAAGAAATATATCATAACAAATAAAAAATAATGTTAATTAGATGATAAATATTGTGGGTACCCGAGGACCGAGGAAGAAGTTGAGGGGTCAAAGTACTGGGCTGAAGCCCAAAGAGGAATAGGAAGGGTAATGGCATTAACCTGGGCACAACGTCAAACAGGAGCCGAGCAATGGCCCGAGGAGCTTTAACGCCCGAGGAAGGAGATGGATCTGCCTAAGCATCATCCAGAGATCTATGGGACAAACTGCAGAATAATAGCAATAGAGGACAGTGGCAGACAAGCAACAGCCGGATGGGAGCTGCCTGTCCCATCCGCATTAAACGGTGTACACCAGCTTTACTAGCCACATTAAATGAGGAGGTGACCTGAACAGTGTTGGCCATAGCTATTCCAGCTACCGCCGCCACCTATTTCAAAGACATCAGGAGACAGGTGTTGGAAGGAGGATGAATGTCCAATAGAGATGGACGGAGTGGATACAATAGGGGAGGCTATAAAAGGAGGAGGCATGGGGATCTGAAGGGGGACTTTTTTGGGGATTTGGAGGAGGAAGCTGGCCATTGTTGAGGAGCCACCATAAGAAATTACACAAGTACCTACTCCTTAAGAAAAAAGAGGGCTCCTTTCGAGATAGGCAACTCTCAGGGAAGATCCATGCTTGCTGTGCCATCCCATCTTTCATAAATTCTATTGGTTTGGACCAAGTTTAATCAATTCAGTCTATCGTTTAAAGTGGGCTGTTGTGCCAACGAATTGTTGGGTCTTTACAATTGGCGCCGACTGTGGGAAAGCCAGCGCCTGTGGATTTGCCTTGAGAACTGATGGCTAACGAAGGCCGGAGTGAGGAGGAGTCGGTAGGTTCTCATAGGGAGAACCCCTTCGTTAATTAGGAACGTAGGAGGGATAGACAGCATACCCACTATGCTGTGATGGGGTCGCACCACACTAAACGTGTTGAGCATAATCATCCCAAGCCTAAGGATCGAGCCTCACCTGAACAGGAGACGTTGGCATTACAACGAGAGGTAGATCATTTGCGTAGGAAACTGAGATGGAGGAAACATGACAGGAGGAGTCCGCTCGCCTCATTGAGTGAGGACTCGAGGGAGAGCTGGGACCAATCATATCGACGCAGGTCCAGAACCCCGCCCAGCAAGACCTTCTCAGCCTCCTCATGCGAGGACAGGCTGGAGAGGGGCCACCACAGACGCGAGAGGGGGCCCTCTCATCGCACTAGGGAGAATGATGTTATGAGTAAAGCCCTGCGATAGATTTCTAAATCCCCTTTTGTCAGGAGGATTAAAAAGGCTAAGCTCCCTCACCGTTTCACTCAGTCAACCTTCACCATATACAACGGAAGGACGGACCCTGTGGAGCATGTCAGTCACTTCAATCAGAAGATGGCCGTCCACGCCGTCAACGAGGCTCTTGTGTGCAAGGTTTTCCCTTCCAGCCTCGGGCCTGTTGCCATGTGATGGTTTGACGCGTTGGATGAACGGTCGATAGGATCCTTTGAAGAGCTGACCCGGGCATTTGGCGCTAGGTTTATAACCTGCAGTAAGGTCCCAAGACCATTGGACGCTCTCCTATCTATGGCTATGAGAGAAGGGGAAACCTTCAAAACCTACTCAAACCGGTGCTGGGAAATGTATAATGAAGTGGACGGAGACTTCAAAGATGTGGCAGTAAGGACCTTCAAAGTCGGCCTCCCGCCCGAGCATGACTTGAGGAAGTCATTGACGATGAAGTCTGCCTCGAACATGCGCCAGCTTATGGACCGCATAGGAAAGCACAAAAGGTTAGAAGAGGACCAAATGCAGGGAAAAGGGAAAGCCAGAGCGCTCCCCGAGAAAAAGGATCCTCGGGGAGGAGGGTACCATAATGAACGATCTCGAAGGGACCTCCCTAATCATCCAACGTCCGAAGGAGGTCGCATAGTCAATTCACTATTCAAGGAGCCGGTGCACCAGATACTAGAAAAGATAAAGAACGAGTCGTTCTTCAAATGGCCCAATCGGATGGGCGGGGATCCGTCCAAGAGAAACCAAAGCCTCTATTGCAACTATCATCTGGACAAGGGGCACACGACGGAAGATTGTAGGACATTGCGGGATCACCTCAATCAGCTCTAGGGTTGGGAGATTTGGGCACTTCCTAATCAGCCTATGGAACAGACCGAACATATGGAAGTAGGGATATACGGAAACGACCAACCTCGGCCAGCCTTGGGTACCATTAGCATGATCCTGGCTGGAGCTGGAGGTAACGGCAGGCCAAATTCCCGAGTCATGTTCGTAGCGGGGGGTTCTCACTTGGAGGCCGGAAGTCCGACTCACAAAAGACCAAGAGTGATGGCCCCGGACCTGAGTTTTTCCAAGGAAGATAAGCGGGGAACCCACCAACCACACGAGGACGCCTTGGTGGTCACTGTAAGAATTGGGGGCTACGACATTAAGAGGGTTCTAGTCGACCAGGGAAGCCAGGCCGAGGTGATGTATCCGGACTTATACTGAGGGCTAGGATTGAATCCCGAAGACCTGGATGCGTGTGACTTTCCGCTGATGGGATTCGATGGCAAAATGGTAGTCCCCCGAGGAATGATTAGGCTCCCAGTACAAGTTGACGGCTTGGAAGTTCAGGTGAATTTCATTGTGGTTGAAGCATTCTCCCCATACACAGCTATCCTCGGCAGACCCTGGTTGCACGCTATGGGAGTTGTTCCCTCAACCCTGTATCTTAAAATCAAATATCCGGCTCGAGGGGGAGTAGGGGAACTAGCGGGCGATCAAGCCATGGCCTGGTAGTGCTCAGTGTCAGCGATTACTTGGCAGTCATCAGGACCAGCCATGGTCAATAAGGATGCAACTCACCGACGAGCAGCCAAATGGGCTATTAAAAGAATCGTCCGAAGGGTTAGAGAAAGTAATGATAGGATTGGACCCGGAGCAGTATTTTCAGTTGGGATTGCAGTTGCCCCCTGAGGAGAGAGTAGAGCTGGTGAAATTCTTGAAAGCAAATGTAGACGTCTTCGCCTGGAATGCGGGTGACATCCCGAGAATTAACCCCGAGCTAGCGTGCCATCACTTAAATGTGAGCCCCAAGGCGGTGCCATGCAAACAGCCTCCTCGGCGGTCATCTGACGTTCACGTCGAGGCGGTAAGGGCGGAAGTAAATAAGTTGAAACAGGCTGGGGCCATCAAGGAAATCTTCTATCTCGAATGGTTGGCCAACACTGTGGTGGTGAAGAAGAAGAGCGGGAAGTGGCGAGTATGCGTAGACTTCACAGACCTTAACAAAGCCTGCCCAAAAAATCCTTTTCCTATCCCCAGAATTGACCAACTGGTGGACGCCACGGTAGGGCATCCGTGGATAAGTTTCCTGGATGCATTCCAGGGTTACCATCAGATACCACTGTCACTAGCCGATCAGGAGAAAACGGCCTTCCGCTCCCCCAATGGCAACTTTCATTATCGCGTAATGCCCTTCGGCCTCAAGAACACCGGTTCAACTTATCAGAGAATGGTGACTCGGATGTTTGAAAAACAGCTGGGGAGAAACATGGAGGCATATATTGACGATATGGAGGTTAAGAGCAAACAGGCTGAGGAGCATTTGTCCGACCTGGCGGAAACCTTCTCGGTACTCTGGAAGCATAAGTTACGCCTTAATGCATCTAAATGCTCATTCGGGGTTAGCTCGGGCAAGTTCCTGGGGTACATGATTACTCATCGCGGAATAGAAGTCAACCCCGAGCAGATCACGACCATCAACAGCATGCACCCTCCTCGGAATCCTAAGGAAGTGCAAAAGCTGACTGGGATGACGGCAGCCTTGAGCAGGTTCATTTCTCGGTCTGCGAATAGGTGTCGTCCTTTCTTCCAGCTGCTGCATAAATGGAAAGATTTCCAGTGAACCGATGAGTGTGCTCGGGCATTTGAGGACCTGAAGATGTACTTATCCAAGCCCCCGATCCTATCCCGACCTAATAAAGAGGAAGTACTCTATGCATACCTAGCAGTCACCAAGCACTCCGTTAGCTTCGTCCTAGTCAGGAACGAAGATGGAACCTAGAAGCCCATTTACAACATTAGTAAGTCCTTGCAAGAAGTGGAGATGCACTATCTCCCCCTAGAAAAAGCTGTGCTGGCCATTGTGCACGCAGCCAGAAAGCTTCCTTATTATTTCCAAGCCCACACGATGATAGTGCTCACCCAATTGCCCTTGCAGGCTCTGCTGAGGAAATCCGATTACACTGGCAGAATTGCTAAATGGGCAACTAAGTTGGGAGCCTTTGATGTCAAGTACATGCCCCGGACCGCCATAAAGGGGCATGTCTTGGCAGACTTCATAGCAGAGTTTACTGAGGGTGTTCCCGAGGAAGAGAGCGCTGCCATTAGAATAATGGTTTCGTCGGCCACCATCGCCCCTGCATGGAAGGTTTACACGGACGGAGCTTCCAACCGAAAGGGAGCAGGGGTGGGTATTGTGTTGCTCACACCCGAGAAACTGGTAATGGAAAAGTCGTTGCGACTAGGATTCCCAGCCACCAACAACGAGGCCAAATACGAAGCCTTGCTGGCTGTAATAAACATGGTCAGGTTGCTCGGGGGAAGGGCAATTGAGTTATATTTGGATTCCAGGCTCATCGTGGGCCAAGTCAATGGTGATTTTGAAGCCCGAGATGAAAGGATGCAGAAATACCTCGCCGAGGTGCAAAGCGCACGAACTCACTTCAAGAACTTCACGTTGGAACAAATCCCGAGAGGGCAAAACTCTCATGCCGACTCCCTAGCCATGCTGGCCACGTCACTAGAATCAAACATGCCTCGGGTCGTTCTTGTCGAAGAGATCAGCGCCTTAAGTCTTACGAAGACACCTTTGACAGGAGTGTGTAGCCTTTACGTGGGTCCGAGCTGGATGGACCCCATAATGACTTTTTTGAAAGGAGGATCTCTTCCCGAAGACAAAATTGAAGCAGAGAAAGTACGCAGGGTTGCCCCTCGTTATTGGCTGTCTGAAGAGCAGAAGCTATACAAGCGCTCTTACTCAGGCCCATACCTGTTATGCATCCACCCAGAGGCTGTGGAGCCCCTGCTCGAAGAACTGCATGAAGGCATTTGCGGGAGCCATATCGGAGGAAGATCCCTAGCACACAGGGCCCTTACGTAGGGTTCTGGTGGCCCAATATGCGACAAACTTCCTAGAATTATGTCAAAAGGTGTGACCAATGTCAGAGGTTCGCGCCAAACATCCACCAGCCAGAGGGAATTCTGAATCCCTTATCTAGCCCTTGGCCCTTCGCTCAGTGGGGTCTAGACATTGTGAGGCCATTTCCTCGGGCCACCGGGAACCGAAGATGGCTTCTCGTCGGCACAGACTACTTCACCAAATGGGTAGAAGTCGAACCCCTCGCCAACATCAGAGACGTTGATGCAAAAAAGTTCGTCTAGAAGAACATCGTCACCAGATTTGGGGTACCCCACACCCTGATCTCGGATAACGGCCTCCAGTTTGATAGCAAGTCTTTCAGAAGGTATTGCGGAGAGTTGGGTATCAGGAATGGATACTCCACACCGACGTACCCTCAGGGAAATGGGCAAGCCAAGGCCACTAACAAAGTCATAGTGGCGGGGCTGAAGAAGAGGCTGGATGATGCGAAAGGAAAATGGGTGGACGAACTGCCCCATGTGCTATGGATGTACCGTACCACACCTCGAAGATCAACCGGAGAAACCCCATTCTCCATGACGTTTCGTTCAGAAGCAGTAATTCCTCTGGAGGCCGGATTTCCAACTCTGAGAACGGACCGGTTCAACGCTGAAGAAAATCAGCAGTTACTTCTAGACAATCTGGATTTGGCCGAAGAAAGACGAGGGGTGGCAATGGTGAAAATGGCAAATTACCAGCAAAAGTTAAAGCAGCAGTATGATAAGAGGATTAAATCTAGGCCCTTGACCCCGGGAGACTTAGTTTTGAGAAAGGTGGTACGGACAGCCAGGCTCCCTGCCTGGGGCAAACTGGGCCTCAATTGGGAGGGGCCGTATAGAATCACTTCAGTGGCAGGAATTGAGGCCTACCACTTGGAGGACCTAGATGGAAATGTAGTCCTTCACCCGTGGAATGTAAATAATCTGCGGCGTTATTACTACTAATAGATTCTGCAATTTTCTGTGTCTTGTTTTGTTGTGCCTTATTCTAAGTGTTAAACATAACCTAGGACTTGCCTGACTCCTCGACCACAAGCCTGGGGTAAATTAACATGGCTAAAATTTTCTAAATGTTAAACAGAACCTAGGACTTGCCTGGCTCCTCAGCCACAAGCCTGGGGTAAATTAACATGGCTAAAATTTTCTAAGTGTTAAACAGAACCAAGGATTTGTCTGGCTTCTCGGCCAAAAGCCTGGGGTAAATTAACATGGCTAAAATTTTCTAAGTGTTAAATAGAACCTAGGACTTACCTGGCTCCTCGGCTACAAGCTTGGGGTAAATTAACATGACTAAAATTTTCTAAGTGTTAAACAGAACCTAGGACTTACCTGGCTTCTCGGCCATAAGCCTGGGGTAAATTAACATGGCTAAAATTTTCTAAGTGTTAAACAGAACCTAAGACTTTCCTGGCTCCTCGGCCACAAGCCTAGGGTAAATTAACATGACTAAAATTTTCTAAGTGTTATACAAAACCTAGGACTTGCCGGGCTCCTCGGCCACAAGCCTTGGGTAAATTAACATGGCTAAAATTTTCTAAGTGTTAAATAGAACCTACGACTTGCCTGGCTCCTCGGCCACAAGCCTGGGGTAAATTAACATGGCTAAAATTTTCTAAGTGTTAAACAGAACCTAGGACCTGCCTGGCTCAAGCTTAAGGGAAACTAACATGGCGAAAAACATACCAATCATTAAAGCGTTAGAAGAAATACTAGTTAGTTACGTCACACACGCATTCAATCCCAAATGGTTATGGCTAGTTTAACAGAAATAAAAAAAAGAGGTAACAAGGAATTTAAATGTGCGATGTACTAGAGAAAATCGACTTTAATCATTCATTATGAAAATCTTGTTACAAAAAGGGGGTGGGGCTGGCCCATAACAAAAACTCCCTAAAGAGCGCCTACATAAAAGACTAAACTAAGCGTTAGGCTCTTTTTCCTTGACATCCTTTTCCTTCTGCTCCTTCTGCTCTTTCTTTTCTTTCTTCTTCTTTGAGGGCACCCCCTCAGGAATCCCTTCTTCGGCCTCCACCTCCACTATAGTTTCTTGAGGGGGAATCCCCTTGGAAGAGGAAAGGGAAGAAGGTGGACCCTGGGGCTCCGCGGAAGCAGAAGGAGCAGAGCTCAGATCCGCTAGAGGATGAGGAGCTGTGGGTGCCAAGCGTAGTGCTGGGGGATAGTACACCCTGTCAAGAGCACGCAGCTCTGATTCGGGGTCAACCCTAGTGGTGTTCATGGCCTCTCCCCATACCTCTCGGTTGAAGGCATGAGCAACGTCCCGAAACTGGGCAGTAAGGCTTTCGGCAGTCTTGTTCATGCCCGCATCATAGGCCACTTGCTCGGCCTGGGCCATTTCAGCCTCCTTGGCCACCAGTTGCTGTTTGGCTTGCTTCAGCTCCACCATGGTGAGAGCTAGTGTGCTCTCAGCCTTTCTCTGGGCCTCCACGGCCTCGGAAGCTTGCCTCTCAAAACCTTTCAAGCCGGATTCAGCATTTCGGTAGGCTTTTTCCATCTCGGAGAGTTGAGTAAGGGTCTCGTTCAGCTTCCTCTCAGCCTCAGCCCGAGCCTTCTCGGCATTCTCGAGGGCCTTCTCGGCCTTCCGGGCCACGTCTAAGGAATGGTCGACCCACTCCTCTGCCATGAAGGAAGCTTGGACAGCTTGCAAATGGGAGAACAAAAGAAACCAGGTCAGCCTTGTATAAATCCTAGAAAGAAACACTTGATAGATGAAGAAGTTGACCGAGGTACCTTGGCTAGGTCCTGCTTCAGGGACAAGAAGACCTTTCTCTTCCTAAAGGACTTCAGCTCCTTCATGTCCTCTGGGAGGCACAGTGCCCTCTCCAAGCACTCTGCCACCAGGCCTGAGCTACCCTTCGAGGGATCCCTTAAGGTGGCGCCATCAAGCATGGGAGCGCCCGAGCTTAGGGAAAAAGCAGGCCTCCAAGCAGAGGCCTTCTTGGTGTGGTCCCCACCACTTTCTTTCAAAGGCGTGGTGTGCTCGGGCCTCCTCCATTGCTACCCTCTACTTGTGCGGGCCTCCTTAACCGGGGGCTCGGGTATCTCTCCCTCCTCGGCCATTTCCACCACTTTTCCTCGCTTCCGCTTCTTCTCTGCCGCCTCCTCAAGGGATGTGTGCGTCGCAGCGGGGGTCGGCGGGCGGGGTGGTACAGTCACTGCAGAGGAAGTGCCTCTGGCATGGGCCGACAGCAGCGCAAGAAGGTCGGGGGTCCATTCTTCGAAGCCCACGCTTGCTGATGAAGGGGCTTGCGAGGTGTTGGGAGCGTCCGGTCGGTGGAAAACTTCAAAGTCTTTCTCTGTCACCTCGCGGACGGAGTTGGATGTGGAGCCCTCGGACTCCTCGTTGGATAGAAGCGGAGGTTCCTGAGAGTATAAGAGCCTAGCAGCTAGAGGAGTTGGGATCTGGGCGTCTCAGGTCCCCTCGGGAGGTAGTGCTGTCAACAAAAAGCCCGGGACAGCGACGTCTATTAGGGCCAGGCGCGGATCGCGGGCCTTGATGACGTTTTTTGGACTCTGAAAGCGTTTGGTTGAAGGTGTATAGCCAAGGATGACGTGCGCCGCCCTGAGCTGCCTGTCTCGGTGCAGAAATATCTCAGACCTGAGGATTTTGTTCAGGTCGCGGAAATTCACCAAATGCTTGGCTAAGGCTGTGTGGTACTCGTCTGCCAAAGGAAACCACGAGTATCATTAGCAAGGGAAAGAGAAAGAAATGGTTACAAAAATAAACTGCTCAAGTTCCTAATGATGACCACGGTCCTCGGGAGTGCTACCTGGTTCCCCCTCCTGGGTGGGGCAGTGCCTCCCATTATGCCATCCTCCCGAAACAATAAGGTAATCTTCATCCATGCCTTTGCTTGAGTCAGGCAGGCATGAGATTAACCTGACCGCGGGGACCCTACACTTCATGTAGTATTTTGTCTTTTCCCCTTTCTGGCAGTTATAGACTCAGTTCACGTCATGCCAAGTGAGGTTAGTCCCCATCCTACTGTTTATGGCATCTACGCACCCGAGGATCCTAAAAATGTTAGGAGAACACTAGGTCGGGGATAACCTGTAATTTATGAGGTAGTCCCTAGTTACTGGTCCCATAGGTAGTTCCATCCCGCCTTCAAGAAAGGCGATCATAGGAATAACTACAAATTCAGGGGGTCGGTTCCAAACTAACCATTCACCTTCCTCGTAATGCCTAATTTCCACATCACTAGGGATCCTAAATTGAGCCCTAAAAGTTGTCCTAGCCTCCTCGGTGCCTACTAACCTAGCATATCTACCCATATTTTTGTTTTTAGGATAAAGTATGAAACTTATAAAAGAGCAAGACACAAAGAAAGCCAACACACCTACTGCAGAAAGCAAAGAGCGCTCCTCGGGAGTATTTTTTTCTCTTCGTCAAAGCTTAGGTCGCCAGAATGTCAAAAATGAGCCTTGGCCACCTCTGGATCCTCCTTTTATAGGAGTAGAAAATGGGCGGTAAAATTCCTGCCCATAAATGAGAAGAAATAGGAGCCGTACAATTCCCATCTGACCGTAGAATGTGGGCAGACAAGCAGCCGCCTGACACCATAAATGGGGGTTCGTAGATTCCGAAGCACCAGCGGCGTGCAAATGACAAATGAAAAGATGCAGGTACGTGTGAACGCACGTGGCACATACGTGTTTCGCTGATAAAACTAAAACTTCACCCTTGTCTCGTAGACAGGTAGTGAAAGTTTTAGGGGGCTATTGTGGGTACCCGAGGACCGAGGAAGAAGTTGAGGGGTCAAAGTACTGGGCTGAAGCCCGAAGAGGAATAGGAAGGGTAATGGCGTTAACCTGGGCACAACGTCAAACAGGAGCCGAGCAATGGCCCAAGGAGCTTTGACACCCGAGGAAGGAGATGGATCTGCCTAAGCATCATCCGGAGATCTATGGGACAAACCGCAAAATAATAGCAATGGAGGACAGTGGCAAACAAGCAGCAACCGGATGGGAGCTGCCTGTCCCATCCGCATTAAATGGTGTACACCAGCTTTACCAGCCACATTAAATAAGGAGGTGACCTGAACAGTGTTGGCCACAGCTATTCCAGCTACCGCCGCCACCTACTTCAGAGACATTAGGAGACAGGTGTTGGAAGGAGGATGAATGTCCAATAGAGATGGACGGAGTGGATACAATATGGGAGGCTATAAAAGGAGGAGGCATGGGGATGTGAAGGGGGACTTTTTTGGGGATTTGGAGGAGGAAGCTGGCCATTGTTGAAGAGCCACCATAAGAAATTACACAAGTACCTACTCCTTAAGAAAAAAGAGGGCTCCCTTCGAGATAGGCAACTCTCAGGGAAGATCCATGCTTGCTGTGCCATCCCATCTCTCATAAATTCTATTGGTTTGGACCAAGTTTAATCAACTCAGTCTATCGTTTAAAGTGGGCTGTTGTGCCAACGAATTGTTGGGTCCTTACAAATATTATCTAAATTAAATTTTTGTATGTTAAATATTATCCCTTAATTTAAGAAATATATCCTAAAAAATAAAAAATAATGTTAATCTAAGAATAAATTAGAGTTCTGGTAGTATACTATTCTTTTTTAGTTCTTTAAAATTCTAAAAATTTAATAACATTTCTACAATTTGGTAAAGCCACGTGGCGCAACCACGGCGTCTAAGCCTAACTTTTATTATATATAATATGATTTTCGTGTGATGTATGATCAAGGAAGTTTATTTTATTTTTTTGAGGGAAAATGTACAGGCAACCTCCACGTGGACTCATGACTTGACAGAAATCAACCTATACGAGGTTTTTGCGTCTTCATGATTATCTCATGTTCTCATGCATACACACGTCATACATGTGTGTATAGAACAAAATTTAACTATAAAACTAATTGTAACTTTAAACTACAACCTTACTCAATATCTTTTTATTAGAGTTGAATTTTGATAAATTTATCATTGGATTACATCTTATTCTTATATTCTCTATACTTGCAAAATTTCTAAAAATTAAAAATCAATAGCTATATTATCAATAAATTGTTTAAATTGCAAATTTTTGTAGTTTAATTTAAAATTATGCATAAAATATAAACTTATAGATCATATAGTAAATAACATTTGATTGACACGAAATTTGACATATGTGTTAAGAGCATAAAGAACATGAAATTTAACGGTTATATTTTTTAAATATGTAGTAATATTTATTTTATTAGGTAAGGTTATAACTTTAGACTACAACCAATTTTGTAGCTAAACTTTGTCCATATATTTAATAGTGTATAAAGAATGTCTCATTGATCAAAAGTAAGGATGGTGATTGGGAGGGTTGGTTGGGTCACAATTTTTAAAATATTAGGATACGATCAATATGTACAATACTAGGAATACAACATTTAATTAATATCTCTAGGTATCTTCTAGACTTATTTTATGTTTAATTCTAGCTTTCAAAATAAATAACAACTTTCAAAAATTTTAAAAGCATGTCTAAAATCAAAATATATATTTTTTTAATACGACATTATATTATTTTCCTCCTAAGACCAATGTAGGAGTTTTCTTAGCATTTCCGTGTTTGACATGTATCCAACACAATAAGGTATCTTATGAATCGAATATACATATCTACGCTCTCACAGTATTGTAGATCCCTTTATCCTATGCACAAAATAATTATTGGTCTGACATGGACTAGAGATTTTTAGAAGTATAAATGATGAAGTATCAATTCAATTATTAAACAACAAGCATAAATCATGCTCCTTCTAAAATTAAAAAAAAAAAAAAAAAGAATCATAAAGCATGCTTCGTTTATAAGTCATATTTAACATTAAGTCAAGTACCACCAACTTAAGAATATCTGGGCAAGGGCGTAGTGCACTGGTCACTTCCGGTTGAGACTTGGTTCAAGCTTAATGTAGATGGGCGACTTTTGCCACTCACAAGTTTGTTGGAATAAGAGCTGTTATACGTGATTACACAAGAAGGGTGGGGGTTGCTTTGAGTAATAAACTGTATGCCCATTTAGGCCCTCTGGAGATTGAAGCAAAGGCATTAGAGGAAGGGGTAAGTTTTGCTTGGGACGCCAACATTAGAGATTTGGTGGTAGAGAGTGACTCACATATTGTTATTGACGCTTTAAGGGTCATGGCACATCACCAGTGCAGTGTTTATTGAAAATGTCATTAAGGGACATGGAGCAAGTTGTTAGAGTTCAAACGCATACTTATTTCCATCATTAAAGCAATCACCTAGTACATATCTTGGCTTAATATGCCAAAAACATTGACAATTATGTAACATGAATAGAGAAAAATTCTAGTATGGTTGAGTCCGTTTTGGCTTAGGATGTATTAAATTTATTTTCTTTTTAATAAAGTTATTACAGTTTTCTTATATATAACAAAAAGAAAATAATTAAAGCAGGCTAAAAAGCACAAAGTCATCCACTAATTTTTGGTTTATTATAGATATTATTATTAAAAGTACTGCCGAATGTCGAATCGATATTGAAACAAGATCACAATTCACACAAAACGATAATGCGCATTGCAAAAAGAAAATGCTGAAATCAACGTAGTTTTAAGAACTGAAAATCAAGGCGTAGAAGATGATAAAACAGATGATATGAGGGATAAGATGCTAAAGCAAATGCTATTTAAATCAATGAGAGAGAGAATGTAATGGATTGGTGACTGGTGAGGGTACAGTGATGAACAAAGCGGTGGCGGTGGAATATTTGTTGTGTTAAGACTTAAGAGTGATAGTTTGATATATAATATCATGGCGAAGATGGCGATGAAGGATAAGAAGACTGAGAATAGCAGAGAAACCACCGTCGCCACCTTGAAGAGGCTGTGGAGTTATGGGTCTCATTTGATTTGAATCCATGCGGTCAAGCAAGTTCCATTTTCTCTTCTCTTTGGCGTACAGAATGCGATAGAATTTTTTTTTGGTATTGATAGTTTTTTTTTTTCATCTTTTGGGTCTAAACATTTTTTTTTTTTTTTTGAGGTTAATAATTTAGCCTATAACATAAGGAAGGAATTTTGTTTGAGTAATGCTACGACTATAACTTTTACCATAACTTTGTTATAACTTATCTATGTGGCAAGTTGTGAGTGATGGAATTGTGGACCCACATGAACCCACTACTTTTATTCCGTCATTCACAACTTACCACGTGAACAAGTTGTGCTCCTAGCATTTTTTATTTTGTTGAGGGAAAATGTATAAAGAACCTCTATGTACAATGTTACATCACATACTTACACGTCATAAGCTAACATATGATTCTAGCCTTGAAAAAAAAAAAAGATAAAATATTAATACTTCTAAGTTTTGAGCTAATATCAATCATGTTCAAAACTTTTCAAAATTAACCAACTTGGTCCTTAATCTCCATGAGAGAGGAAAAAAATTAGTAACGGTTTAGGGTCCAAGTTGGATTTAAGGACCAAGTTAGTCTATTTTAAAAAAATTTGGACTTAGCTAGCATTGGTCCCAGGGGTGTCAACTGTATTTTACCAATAATAATAATAATAATAATAAAATAAGAAAGAAAGATGCTGTAACAAGAAGTCTTCCTCTATGGAAAGTACAAACCTTCAATATTTTTAGCTAGGATTAGATTGACCTAATCTATTTGTTTAGATGGAAACCTCTTGTGAAGATAATTTTCTATGTTTTCTTGTGTTTGGTAGTATTAAAAAAATAATTCAAAGAAAAACTTTTTTTAGTCAACAAAAAATTCTATGAAAAATTTACTTATATTTTAGAGATTATTTTTCAAATCAAACTAAATAAAAAAATTTAAGAGGTAATATGAAAACTATTGAAAAATAACTTTATCTCATTTTGAGGCCACTACCAAATATAAGAAAATGAGATAGTATTCCAAAAATATAATTTTAGAAAAAATGACTTATTCTAGAAAACATTAAAATGGAGCGTAAGTATTGGTTCATAATTATGGGATAATCTTCTATTTATCCTTTGATTACCTTAATTTACATTAGAATTTTATTTGAAAATTCTAGTATTTTGTTAAAATATATGGTACACAAAATTTATTTTATTTTTTGTGTATGTAAAAAATTTATTTAATCTTAAACATTAATATAGGGAATTGACTTATTAAATATTTTTTGTAACAATAAATAATTTTTTTTTAGAGAGTTTCAACCTATGGCATCTGCTCCTAATGATAGCTCTTTATCATCAGATCTGAACCGGCACCAACGGCGATGAAATCGAACTGAACCATCGCCAAACGGAGAAATCGGAGCTGAAGCGTCGCGATTTCTCCGTTTGAGGTCGGCATCGCCGGCGGAAGCCTAGGTCGGCGCCAACGACGACGAAATCGAACTGAACCGTCGCCAAACGGAGAAATCGGAGCTGCAAAGCGTCGCGATTTCTCCGTTTGAGGTCGGCGTCGCCGGCGGAAGCCTAGGTCGGCGTCAGTTGGCTTGAGAGAGTGTGATAGGAGAGCTTGAGAGATTATCGGCTGGGTTGAGAGTGTGATGTGTGAAAAAATAAAAAAATGCTGAAGTGTTGTTATATATATACCTCACCTTTAGTGACGATTTGATTTCGTTACTGTTTTATGCCTTTAGCGACGAAGTAGGGTTCGTCGCAAAAAATAAAACCAATGGCCACCGTTTTCCATTCAGCGACGATTTATTTTCGTCACTAAATGTCACATTCAGTGACGAAACGAATTTCGTCACTAATAGCAAGACCAGTAGCACCTTTTAGTGACGAAATTATTCGTCACAAAAAACTTAAACTTTTAGTGACGAAAATATTCGTCACTGTAGATCAATTTCGTTTCCCGCCTCCACTTTTGTTTGGCGCCTTGAATTTATCACACCCTATAGTGACGAAATCTAAATTTCGTTACTAAAAGTTACTACTTTTTTTATAAATAGTGACGAAATTTAAATTTCGTCACTATATGGTACCTTTTTGTGACGAAAAAATTTTCCTCACTAAAATTCGTCACTGAAAATACATTTTGTTGTAGTGAGACCAAGACACCAATTAGTTTTTGGTGTAGGCGGGAATTGAATCCCAGATCTCTTATACAACCATCAGAAACTTTATCAGTTGAGTTAACTAGAACCCACAATTTTTTTTTTTTAGAGAGTTTCAACCTATGACGTCCGCTTCTGATGATAACTCTTTATCATTAGACCAAGACACCAATTAGTTTTTGGTGTAGGCGGGGATTAAACTCCAAATCTCTTATTCAACTATCAGAGATTTTAAGAATAAAGATTGTATAAAACATAAATATGTTACACTGTGTTTATAAATCACAAATTTTAAGGGTAAAATGGCATTATTGAAAATAAAAATTAAATTCACAACTTTTTGTCAAATCTGAAAATGATTTTGATATTTCAACCATACTTCTCTTTTTTTTTTTTTGGTAAATGACATTACAAGTTACAACCATACTATGTACCTTTCTTGACAATGGAAAATTTCGTGCGATGAATGATAAGGCAAGTGCTATCCCAATTTCACTGTTAAACGAACCTTTTCTTTTTGTGTGTGTGTGGATAATAATACTGCTAATATCAAACTTATTTGCCATGAAATGTATTAATTTTTATTTCAAAGAGTCAAATACATTTTTTCTTGATTGCGAGGATGATGAAAGCATTCGGAAAAAACTCAAGTCGCCCTCCCTATTCATTTCTATTCAGCGAAAAAAAAGAAGAAGAAAGCATTCGAGAAAATAAAGGAGAGATTAATGTTGCAAGCTGGCAATTGGGAAATAAATTCTTATGTAAATTACTTTCCAGCAGTTTCCTATTGACACCATTGTTCATTTCAATTCAAGGAATCATTGTTAAAGACTTAATGAGCGTTTGGATACTGCTGAAATATCCAACGTTTTGCACCTGGCGTTTGTAGTCCGTGGGATCTACAAACCTCTTTTTTCACTCCCAAGATTGAAAAATGCGTCTGTCAGTGAGTCCTGTGCACTGTTCACGGGACCCACAAACCTCTTTTTTCAGCAAAATTTTCATTAAAAATGGGTTCCACGGCACTATTCACACATTTAAAAATTATTTTGCTATAATTTTTTCAGTTTTCAGTAATAAACGGTATCCAAACAGACTTTTAGAGCCATTGGAGCCATTTTCAGCTATATAATCAAAGACTTTGGAATAATTGGACAGTTAGCCCTTACTTCCACCCAAAGAGTTTAAAAGAAAATGGCATATTTTATTGAAACTTCAAACTATACAGCATTATATCTTTCTGTACTTTTTTTAATGCCTTGTTGTTAATTTTAAGTAAAATATAGGTTACTTCCACTCAAGGGTTTACTGTACAAATATCAAGAAAATTATATGAAACCGCTTTGAATTTTTCATAACAGCATAACAATCAATAAATTATTGAAACGTTATTATTATTTTTTTTTCTCTTTTAAAATGTGTCCATTTTAAGTTTTTAACTCATAATTGAACTTCTTCTCAAAAAAAAAAAAAAAAAAAACCTCATAATTGAACATGTAATATTTAACCTGATTTCTTAGACTACCATTTAACGTGAACTAATTTAGTTTCATGATTCATTTGCACATCATTATCATTGTCTTCTTGAATTCTCTCCCCTCCTCACTCTCAAGGTCCCAACAACTTGAAATGATCAATTTCATTGTCTGTTCTCTCCTTTCCCTTGAGATGATATATTTTATTATACAAATTTTAAAAATATATATTAATTTGATGGTTGGAAGATGGAGCATTTGAATCTTAGATGTCTTTGTTTGATAGTTATGTAATTTAAAATTTATTCTATTATCAAAACATAACACTATATTTATTTTTAGATTTGCTAATTATCAATTTTTTTATCATTAAATGAAGTCAGTCAATTCAAAAACAAATGAAGGATCATCTTTCCCACTTTTCTTTCACCCACACTCCATTTCATGAATTAATTATCCCTTTTCAAAACATTTTATTATTGCTCCAACAGATATATAATTAAAAAGACCCTTTCCCTTTTTTTTTCTTTTTTTTTGAGGTAAACCCTTTTACTTTTTGTAAAAAGGAAAATAACATGATGGAATCTTCATGTACAATTTTCTATTATAATAGAAATATAAATGATTAAGGGCAAAGTTAGGAAGGGATATATGTGTGTGTGCAATAATACAATAAAAGTGTAACAAAATATGTGTTTCAATAAAAGTGTAACAAAATAGAATTGATTATTGCTCCATTAATACGTGTGTGTGTGTTTGGATTGATTTATTTTATTTCATTAAATTCTTAATTTATTTAAAGTGAGAAACAATACAATTGTATTAAGAAGATAAATTATGGTTTTAAAATTATATATAAGTAAATAAAATAATTAAAAAGAAAAATATTTCAAACTCACGGGGTCCATAATTTTAATTATTTTTTGACATGGTTAAAAATCACTGCAATCCATAATTTTAATTATTTTTGAAATGGTTAAAAATCACTACTCTACAATGTAGCCCCCCTTAGACTAACAAGCCAGTGGCAGTGTAAGCTCAAAGGAGAGCTACAACATATGATATATAACTAATTTGACGATTATAAGAGCATAGGAATCTCTTAGTTAATATCCAATTGATATATATATACACACACACAATTGTTGTAGAACTTAGCCTGTATATTAAAAAGGAGGGGTTTTTTATATTATTTATTTGAGAGTGTAACAACACATTCATTATATTTTTTGAAAAAAATTAAAGTGCAATGATCAATGACCAGACACAACAATTACTTCCATTTTTGGTAGCTCCAACTATACAACTTCATCCATTAATTTTTGGTAGATCCAAGGGGCAATTTCTCAGCAATCCACAGAACATTGAATTTGGATAATGTTGGAATGGAGACTATATTGGGTCTATTCCTGTATTCCATCCTCATACTTGTCAAGAAAAGGGGGAACTAATACTAAATAATGGCCCAAGATTTAAATTTCTGACTCGAATCAGGCCACCCATAAAAACATGTAAGATACCATGCAAAACCATCAATGCGATATTGCATTCCGCCGAGAAGCGAAGTAATAGGCCGCCTCCTTACAAGCAGATGGATGAGTTCCGTGAAGTGTTGGAACAATGCTCCTTATCAGACCTGGGTTTTCTTGGTTATCCATTCACATGGAATAACAAGCGACCTGGACTTGCCAACACAAAGGAGCGTCTTGACCGAGCTGTTGCTACTGAGGAATGGAAAGTTAAGTTCCCACAGAGTACGGTTACACACCTGTCATCTCACGTATCTGACCATTTACCAATCATTCTCCAAACCAAGACAGCCAAGCATCGCCTCTCTAGAAGCAATATGGGGTTTAGATTTGAAGAAACTTGGTTATTATGGGAGGATTGTGAAGCTGTGGTTGAAGAAGGGTGGAATAAAAGGGAAGGCATGGGTTCTGTTATGGCAAATGTAAAAGGGAAGATTGAGGAGTGTGGTAGGGAGTTGCATGCATGGGGGGCCTCTAAAACACAACCTAACACAGAAAAAATAAAAGCACTTCAAAGGAAGATCGAGGAGCTGAACAGGGGTGAGTGCACTGAAGAAAATAAAGCTGAGTTTCTAGTGGTTAGTAAGGAGTTGGATGACCTCTTGCTTAAACAGGAGATTTTTTGGGCGCAACGTTCTCGAATCTCTTGGCTTAAACATGGGGATAAGAATACAAAATTTTTTCATTCTAAGGCCTCACAACGAAGACGGAGGAATTTTATTCAAGGGATAAAGAATCAGGATGATATATGGGTTGAGGAAGTGGAAGAGATAGCAGGTGTGGCTACCAATTATTTTGAAAATATTTTCAAGGCGAGTGATTGTGACAGATTGGAGGAATGCCTAGCTGCAGTACATCCTAACGTCTCTACTGATATGCGGGATATTTTGTCCAGTGAATACAGTCCGGAGGAAATCAAAGCGGTGTTGTTCCAAATGGGACCAACAAAGGCTCCTGGACCTGACGGTATGAATGCTCTTTTCTACCAAAAATTTTGGCATATTGTTGGAGATGATGTGATTAGTGCAGTGTTGGATTTTATGAATAATGGCATTATGGAACCTGATTTTAACTATACACATATTGTTCTCATCCCTAAAATAAAGTCACCGGAAAAAATAACTGATTACAGACCCATTAGCCTTTGTAATGTCATTTATAAAATTATCTCAAAGGTCTTAGCAAACAGATTGAAGCAAATCCTCCCCAACTTAATTTCTACTTCCCAAAGTGCTTTTGTTCCTGGACGTCTCATTACTGACAATTTTCTTGTTGCTTATGAGTCGTTACATGCCATGCATTGTAGGAAGAAAGGTAGAAGAGGTTCCCTTGCCTTGAAACTTGATGTTAGTAAAGCATACGATCGAGTTGAGTGGGCTTTCTTGAAAGGTATCATGACAAAACTGGGTTTTCCAGAGGTGTGGATTGAACGGGTCATGTGTTGTGTTTCTACACCCTCGTTCTCTGTCCGCATCAATGGAAAATCTTTTGGCAATATCACTCCTTCTAGAGGGCTCCGACAGGGAGATCCGTTATCACCTTATTTGTTTCTTTTATTTGCAGAAGGATTCTCCTCACTACTTGCAAAAGTTGAAGCGGAGAATAGGTTGCATGGTGTGTCTATATGTAGAAGGGCTCCTAGCATATCCCACTTACTATTTGCAGACGATTCTCTACTATTTTGCAGAGCTACTCAAGATGAAGTTCAGGTATTAGCGGATATTCTACAGCTCTATGCCTCGGCTTCAGGGCAGCTCATAAATCTTGAGAAATCTTCTATCTTCTTCAGCAGCAATACAGATGCTAGACAACGAAATTGGATTAAAACCCGGCTGAATGTGAAGGAAGTGGACCGGTTTGAAACTTATTTGGGACTACCAACACTGATTGGTCGCTCAAAATATCAAGCATTTGCCGTTCTAAAGGATAAAGTTTGGAAAAAGTTACAAGGATGAAAGAGGATTATGCTGTCTAGAGCTGGTAAGGAGGTGTTGATAAAGGCCGTTGCTCAATCTCTTCCAACATACACTATGGGAGTGTTCCAGCTACCTGTGAAGCTTTGTGATGAGCTTAATGCCATGTGTGCAAGGTTTTGGTGGGGGCAGGTAGGTATGAGAGGAAGATTCATTGGAAGAGTTGGGATTCACTATCTAAACCAAAGAAGGAAGGTGGCATGGGCTTTAGGGATATCCGGTGCTTTAATTTGGCGATGCTGGCCAAGCAAGGATGGAGGTTGCTGAAGGAAAAGGAGACTCTGTTTTACAGGTGTTTTAAAGCGAAGTACTTCCCGCGGTGTAATTTTTTGGAGGCAGGGGATGTGAATAATAGCTCTTACGTGTGGAAGAGTATTATTGCGGCTCAACCGATTCTGAGGAAAGGATGTTGCTGGAGGGTGGGTGATGGTTCTGGAATCCGAGTACTTGAAGACAAATGGATTCTGAACCATCCCACAAATAGGGTGCTACATATACCAGAGGAAGAAGAATGGGAATGGCATGTTTCGGAGCTAATTGATTAGTCACTAAAGACGTGGGATAGGAGCCTAATTGAGAGGAGATTTCACCATGAAGCTGCGGATGCTATTCTTTGGATTCCATTGAGCCGTCGACAAATTAATGATACTCTGTTTTGGCTGCACTCAACAGAGGGGAATTTTTTTGGTCAAAACAGGGTACCATCTGGCTAGAGAGCTCAAGAGGGAGCATGATGTAAATGGGGAGAGTTCTTCATCGGCGGGGTGCAGCATGGTGTGGGGCAAGCTCTGGAAACTTTATATACCAAATAAGGTACGGATCTTTGCATGGCGGGCTTGCCATGATATCCTGCCAACTCGTGAGAAGCTAGCACGAAGACAAATTGTTGATGATGGCACTTGCATGCTATGCAAAAGGGAATTGGAATTTGCAATCCATGCCTTGTGGGAGTGTAGTGTGGCTCAAGACGTGTGGGCGGGGTGTGCGGGACGTTTGCAAAAATGTGTAGGAGGACAACTTGATGTGCTGCAACTTGTGGAGAAGCTAATGGAAAAATTATCTACTAAGGAGCTCGAGCTTTTCTTTGTCCAGGCTTGGTTGATTTGGAATCAATGAAATACAATTCTTCATGGGGGGAGCATGCAGGACCCGTCTCGGCTGAACAAGAGAGCAACAGACTTCTTGGAAGAATTTAGAGAAGCCCAACAACACTTGATTGTTCGAAGACAGGTTGAAAGAGATGCTCACTGGAAGCCACCGCCAAGAAATGGATTTAAACTAAACTTTGATGTAGCTATTTTCGAGGAAATAAATGCGTCGGGTTTCGGTGCAGTGATCCGCAACGGGGAAGGAGAAGTGATGGTAGCCATGGCAGCGAAAGGACCACCAGTTTCGGGTAGTGAGGAGGCGGAGGTGCTGGCCTGCCGCAAAGCTTTGGAGTTCGCCGTTGATGCGGGTTTCACCGAGCTACTGGTAGAGGGTGATAACGTCTCTGTCATGCAGCGGATTCAACGGTCACAGCCTAACGGGTCACGGCTAGGGCACTTGTATGGGGATATATAGTGCTTGTGTGCTGGTCTACGTGATGTGTCTGTTGGGTGGGTGAGTCGTACAGCCAATGGAGTGGCTCATTGCTTGGCAAAGTTTGCTAGAGAGTTAGTTGATGAGAGTGTTTGGTTAGAGGAATCCCCTCCTCCTGCACTAGAGTCTTTGTATCTGGATATGCTTAAGATTTAATGAGATTTATTCCACTTTCAAAAAAAAACAAAAAAAAAAAAATACTAAATAATGGGGGCTGACTCATTCGCCTTGCTGAGTTTGTTGTGTAAGCTTGATCTGATCATTCCACGTAAAATGTCACAATTTCCTTTGGTTTAACCAGTAATTGACAATTAATTATATTGAACTACATAAGTTGAATATACATACTACCATAACATTTTTAGAAGATCTTCTATTTTTTTAAAATTTAATAATTTGATGTTTATAACTTTTATTTTCTTTGGGGAGGTTTGGCTTGATGTATGAGGAGTGAATTTCTCTCTCTCTCTCTCTCTCTCTCTCTCTCTCAGAGAAAATGTACAAGCAAAGCAACTTCCATGTGGACTCATGATGGAAAATCAACCAATTCGAGACTTATGAGTCATCATGGATTATCTCATATACACACATCACATGCGACTATCTGGGCGATGAGTTTATTGGTCAGGCGTAAGGTGTACTTGGAGGTTGTAGAATTTAAATTCAATATATCACATTATCACTTCATAGGGTATTAACTATTAAGAATGTCTGGTGGATTGAAAGAGACTGAGACTACTTTTTTTTTTTGAAACAAAATATAATGGACGAGACATCAATCTCTCATATATTAATATATGTGTGTGTGTAACAAATGTGTCTTCATTCTTAAATTTATGTGGTTATTTCTCTCACAACGTCTGGGTAAGTTTTTACAAGTAAGAATGCATATATTTAATGGACTAGATAATTATTTTTTTGCTAATGTTAATATCCAAACCTCTTTTAGTACCTAATTATTTTTTGTGTTAACACAATGATACAACGGAAGAAAATGAAAAAGTTATTACAACTTGTTAGGTTCTAAAGATTTAGGAATTTATGTATTTAGAACTCTAATTTGTATTGTTGGCAAACCATGATCAAAACAGGTTGTTTAGTCTTGTTTAGGCTTGCTCAAAGTTATATATTTTATGTAAAGTTGGAATCGAGAGGCTGCAGATGCATTGGTGCATTTTGGCCTGCCTCGATCGATCGAAAGAAAGACTCGATCGATCGAATCTCGGGCAGAATGCTTTTCTGCAGAATTTTCCAACTCAGCCCTAACTCATTAAACGTTTTGGGTTTTCTGTTTTTACCCTAGGTATATAAAGAAAAACCCTAGCCACATTTTTAGAGCTGCTCCTGTTGTATTGTTGCTCATACTTTTCTGTTTTGTGTAAATCTTTTGTGAGATCTAGAGGAGCTTTCCTTTACACAAAGCTTAGGATTTTCAAGGTAGAGATAGTATCAACATCTTGATGATCAACTCGGTTGTTGCCATTGGAGCTTAAAGAATAACAAGCGTGGGTGCTTGTAGCTGATTGGAGAATCCAAGAAAGAAGGAGTCCGTGGATTCGGAGCTTGCACGTGGTCGTGTCAGTAAGTTCTACTGGTGGGTAGCATTAGGAAGTCAAGCGGGGAGCTTGTAAGTCCTTTTGTATGAACTTCGATTCTTTCGCATAGTGGATTCAGGTTTACCTTGAGGATAGCTAGGTCAAATCCTCCCCAGGTTTTTACCGTGTGGTTTCCTGGGTGATCATATCATTGTGTTATTTATTATTCCACTGCTTTATATTTTTGATATGATTGTTTGATTGTTTTAACCTAGAATTGCATAATTTGACTAAGTTAATCACTTGGCTAATAAACTAGGTTAATCCAATTGTTGTTTAAGGGGTCTAAATTTCTATCAAGTGGTATCAGAGCGGGTAGCTCTCTTGTTTGAGATTTTTTGATCTCTGAGCTGATCCTTGACCCTTGTTGTCATGGAACATGGACACTCTCTTGTTGTTCCTCCTCACTTTGTAGTTAGGGGGAGGAGTTTTAGAACTCTAATTTGTATTGTTGGCAAACCATGATCAAAACAGGTTGTTTAGTCTTGTTTAGGCTTGCTCAAAGTTATATATTTTATGTAAAGTTGGAATCGAGAGGCTGCAGATGCATTGGTGCATTTCGGCCTGCCTCGATCGATCGAAAGAAAGACTCGATCGATCGAATCTCGGGCAGAATGCTTTTCTGCAGAATTTTCCAACTCAGCCCTAACTCATTAAACGTTTTGGGTTTTCATTTTTTACCCTAGGTATATAAAGAAAGACCCTAGCCATATTTTTAGAGTTGCTCCTGTTGTATTGTTGCTCATACTTTTCTGTTTTGTGTAAATCTCTTGTGAGATCTAGAGGAGCTTTCCTTTACACAAAGCTTAGGATTTTCAAGGTAGAGATAGTATCAACATCTTGATGATCAACTCGGTTGTTGCCATTGGAGCTTAAAGAATAACAAGCGTGGGTGCTTGTAGCTGATTGGAGAATCCAAGAAAGAAGGAGTCCGTGGATTCTAAGCTTGCACGTGGTCGTGTCAGTAAGTTCTACTGGTGGGTAGTATTAGGAAGTCAAGCGGGGAGCTTGTAAGTCCTTTTGTATGAACTTCGATTCTTTCGCATAGTGGATTCAGGTTTACCTTGAGGATAGCTAGGTCAAATCCTCCCCAGGTTTTTACCGTGTGGTTTCCTGGGTGATCATATCATTGTGTTATTTATTATTCCGCTGCTTTATATTTTTGATATGATTGTTTGATTGTTTTAAACTAGAATTGCATAATTTGACTAAGTTAATCACTTGGCTAATAAACTACGTTAATCCAATTGTTGTTTAAGGGGTCTAAATTTCTATCAAGTGGTATCAGAGCGAGTAGCTCTCTTGTTTGAGATTTTTTGATCTCTGAGCTGATCCTTGACCCCTGTTGTCAAGGAACATGGACACTCTCTTGTTGTTCCTCCCCACTTTGATGGGAATAACTATGCTTATTGGAAAGTAAGGATGAAAGCATTCCTGAAATCTATTGATGAGAGGGTTTGGAATTCCGTTGAGTACGGATGGAAGAAGCCCACTACTCCTGTGAGTGAGTGGCAAACTTCTCAAAAAGAAGCAGATGGGTTCAATAGCATAGCTATGAATGCCATTTTTAATGCTGTTTCTATGGAAGAATTTAAGAAAATCTCAAATGTTGAGGTTGCTCATACTGCTTGGAAAATCCTCCAGACTGTGCATGAAGGCACAAAGGCAGTTAAGATAAACAAACTGCAGCAATTAACTTCTAGGTTTGAGAGCATTAGGATGTCTGATGATGAATCCTTTGATGAATTTTATGCCAAACTTAATGACATTGTTAATTTTGCTTTTAATTTGGGTGAAATCTATGATCAACCTAAAATTGTTAGGAAGATTTTTAGATCTTTAACTGAAGACTTTAGACCCAAAGTGACTGCCATTACTGAGAGCAAGGATGTGGACTCAATCCCTGTTGATGAGCTTGTAGGATCTCTTCAGTCCTATGAGTTTGACCTACCCAAAGCAAACAAATCCAAATCAATGGCTCTTAAGTCTATTGATGATGTTGATGTTGGTAGATTTAATGATGAGCTCTCTGCTACAGAGATTGCGTACCTTGCCAAGAACTTTAAAAACTTTCTTAGGAATAACAACAGAAAGGCAAGAGGTACAAACACTGCTGAACCTAAAAACTTTAGGAAGAATGATCCCACTGAGGTTAATAACTTTGAAAAACCTAGAGAAAAAGTTGGTCAATCTTCAAACAATTCTTTGGGTGCTCAGTGTTTTGGTTGTCAAGGGTATGGTCATGTTAAATCTGAATGTCCTACATTCTTGAGGTCTAAGGGTAAAGCTATGGCTGTAACTCTTAGTGATAATGAGGTTTCTGATGATGAGTCTGGATGTGATGAGGATGGAAACTTCATTGCTTTCACTGCTACTGCTGTAGTCAATGAAAGTATATCTGTTGAAGAGAACCCTTCTGATGGGGAACTCTCTGAGGATGCAGATCTTCAAGAGGCCTATAATAAACTTTGCAAAGTTGCTGCAAAGGATGCTATGAATGTTGAACTTGGCCTGAAGAAAATTGAATCTCTTGAGCTTGAAAAGAAGAATTTGCTTGTTAAATTATTTGATGCTAATGATCTTTTGAACCATGTGAAATCTGAGAACATGCTCTTGCTTGATAAAGTTAAAACTTTGGAACATGATTTATCTGTTGCTAGATCTGCTAGTTCTAAACTTGATCAAATGTTGAATGTTCAAAAGTATCCTTCTGACAAATCTGGTTTAGGTTATGTTGAAAGCATCTCTATATCTGCACCACATTCCACGAACTTTGTTCCTTCATCTTCTTCTGAACCTTCCGTGAGTGAGGTTGTGAGTGAAACTGTCAAACCACCTGTGAGTGAGGTTGTCAAACCTGTAGAAGTTTCACCCCCAAGGAAGATTAGGGTTGATCTAGAAGAGTTTAAACTTAAGGATTCTACCTTTCTAAGGACAAGATGCATGGTAAACCTGCTTGGGTTTGTCATTTTTGTGGAAAATCTGGACACATTCGTCCTAACTGTTACAAGCTTCAAGCTGCTAAGAGAGCAAACAAACCAAAGGTGCCTGTGCCTCAAGCACAAGATCCTATGACACTCATTGGTGAATTGGTAAATGCGTTTAACCTTTATTCCAATCCTGGAGTTGGAAATCACTCGAATGTGAATAAGAACTCCAATGCTCGTGGTGCATCTAAAAGATTTTGGATGCAAAAGACTCGATCTAATTGAGTCTTTCTGACATGGTCCTTGTGTTTCATTGCTCATTCCTCTGTGACCATTGTTTTTTTTGGTGGTTGTGTTTTTGTTTTTTTTCCTAGGACTTGCATTGCATTACATTCATGCATTTCATTCTAGGATTTAATTGTTTTCTCTTTTTTAATAATAATAAAAAAAATAAAAAAAGGAAAGGAGAAAGCAAAAATATGTTTGACATTATTTTTCTTGGTTTTTGAAAACAAGGTTGGTCAATTTATTTACACTTAACATGTCTTGTGTACCTTGTTTAGCTTTGATGAGCTTATTTATTGCACTTTACTAGTTGAAGCTTTGTAGTGCATGTTGTGTGGGAAAGATGTTTATGGTTTTTATCACTTTGTCTTAATCTTGAAGTCACATGTTATTTGACTGTCGGACTTGATCCTTTTGAGAAAGGCATAAATAACCATCTCACCACTGTTCACTAGCCAATCATGAACACCTTAGTGCATTTCATAAGATTTTGTGCTCGAGAAAGTGTAGCACATGCACAAAAAGAACATAAGCTTTAGCCTCAGTTAATTGCTTAATGCTTAAAATCTGTGTGTACTATTAGGCTTGATGCCATTTCACATAATTAAAATTGGTGTGTACTATTAGACTTGATGCCAATTCACATAATTATGAGGCAAAAATTCAAGAAACTTACATGATTGCAAGCTTATGTTCTAGGAGATGTGGGAGTTATATGATGTAACTCTTTAGGTGATAGTCTCTTTTAAATTCTATGTGATGAATTTTGTAGACTTTGTGATTGATTTCTATTCACATATCACCTCACATGTATCTCAAGCTTTTGCTAGTTGCACACACTACACAAGTTACTCTTTGCTAAACACTGTACATGTTATTGTGTGTGTTTTTGGTCTGACCAACCAAGTTTGAAAATACCTTGAGTATTATGCAAAACGTTTTTTTTTGCTTGAGAATTTAAAGGGAGAATGGCTGAAATTTTCTTTGGAGAAACTGGGATTAAATTTTGGGTTTTTGGAAAAGCATTCCATATCATCTCATACTCATGCATTTTGTTTCGTCAATTTTAATGCTTTGAGGAGTTATTTTCAAAAATTGGTTTGGGATTTTCAAAACTGTGTTTTTTCTCAAAAATTTTGTGAGCCTCTACCTGTTTCGATCAATCCATTCTGTTTTTCGACCGATCAAAAATGTGCTTCAATTTATTTAAAAGTCTCGGATTGATTCGATCGATCGAATGTGATTTTCGATCAATCGAATGTCGCGAATCAGGTTTTTAAAACACTGTTCTTTGACAGATTCAAAACACTTTTTCAAAAGTTTTTCAAACTTTCTTTCTCTCTCCGACTTGGCAAGGCTAAAGGTTCAATTTTTTGTCGTTTTCCTCCGAATCTTTTGCAAGGTTTTTGTCATCTCAAGCCGGTAAGACTATTTTGCCCTTCCTTTTGAGTTTATTTTCAAGTTTTCATGCATTTTTCATGCACTATACACTCAAATTTTCAGACTATTCATTTTTGGGATTTTTGTTGATTCAAGCCCTATTTTGTGATATTGATCAATGGGTTTTTGTTGGAACATGATATAAACTTGTTCTTGGTGGTTTAATTTGATCAATTTAGTGAATTGTGAAAAATTGAATTTTCTAGGGTTTGTATTGAATCCGAATTGGGGATTTTGTTCAAATAGGTTGAAATTGATGAAATTGGCTTGTTGTTTTGATGTAATTAGGCATTATAATCTGTGTGTTGTGTTATGTAATGCTCAATTCATCAATTTGTTTCAAACTTTTCAAGTGGTTTTTTCAAATTTTTGGAGTTTTTGTTAGAAACTCTATGCTCAAGCCAATTTTGTGAAATTGAACTTTGTTTACTACATTAGTACATGCATCATGACATTGTAATTGTTCATGCATCATATAGATTTTTGCTCTATATTTTTTTTGTGCTAACTTGCAGTCTATCATTGGTTTTGTTTTATTTGTTCTTTTGATTTTCTCTTTGTGTCTTTGTCATTTCCTTAGCACTATGCCTAGGAAGACTAGGGCTCGTAGGTCTATTCCCTCTCCTACTCCTTCTCCTCCTCCCTTTGACCGAGAGAGGTTTCCTAGTGAGAAAAATCAAGAGATTTATGATAAGCTGAACCTTAGGAGGAAGATATGGTCTGAGCGTTCTGTCATCTTAGATGAGCTTGATCCTGCCACTAGGGCAAACTTTGAGCGTAGGGCCTGGTTACCCTTGGTGGATATTTCTGATCCTCCTCCACCTGCTACCTTGATTAGAGAGTTCTTTTCGAACATCTCTATCCGCGTCTATGATTCCAACACTTTGGTAAAGAGTTGGATACGAGGCGTAGAGTACACCATTACACCTACGGTAGTGGCTGATGCTCTAGGGGTACCTTTGGTACAGCACCCAGTCTACCCATATGATGAGTCTCATTTATTGAGTGATGTCATGTCTTACATCACTGGGTCTTCTATCCAGTGGGGTTCTGATCCTAGGATCACCACTGCTGAGCTTTCTGAGTTACATTATCTCTTCTTTAGGATAGCGTGTCACTCTTTTTGGCCCATTTCTCATCTTCACACCATTCCTCTCGAGCGGTGTGTATTTTTGTATGCTCTTGTCACTGATGCTCCTATCAGTTTTCCCCATTTGTTTCTTCGTTCTTTGAACGAAGTTTATAGGAGTTCATCATCATCTCATGCTCTTGTTTATCCTATTTTTATTCATAGGATTTTGCTATATCTTGATCTTGGTGGCTTCCCTTCCTCTGAGCCCGTTCATGTGATTGCTCCTATAGGTGCGTCTTTTCTTAGACAGAGGGCTGCTCATCTTCGTGTTGGCTCTAAACACCCTAGGTCTGAGCCTTCTGGTACCGCACCTCCTTTCTCTTCTTCTACAGGTCCTGCTGGTGAGGCTATTCCTGATCCTGTTGCTGCTGCTGCTGTTCCTCCTCCTCCTTCGGATGACTTTGATATACGTCGTACCTTGGAGACTGTCATGACCGTTCAGGCGGCTCATGGTCAGCTTTTGGTGGACTTATTTGACGAGATCCGTGCTTTGCGTGCTGATCTGGCGCATTTGCGTTCACCCTCACCACCTCCTTTTGATAATGGCTTGTGATTGCTCTTTGGCATTCTGTCACAAAAAGGGGGAGTAGAGTTTGTAGAGGAGTTTTGTAGTTAGGGGGAGGAGTTTTAGAACTCTAATTTGTATTGTTGGCAAACCATGATCAAAACAGGTTGTTTAGTCTTGTTTAGGTATACTCAAAGTTATATATTTTATGTAAAGTTGGAATCGAGAGGCTGCAGATGCATTGGTGCATTTCGGCCTAGCTCGATCGATCGAAAGAAAGACTCGATTGATCGAATCTCGGGCAGAATGCTTTTCTGCAGAATTTTCCAACTCAGCCCTAACTCATTAAACGTTTTGGGTTTTCTGTTTTTACCCTAGGTATATAAAGAAAAACCCTAGCCACGTTTTTAGAGTTGCTCCTGTTGTATTGTTGTTCATACTTTTCTGTTTTGTGTAAATCTCTTGTGAGATCTAGATGAGCTTTCCTTTACACAAAGTTTAGGATTTTCAAGGTAGAGATAGTATCAACATCTTGATGATCAACTCGGTTGCTGCCATTGGAGCTTAAAGAATAACAAGCGTGGGTGCTTGTAGCTGATTGGAGAATCCAAGAAAGAAGAAGTCCGTGGATTCGAAGCTTGCACGTGGTCGTGTCAGTAAGTTCTACTGGTGGGTAGCATTAGGAAGTCAAGCGGGGAGCTTGTAAATCCTTTTGTATGAACTTCGATTCTTTCGCATAGTGGATTCAGGTTTACCTTGAGGATAGCTAGGTCAAATCCTCCCCAGGTTTTTACCGTGTGGTTTCCTGGGTGATCATATCATTGTGTTATTTATTATTCCGCTGCTTTATATTTTTGATATGATTGTTTGATTGTTTTAACCTAGAATTGCATAATTTGACTAAGTTAATCACTTGGCTAATAAACTAGGTTAATCCAATTATTGTTTAAGGGGTCTAAATTTCTATCACAACTGTCTTCCATGAAGGTAGAGAAAATATTATGGACTTATATTCTATTTTCAAAAATAATAGTAGTACTAAAAAAAATACTTTTTTATATTTATGTTTAATTAAGGGCCAATATATGAAGGGAGATCTCTACGTGTCTGTTTGGATTGATTTTCTTGTTAATTTGTTTAATATATTAAAAATGGGTAAGAATATAATTATAACTAAGAGAAAATGAGGTTTTAAAAAATTGTATATAAATAAATAAGAAAATAATTTTAAACAAAGTTTAGATACAAACTTAATTGTAGCTAGTGACTACAATCCCCACTAAAAATATTAATATGACTATATATTTTAAAAATCTAACATTTGGATTGTATATATATTCTTAACACACATGTCAAATTTCATACCAATTAGATGATATTTATTATTTGATCCATAAACTTATTTTTTAAGCATAAATTTAGACTACAAAGATTTGAAATTTAAACATTTATTGATAACATAATTATTAATCTTTGATCTTTTAGAAATTTTGCAACCATGACTAATATAAGAAGAAAATATTATCTAATTATGAATTTGTCAAAATTCATATCCAATAAAAATATTTTTAGTAGAATTATAGTTATTGGCTATAATCAAGTTTGTATTCAAACGTTGTCTACAAATTTTTTTAAAGAATAATTCAAACGACAAAGCACGCGATCGCACTCCCATAACCCTAGTGTAAGCTCAAAGGACAGTTGCAACATATAATATTATAATACAAACTTAGTTGTAGACTACAACCCCTACTAAATCTAACATTTGGATTGTATACATATTCTTAAATTAGATATTATTTACTATTCGATTAATAAACTTATTTTTTAAGCATAAATTTAAACCACAAAAATTTTAAATTTAAACATTTGATTGAATTTTGATCTTCTAGAAATTTTGCAACCATAATTAATATTAGAAGAAAATGTTATCTAATTATGAATTTGTCAAAATTCATATCCAATAAATATATTTTTGATAGAATTATAGTCATTGGCTGTAATTAAGTTTGCATCCAAATTTTGTCTATAAATTTTTTTAAAAAAATAATTCAAACGACAAACCACGAGATCACAATCCCAAAAGGCCAACCCTAGTGTAAGCTCAAAGGACAGCTGCAACATATAATATTATATATAACTAGCTTGAAGATTTTAATAAGTGCATGCGATTCTCTTAGTCAAAATCCAATGGTCATATTTTACATTATCGTAGCACGTAGGACTCAGCATGCACATAAAAAGTGAGGACCCATATTTTTCTTTTCTTTTTTTAACAGTGCAATAACCCCATATGGCTTATACCAATTCTTCCATATTTGGTAGGTCCTAGGTACATTACATTGAAATTTGGATAGTTTCATCCTCATACTTGTAAAGAAAAGAGGGAACTATTCAATTAAAGTATTAATAATGGGGCCTTGACCCATTCATGATTCAGCTCACTCAGTGTGTCAGTGTGTCGTGTAAGCTTTATCGAATCATTCCATGCGTTATGAGTCATATATGTTTGGTGATTTCTAATCAAATAGGCTCGTAAGAGCATTCGCAGCTGGCATTGTATATGCTATATTTTGCCAAGATTTACCATTTTAGTACAAAAAAAAGTCAACAACTAGTATGTTAAAGTTAAAAAAATTTGCAATACTGCTACAGTACTATCACAAATTTGCGATAGTACTGTAGCAACATTCTAAATCCAAAAATTATTATTTTATTCTACCTACAAAAATTTGTCTCATCTCTCTACTGTCTCATTTTCTCTCTCTCTTTAGAATATATTATTTTATTTTGTAGATATATTATTTTAATGTGTAGTGTGGTAAAATAAAAGTTGGGATGTTGAGTGTATTGTAAAATGATATTGCATAATCAATAAAGTAGTTTTTTGAGATGGTAAAATAGAATAGGATGGAATTATCAGATGGGAATGCTCTAACCGTATACAAGTCATTGTTTTCTTTTTCTTTTTTGCTGAATAGTCAGTTTTCTTTTCTTTTTCTTTTTTGGTTTAACAAGTGATTTACAGTCACAGTCATTTTCCACTTCTCATCTCAAGTGATTCTTTTTTTATTTATATGTATGTATGTATATATATAGAAAGAGCTAGAGAGATGCGATTTTAACACAAAAACATACCACAAATTTAAATAAAAAAATTCATAAAATATTTTTAAAAACAAAAGAGAAATAAATTAATTAGTCATGTAAGATTATAAAATTTTAGATTCGTATAACCAGTTGTCTCTGCACCCCTACCTCCTTTATCACTAAACATTAAACTACTAGAATATTTTTCATTAAAAAATCAAAAAGCTTACTGTATTCGAAAAATTATATAGCAATTAACATATTGGCCAACCCCACCCAAAAAAAGAATCACTTGAGATGAGAAGTGGAAAATGATGAAGAAAGGAAGAGTGCTAAATAAGTTGAAGAAAAAGTAGACAACATGGGACAACAAATAGTTGTTAAAGTTATTTAGGAAAAAAAAAAAAGTTGTCAAGAGTCTTGATCATCACCTTACAAATATAAGAAGCAATTATTTTATTCCGTTTAGCCTTTTTTTTTTTTTTGGGTTAAAACTCTGTTAAAGGAAGGAAAATAATAGAGTTCTGCAATTACTTTAAGACTTGACTTAGGTTCAGTGTCCAATTGCACTGATCCATTCAGAACACATATAACTAGACAATTAACCCAATGCTTACTCATTACTTTAGTCCTATAGATGGAAGTACGAATAACAAATAAAGCCACAAAAAGAGACAGCTTGGGTTAAAGGAATAGGATCCCCTTGAGCTAACTTTATAGTGTACTTTACAAAACAAAGTAAAATTCCTCAACGTACCTTGGATTGGCCGAAGATGCTCTCAAATGGTAAAATGACTAAAATCAGTGGAAGTTTATGTGGGAAATCTTCAAAGTAACCCATCGGTTTTTTAGGGGGAGGACTGTGTAATTTGGCCAAAGGGAATAACTGGCTTTTTCTAAAGCAAGAGTCTTTTTTCTTCAACCCCCCCCCCTTTTATTTTTTTATTTTTTATGCCTTGAATTCAAGGTTTTTGCCATTTGGTATGCCTACAGTTGTCCCTCTTGATTATGTAGTCCAGGAGCCCAAACTTAGGAAAAATGGCCTAAGCCCCAACTATGGGCTTACTCAATTTGAGCCGCTCCAATTCCATTAACAAGATTCAATAGACATTTGAACAAACACATGGTAAGATAAAGACTCTAATTTAGTAAGGATGGGGTAGAAAATTTATGTTTTACACATTTCAATAATGATTGCCACATTAGCATTTTACTTAAAATTCAATATATCTTACCACACCTAATAGCATCTTAATAAATTCCCAAATTTGGTTGGATTTATATATGGGTTTTAGAATTGATTGAGTGTAATTGTGCTTATTCTTAAATATGTAATAAGATGATGTGGCATGTTGGGATTGGAGAGGTAAAACATAGGTTTTACATCACATCCTTACAGAATTTAATTTCTAAGAGGAATAGGCAAGCTTTGGTTTGGCATTTTTAAATATAAATGGGATGAGTTTATGATGCAATTCCTGGAATTTAATAGGGTTTTGTATGTAAAATAGTTAAAGGATTTGGGATGGAAGAACTTGATTTCTTCCAAATCTGAACCATTATCATTCCCTTAAAAAAAAAAAAAAAAAACAGCTCAATTATTTGGGGAAAGAAAAATAACATCTACAATAAAATTAGTTCACACAAAATTGCACAATTTCTTTCTTACTATTGCAAATTTGGTATATTTGATGGTAAATAATATCAATTTGAGATGATACCCTTATTTTTCTAGTGTAAATAAGTATTTGACCCCTTTATAAACAGTAAAGGAACAACTGTACATGGTGGGCTGACTCTTATAATCAACAAGTGCCAAACAAGTATTGTAAATAGTAAAAAAAAAAAAAATTATTATTATTATTCTTTTGTATTTTTAGCACCTATTTGTACTACAAGGACATTTGTCTATAGGTTGTATCATCAGTAAACTCATTCATTTTCCACTCAATTGTCTATCATATAGGAGATTCTTAGCCTATTAAATGATCTACATTATAGAAAAAAAAAATTACCGATAATACATAAGAACATAAACATGGATGGGATGACCATTTGAGTGGCAGTGGTTGAATACTTAGATCAGTAATGCTTGTGTTTTGATTGTTGTCTACATTTACGGGTCTATCTCAACAAGGGTTTTGGCTTAAGTATAAAAGAAATATTGTTATTGTTGCAACTTACTAATATGACAAATTGTGAATAGTATATAAAAAGAAGGTGTTGCTATTAAATGAAATTCTCAACAAAACTAACATGTTAGGATTCAATTGAAAGTTCAGTGATAATGACATCTTTTGTGATGCCCTTGTTAGTGATTCCAACCCCCATTTCCCCCTCCCCTAGTATAGTAGTGTTAGTGATAGATGCACGTAAAAGTAACGTTATTTTAATTACAAATTTACCATATTAACAAATTGTGGAAACTTACACCTTTGGCATTATTATTAGCATAATATCTGAGTTATCACAAAAATTACTATGAGTATGCTAACTTACACGAACTAGTAACCATGGAAAGATGGTACTATCTATCTGATACATATAATTGAAAAATGATATAAGTTGTGGTACTTTATCTTTTCATATTTATAATGGATTTTATCATAAATTTAATTAATAGAATCTATTTTGAAGTCAAAGATCTTGTAACTGAATTAGCATCTCCCCATACACAAAGTGCTTGGGGGTCTACGGAGAAAATAGTTCGAGCTGCAGGGTTAGCAACATGTTGTAATTATTTCTAAAAAAAAAAAAATCTATTATAAATGTGAAAGAAGAGAGCATCACGTCACATATTTTAGAAGCAATTATTTTAAAAAGTTGTCAAGAGTCTTGATCATCACCTTACAAATATAAGCAGCAATTATTTTATTCCGTTTAGCTTTTTTTTTTTTTTTTCTTTTTAAGAAGCACTCCACCGCCGCATATTTTATCTACAGATAAGAAGAAGAGAGCAGAGGGCGTTAGAGTTGGTAATGCTAACTTCCCAGGCGGGTGAGGAAACGAAAACATGGTGGCCCTCACAGCGAGCTTCGCAGCAGCACCATCAGCAGCAACAATTACAGTGGCGATGGCGAAGAAACGCAGTGGTGGGACAGTGTGTTTCGCCGAGTTGTCGTTCCCTTCGTTTCTCCCAAAGCAAGTGGAGAATATCAAAGACACTTTCGCTCGTAAGCTCGCCACGAGGATTGACAGACTTCCTGTACCTGTACGTAAACTCTCACTCGCTCTTCTTATTCGCCCTTAGAATTTTGTAGCGTTGTTTAATATTTTAGTGTCCTGTGTAAAACAATGCTAAAGTATGATGCTATATATTACTACCTAGAACATTATTTTATACTTTGTGCATATGTGTGCTTGTGTTTGATTCATTTTGTCCATTTCATGGTTAAGGTTTTTAAATAAAAGAGAGACCTAACATGCATTGCACTTTAAATAATAGTTGAAACTGGACAAGTGCTTTGGGGCATAAAAAAAATGGTATAGGAGTAGAGTTTTTCAAAATTGCTTTTCTTAACTTAAATTAAAATAAGGGTAGTAAAAAAGAGATACTATTAATCTTTCAAATAAGATTTTTCAAACACTTTCGTAACAAATTATAGGTAGTAAATTGTTTTTGGTTTTAATTTAAATCTATTACTGAAATTACTTTTTTGCCCACCAATAACAACCTGTAACAACCCGCTTATTATTTGTTGTGAAAGCGTTTTGAAAACGTTGTGGACATAACATTTCTCTTCAAATAAGCTAAAAGATAAGTTAGGAAAATTATCAATATTATGTGTAAATTCGTCCTTCAAAGATCATACTACCCATTATTGGGTGCGTCCATTTGGGACATTCCAAAATAGAATAGAGAACTAACAAAATAGATAGAATGAATGGAACTAAGAGAATTTTTAACTATTTAACTATTATTTTAACATCGGCCAAGCCTTGCATTCGCCTTTTACCAAAACAATTCATGCATTTACTTATTTCCTAGACATTTTCTATTTATTATTGATTTTTAGGAGACTTATTATCTATCTAATCTTAAGGTATGTTAACAACTTAACTCTAGAAGTACAGTAGTTTTATATATATATATATATATATATATATATTCTATTAGCTATTAGCTATACATTATGCATTAGGTGGAATAACAATACAAAATGAATAAACATCCATTGTCCCAATGTGGGTGTTCCATTTTATACTCCACCAATCGCAGCTAGCCACTTCTCCTGGTTTTTCTTTATAAATTAATTGAAGTATAAGGTTAAAAAAATATATCTGACATATGTCATACTATAGCTAGTAGAGTATAAAGTGGAACACTCTTAGCGGGACACAGGATTTTTCTTCAATCATAACATACTTCCCGTAGTTTCTACTTGAGCCTACTTGACTCCCAAGATATAATATTTCCTATTTGTGACTGCATATATCCTTTTTAATACAATGTCTGGAGAGGAGGTGCCCTTCAAAAGACGATTACAAATCCAGGTTTGACTACGGCCCTTTCTTTATGATTTTCATTGGGTAGTTGCTTTCCTAGAACTTATGAAATTTCTGCATGCACTTAATTTTCAGGTTTTCATTTGAAGCTGCCTTTTATAACCCATTATGAGCCTGTTCAAGTAACCCTTCAGACAGATCAGGTGGAATTCGATGTTATGAAAATTGAGGAATTTCATCTTGTCAGTCTAATGCTCAAATCTTTCCTGTGAGTATAATTGCAGGTTAGGGATATTCCTTGTGGTACAAAAGGAGGTGTCATGATCAACTTTGAGAAGATAGAGATAGAGGTACAGCTACTAGCAGATGTTGCTCTTTATCAACAGGTAACTATATATTATTCAGGTAACTAAAATATATTATTTACTCGATCATTTATAAGTAACCTGAATATTAAATGAAACACGGTTTTTTTTAACAACTTGCTGACAACCAAAAATTGTAATTAAATTAATTATAAATAATAGATGTGGAAAATGATGGAAAATTACATGAAATAAGAAGAAAAAAAAAGTATTACGCTTAGAAATATATTATTATATTTTACGTACACACCCAAAAAAAATATAAAATAGTAATGCTATTTACAACCTTTTATGTATATATATATATATATATATATATATATATATGTGGGAGGAAACTTAGTCTTGAACCCCAATCAGGTATTGTCCTCTTCGGAATTAGCGGCACGGGGCGCAAGCCTAATCCTCAAGGTTTTGCTCAATCACACACACTATGGTACACCATTTCTTAGACCAAGTGCTTATAAGGCAAGTGTGGGAGGCGTCTCTCCTCGATGTGGGATTGAGCAAAACCTTGAGGATTAGGCTTGCGCCCCGTGTTGCTAATTCCGAAGAGGACAATACCTGATTGGGGTTCAAGACTAAGTTTCCTCTCACAAAAAGGCGCCTTTTTGGGTTTAAGGGGAAACCCCCACCTTCCCCCTTCGTCGGCCGATGGACCCGAAGGAGACCATAGTGTATAGCCCCTAAAAACTCCGGTTTTCCCCTTCTATCCGAGGAGAAAAATTGGGTTTTGATGTTTGAATAATAAATCTCACATGTTCCTTTGATTTCCACACGTGAGAATGTCGCTTCGCGTGTCCCATAATTGTTCCTGACGCTTCGGAGCCCGCGATATTTCATTAAATGCTCCAGGCGGCGCTATGTTCCCCGTATCCTATGGTGAGATGTGGATCTTACGGCTAGCGTTTCTCCTTAAATTTTGAGAGGGATAACTCCCACTCAATTTCGCCTTCTATATAAGGCATTCGGGGGAGTCATTTTTCCTCATTTTACAAATCTTCGAGCTCTCCAGAGATTCCTAACTCTCAAACCTTCAAGGCTTCCCAGGTTTCTAAAGTTTCCAAATCTTTTTCTTTAAAAAATTTAAACATTTAAGACGTACCAGAAGCAACACAAGTGCTCATTCTCGTAAGTTTCTTCTTTCCTAGGTTCTTTTTTCCTCAGCCGGTCTCCTCGGCCTTCCATTCTCTGTTTCCTTTCCTTGAAAACTTCATCCATTTCCTCTTAGCTTAACTAAATGGGTAGATTTAAGCACCTTGTAAACTCTCCGGCCAGTATAGAGGGCTTTAGGGCTAAATATCACATTTCACAGGAGGTTGCCCTGCGGTATTGCGCTCCAGATCAGATACTTATGGATAGAAAAGAAGGGAGCTTGTCATTCTTATGATCGCCTTCATAGAAGGAGGAATGGCGCTTCCCATGGGTAGGGTAACCCGAGATTACCTACTTAACCATAGGTTATGTCCTCATCAGTGTGCGCCCAACCTATTTAGAGTCTTAGGTAGCGTTGATGCTTTCAATGAGCAGATGGGTTTGGGACTTACCTGGCATGATGTCGTCCATATGTACGAGTGCCATTCACTTGCTGACTCGGGGTATTACCTCAAGTTTAGGTCCTCCATTGTTAGGCTTATATCATGTCTTCCTAAGTCCAACAAGGGCCTGAAGGACGACTACCTAATTGCCTCTGGGGAATGGCACGACGGTCTTCACTGCCCAACTTGAGAGGGAGAGCCAGGTGAGGTACCCTAGGGTTAGGTGTCACACCCCAAACCACAAAGGGTCCAAGGCATGAAAAAGACATCTCAAAGAACTTGTAGATTTTCCTTTTTTTGACAATCCAATCCACATAAATCATATCAAAAACCAACATTAAGAATTATCATAATAATTTCATTGAATATACTCTCAAAGTAAGCCAGAGCTCTAAGCAATAATTACAAGGACCATTGGCCACAAAAGAATAGAGGTCTAAATAATTAATTACATATCACAGCTTGTCCCATCAGTGGAAATAACATCACAACCACTTTAATATACAAAAGAATGAGTCAAGTCTATTCTAAGATTTACACCATCTAATATACCCATTACAAAAGTTCAGCCTCCATCAGTAGTTAGTCTAACTACTATTAGCCACCAAAAAGCTGTCTCAAAAGACTGTTGCCTACTCTGAAAAGGTTATAAAATAATGGGGTGAGACAGAGCCCAGTAAGTAGCATATTTAATGGGGGTGGGGGAAATGCAAATTTCATAACAATAAACATTTTACAGACATGCTAAAATTTGAGAATTTTCATTTAAATTCTGCAAAATAATTTCATTAACATCATGACAAGAATGATAGACATATTGTAGCACCAAGTTTCCCAAAGTAACTATGAAACTTCATATTATTCATTGTGAGCCATAAAATATCTAATACCATTTCAAATCCAGAAACCTCACCCAAGGCCACGTAATAGGGTCGTCACACAGATGGGGTCGTCACACAGACGGGGTCATCACACAGACGGAGTCGTCACACAGACGGACGGGGTAATCACCAATATCATGGCCCAATGAAAAAACCATGTCAAAAGCTTACAAGTTAATGTATTTGAAATACATAGTTCACTTCCAAGTAGTTTCATTAAATATTTCAATAACCAAATAGCCACAATATTCTCAAAGTCCTCTAAACTATTTCTTGTCATAAATATTTTGCATAAATTTCCCAAATAACACAAGCTAAGATAAAGCATCTTTAGAATTTGCAAATAATGCAATAAATTCATAAAATCCATTCCCAAGAATTTTATAAAAGATGCATATCTTTTCCATGCTAACAAATCATGCAATTCCCCATATGCAATAAGAATATGCACTTTCATATATTATCATATATAGTAGGGTCACAACACAATACTCTATAGAAAAACATGGTTCCACCATTAATTTTCCAAAATGTGTTTGACCCAAAAACAAATTTTATACAACATGATTATTTTCCAAAAATCCCATTAAAAAGCTACTTACCTCACAACCCGCAATATCCTAATTTTCCAAGTTCCAATGAAAATTTAGCTAGAACCTAAACAATGCCAAGCAAACCTATCACAATAAGCATAAAACTTAAAATTGTATCTAGCTACATTTTAGGAATTTCCAAATAAGCACTAAATTAGGCAAGCCTAGGTTTAGCCTCACAAATAATATTTTCCCCTTCCAAAGTTTCTCAACTAATTACTTTACAAGGCATAAACTCTCATTATACTCATGAATCATTCAAGGTATTATCTCTAACATCAAAACCTCAATAATTTACGAATAGTTTTCACAAGATTTTCACAACATCATCAAGAGACCCATGACATCAAAATCACAATATCCTTCCAAACAAACAATTTAAATCTTTAACTAGCTCCAAATAAACCATAGAAAATTATATTTGCAATTTATACCTCAAAACCCCTAAATTTTCACCATTCATAAACCTTAGTTTGCCACCACTAGTAAAACCATAAACCCACTCATCAAATTAGTCCACCAAACAAAACCCATATACATAATTACAAGAATATCACCCACAAAGCTCATAAATCTCATGAACATCATTATCAAAGCTTAGATTGAAATAACCTTAAGCAAAAGTATAAACCCCACCAAAAGACTTGAAATTTTACCTTAAATCAAAAGAAATGAATATGCCTTAGAGGTTCCTAGAGAGCTTGTGGTGATCATGCCGTGAAAAGATGGTAAAGATGGTGGAGGAAGAGCACCGGTGAGAGAGGATGAGGGAAATGTTTGTATTGTGTTGAGAGAAAAAGAAAAAGAAGTGTGAGTAGAAGACCTTAGTTGACCGGCCAAAGAGGGAGAGATATGAGTGATATTTGTGTGGTGAGGAAATGAGTGGGGGTAGGTGGGCACGTGTGAATGCAAATAAAAAGAATCTGACCAACATTTTTTTTTTTTTTTTTTTTTTTAACTGGGGCGTTACATTAGGTCTCGTGAAATGGGATTTAGTTCTTTCAGCTTTGCTACGTTTCCCTCGAGCATTTCATTTTCCTTTGATGATGAGTTTTATTGGTTTGACCATGCTTTTGCTCCTTGGCCATTTTTGCAGATAAATAGCACGTAGCACCTCACCTCAGTTTGGTCAACATCGCGGCCCTCAACAAAATCCTAAGGTCTGAGGTGTTTGTGAGTGAGGACGGGCAGTTGAGAGTGGTCCACCTCATCCTCGATTTTGAGCTGCTATCAGACGCTTTCCAGGACGTTGGCAACGCCATCAGGGCAGGCGACCCTCGACTATGTAGGATAGACGTCTCAGTTCCCAGTTTTCTAGCCTGAGAAGATCTTCCTCTAGTCGAACTGCCTCTCTGCCGTGCTCTCCCTGAAGTAGCAGCCCCAAGGGAAGAGACTGCTTCCTCCCGCCTAACACTAGAGGTTGAGATAGATCAATTTCACCTCGAGCAAGAAGGAGAGGTGCAAGAAGAGCCCGTTGAGATCTTGGACTCTGAGGGTGAGCTTGACAAAGCCTCCACAGCTCGCTCCCCCAAACTCATAGTTGCCCGTGCAGACCCTAGCTCCAAGGAAGACAAAGAGATGGACCTGAACCAGAGGAAGGCCTGAAGGACCTCCTTGCTGGGAGGAATAAAGGGTCGTCGTCCAAGGAGGTCCCTAAATCCCAAGTTCCTGCCAATCTCCCCCTTCCCCTTCCTCTCCCTCCAACCACAGTCGGCCTGCTCCCTAATCCTGACTTGAAGAAGAAAAGGAAGGTGCAGGAAGTGGAGGAGGTTGAGATGGTCCCTTAAAAGGGGGCCAAACAGCAAAAGACTGCCAAAGACAAACGGGCCTCCTCTGTGGATAGTAAGGAGGAACCAAGTGGGGTCGAGGTGTGCCAACAGCAATGTACTTGGGCTCCTCGGCTGGAGCTGGATGGTACTGCCATCCCATGGAAAGCCTCCATCAGGGAGTTCCAGAGAGGGCACTCCGCCTACATTGCTGATGCCCTAGAGCATCCCCTCCTCCTGCCCAAAGACATGGAGGCTTTAAGGCGCACAAGGCAGCCAGACCTCTTTATGTCCCTGAAAAGGGATCTTGCCATGGTAAGTTAACCATCATATCTTTTAATTAAATGCTAAGGTGCCATTTCCATTCTTTCTTCCTTTTCCCTTTTTTTTTTTTTTTTACATAGGATTCCTTTGTCATTTTTGTGCAGGTTGCCCAGGAGGTTTTTATAGCTGAGGAATGGGCCAAGTGTTGGAAAATCTAGTTTTGTATCTCATACAAAACACACAGCGGAAGCAACAACCACGGATCTACTTCAATCATGAAAGATAACATGTAACCATGAATTCTAGAATAAAGAACAGAAAGTGTACCTTGATGCAGTGAATTTCAAAACTTGACTTGAGAATACCTTCAATCTTCATCTCAATTCCACATGGTGCCCAAGATGTGTGGTTTCTTAATCAGTCTTTTGTACATAGACTCTCAAAGAAAAAAAAAAACTTCTTTTTCTCCTTGTGGAGAAAAACTGATTTTTTTTTTTTTTTCATCATATGTACGTTAAACTATTGTCATCGTTTTTTTATTTAATAACTCTTATTAAATAATGACTGATTATCTAATTGGGTTAGCCTTTTGGGCCTACCCAATTGGGCTTTAGTTTGTGGCTTGAGATGGGACCAAAGGGAACAAATAAGACTCTAGCTCCAATGGGCCTTGGGCTTTTCTGTCAACTCTTGACAAGTCCAAAGTTACTATTAATTATATTCAATATCACTATAAGAATATAGTTGCACTCTAGGCCTTATTAATAAATTATATCCCAAGACTTTATTATACATACAACTCCTTCATTAAAATATTCGTAGTAATACAAAGTCATGAATATAGATTGCCACTTTGAAGATTACTACATCTTAATCCTTGAGTACCCGGTTTAATCCTTTATGTTATTCATCATATATTTATGAAATCCAATTCCATAAATATATACTTTAGTAACACCTTACTAAAGTGGTTGGGCCCAACACTCTGAATAACCAAATCCATTAAACTTATCTCAAGGGAATATTTTATATCTCCGTTAAGAGATTATGAATTCCATCTTGAGAATATATGTTCCATCAACATTAAATGTGGTTGCCCAACATACTGAGGTTTTGATCGTGTCTTATAGATCTCACTCCTGATATATCAAAGCAACCTACACCTCATGATCAGGTTCATTATTCTCTCAAGATTTAGAGTTGATGTAAATAGAAGTCGTGAGATTTATTATTCATTTGACAGTCGTTAGGAGAATAATAAATCTCACAGCAGTCCAGTTCAGTATGTCTTAACTCTTAAAACATATCAACATATCAACTAGAAGTCTCCACTTCCAGGATCAAGACAAATCATCTTAGTTGATATGTTATAGTCTTCGCAGATGAAATGTCCAATTTCATCACCGACTACGAACTAAAATTCTGAGTTTACAAAGAACTTGTGATTTATATCTTCTGTGACTAAATCACATAAATCACATACTATGCATCTCATGGACTAAGATAATGTCCCATTAGTTCATTTATAAATAGTCTCATATAATTAAACAATTTAATTATTTATGACATGCCAATAGATTGGATTTTAGGGCATAAACCCCAACACCAAGGACGCCCAAAACGAGGCCAGGGCTGAGGCCAACCTCTGCGCCAAGGCCAACAAGTCCTTGGGGGCCATGAAACAAGAAATCCAGGAGCTGGCCATTCAGCTGACCGTTGAAGAGAGGGCGAGGAGGACCGTTGAGACTGGGCTGAAGAATGCCCAAGACCAAGCTGAGGATTAGTGAAAAAAGCTCTATCTCACTGAGATAGAGCTGGCCACACAGAAGCAGCTGGTCCTAGACCTTAAAGCCGAGCTGGAGAAGGCCAAAGCCACTGCTTGGACGGCCGAGGAAGCTATGGAGGCCTCGAGGCAAGCATCTTACAATCTTGGGGTAGAAGAAACCGAGGCCCGATTGGCTAAAGAGCTAGCCGAGGTATGTAGGGACTATTGCAAGGAAATGTGGATGGAGGCCCTCAACCTTGCATGGGTCCCTGTTGCCTCAGAGTGGAGGCAGGCTGGGAGTGTGTACTATCATCTTAACATCCGCGAAGCCCTAGCTGCCCATCCACCTCCCTTTGCCCTCATCCTAGAATCCTCTAAGCATCCTATGACTGTTTAGGCCCTTCTTCCCCCTCCCCCATCCAGCCAGGCTGGTGATCAAGCTCAAGGGGCTGAGGTGGCCAAGGATAACGGCAAGGGTAAGGAGACCAAGCCCCCCTCAGAGGCCAAGGATGCTGCCAAGGCCGAGGATGCTATAGTAAAGGCGAATGAGGCTGAGGCTAGATCCAAAGAGGTTGATCCTAAGGCCACAGATGCTCCTGCCTCTCAGCCGATCAAGAAAGAAGACCTTCCTCTTACAGCCAAGGCCTAGCTAGTGCAGATAGTATCAGATTTTTGGTGCGGCACAGTTTAGGTTTCACTCGACAACATATATCATGTGTGCACAAATGTAAAAATAATCCAAGATTGATCAAGCAAATTAATAAGAACAAGGATAGATTAGCCTCCTGTTTTTCAGCCTTGATAGCAGAACATCTTGCAGCTAGAACAAGGATAGATTAGCCTCTTGTTTTTTCATCATCTTGGTCTTCTTCTACTCTGGTGGCAGTTTGCCATTGTGTATAATGTACATTTCCTTTATTTAATAAAAAGGGCTACACTTTTTGTTTTATGAATCTTTCCTTTCTCTGTAATGTTTATTTTGTGATTGGTGTAGTTGTTATTTTTCCCTCCAATAGGACTTAAAACTGATGATGTTGCCGGCAGTAGTGAATTATTGCCACCCTGACTTTACCAAGCCAACAGTAATGCATTGCTGTTAACTCAAACAAATTAAACACGTATAAATAATAAGGAAAATGACCATGTGCTTGTACTGAGAACTGTGCAACCAACAGAGAAGGCTAAATCTTTATGGGATGAATAAAACACTTAGCAAAAAATAAACAGGTAATGACTTGTCCGAGGGGTGTGATCTGAGGCACCAAACATAGCCCTCGTTCTGCCCAGTACTTAGGCAAATAACCTAGAACATTAACTTACCTAAGGCAAGTGATCCAAGGAGCTGGGTATAACCTGGGATCTTTTTTAACACTTAGAAAAATAAATATAGGGTGTTAATTTACCCAAAGTACGTGGTTCGAGGGATCAGGCATAGCTAAGATTCTATTTAACACTTAGAAAGATGTCATTAAGTATTAATTTACCCAAAGTATGTGGTCCGAGGGACCAGACATAACTAAGGTTCTGTTTAATACTTAGAAAAGTAACTTGATATATCAATTTACCCAAGGTATGTGGTCTGGGAAGTCAGGCATGACCAATGTTCTATTTGATACTTAGGAAAATGAGCTGAAATATTAATTTACTCAAAGTATATGGTCCGAGAGACTAAGCATAACTAAGGTTCTGTTTAACACTTAGATAGATGTCAGGAAGTGTTAATTTACCCAAAACATGTGATCCGAGGAATTAGGCATAGCTAAGGTTCTGTTTAACACTTAGATAGATGTCAAGGAGTGTTAATTTACCCAAAACATGTGGTCCGAGAAACAAGGCATAGCTAAGGTTCTGTTTAACACTTAAACAGGTCACTCAAAATATCAATTTACCCAAGGTATGTGGTCCGAGGAGTCAGGCATGACCAAGTTTCTGTTTAATATTTAGAAAAATTTTATGAAGTATTAATTTACCCAAAGTAAGTGGTCCAAGGAACCAGACATAACTAAGGTTCTGTTTAATACTTGGATAGATAACTCAGAATATCAATTTACCCAAGGTATGTGGTCCGAGGAGCCAGACATGACCAAGGTTCTGTTTGATATTCAGAAAGATGTTATAAAATATTAATTTACCCAAAGTAGATGGTCCGAGGAACCAGACATAACTAAAGTTCTGTTTAATACTCAAATAAATAGTAGAACGCATGACGTATAATGTAATAAACGAAAATGTGGTAAAGAAAACTTTTATTAATAATAATACATTCTCAGGTTATTTACATTTCAGGGGCGTAGTACAACATTTTCGTCTAGATCTTCAAGATAGTATGCACCTATTCCAACCACTGAAGTGATGCGATATGGCCCTTCCCAGTTAGGCCCTAACTTTCCCCAAACTGGGTTCTTAGCAGTACCCAAAACCTTTCTTAATACCAGGTCTCCAGGCGCTAATAGCCTTAGCTTCATAAGTCATTGTCTCTCTAGTGGACCTTCGAGGTGTAGTACGATACGTCTAAAGAATGTGTGGCAGCTCTTCCACCCATTTTCCCTTTGCATCATCCAACCTCTTTTTGAGCCCACTCACTATGACCTTATTGACAGCCTTGGCCTGCCCATTCCCTTGTGGGTAAGCCAGGGTAGAATACCTATTCGTAATTCCCATGTCACAACAATACCTCTTGAAGGCTTTGCTATCAAATTGAAGTCCATTGTCCAAGATGAGTGCGTGAGAGATCCCAAACTAAGTGATGATGTTTTTCCAAACAAATCTCTTGGCATCCACGTCCCTGATATTCGCCAATGGTTTAGCTTCAACCCACTTGGTGAAGTAATCTGTGCCGACTAGTAAATATCTCTTATTCCCTATTAACTTAGGGAAAGGTCCAACAATATCCAAGCCTCATTGAGCAAAGGGCCAAGGGCTGGACAGAGGATTGAGGACTCCTCCTAGTTGATGAATATTTGGGGCAAATTTTTGGCACTGGTCACATTTCTTCACATAAACCTGTGCTTCCTTTTGCATGTTCGGTCACCAATATCCCTGTGTAAGGGCTTTGTGAGACAAAGATCTGCCTCATGTATGGCTTCTACAAATCCCTTCATGTAACTCCTCCAAAAGTAGCTCTAATGCCTCAGGGTGTATACACAGCAAGTACAGCCCAGAGAAAGAGCGTTTGTACAACTTTTGGTCCTGAGACAGCCAAAACCGAGGAGCCTTTCTTTGTACCTTGTCAACTTCTGACTTCTCCTCAGGCAAGATATCTTCCTTAAGGAATAGCACTGTAGGGTCCATCCAGCTAGGCCCGACCTTGATTTGATGGATATGGACCATTCCTCTCTTCACCACAGTAGGCTTACACAAGTCTTCGACAAGGATGACCCGAGGTAGACCCCACGCTGAGGAGGTTTTAAGAGTGGCTAGAGAGTCAGCATGTGTGTTTCCACTCCTAGGGATATGCAGCAAACTGAAAGACTTGAACCCTGATTGCAAGTGCCTAACTTGATTCAAATATTCTTGCATTCTCACGTCCTTGGCCTCTAACTCCCCATTCACCTAGCCTATAACCAATTTTGAATCCGAGAATATCTTCACTGCCTTTCCACCCATTTTTTGAACCATGGCCATCCATTCCAATTGAGTCTCATACTCGGCCTCATTGTTTGTGGCCGAGAAGCCTAATCTTAAGGATTTCTCAATAATGACCTTCTTAGGAGATATCAAAACTAGCCCCATTCCAGATCCTCTATGATTCGCTGTACTATCAACGTATACCCTCCAGGGTGGAGTCTCCTGCGAGGAGACCATGCTAACTAATTTTCCATAAATGCCCTGTTTCTCCACCTCTTCTTCTATTGGGGATTTAGCAAACTCGGCCACCAAATCTACGAGCACTTGGCCCTTAACAGAGGTGCGAGGCATGTACTTAATGTCAAAAGCCCCTAGGATTGTACTCCATTCGGCAATCCTCCCTATGTAATCAAGACTCCGAAGTAGAGATCTAAGCGGGAGTTGGGTTAGGACAACAACTGTGTGTGATTGAAAGTACTGGGGGAGCTTGCGCGTGGCATGCACCACTGCTAAAATAGCTTTCTCCAATAGTAGGTAACGGACCTCGGCCTCATGCAGTGACTTGCTCACGTAATAGACTGGCCTCTGTATAACCTTTTAAAATGCATGAAGGCGCATCTTCTAGGATAAAACCCAGCGGATCAACATCCCTTCAGGGATATGTCCTAGCAAAAATGACATATTCCAGTGGTGATATGATGATTGCCTTACAGGAAGTCTTATCCAGATCCCTACAATTTCATAATGGAGTCTATAGTGAATTACCAGATTCCATAAAATTTATTCTTGATAATCTCTATGCTGCTTTTACTAGAAATCACCGTTCCCTATTTGAAAAAACCCTCCAAGCTCTTGAAATCCACCTTGCTAACTTTACTGCTCATAATGAGGCTTATATTAGCCACTATGCCAACCTTGTTTCCGGAAACAACCCTGTGTTAGAAAATGACCTTGTTTCAGAAAATGACCTTGTTACAGAAAATAATCTTGTTTTAGAAAATGAGGCTCTTAGAATTCGTCTTGAAGCCTACATTAGTCAACTTTTTGGCAAAGAGGATATCCATTCAAAGGATAAAATGACTATAATGGGCACTGATTATGCTAGATTGAGTCTTAAGACCCAATCTTTACTAAGAAGTGCTATTGCCAACTTGCCAACAGATATACAATCTCGTATTCTGGAAAGCATGGCTATGTTTAAGTCTTTTGACTTATGGTTCAAATATTTCAAGAAACTTGTTACAGCTACTATTCCTGATCCTAATGAATTAGTTGAAGGTGATAATGTATTTATCCAGCTGGAATGGGAAAAACACTTTGGGAGTTCTCTCAGAGTATATGAAAAGAAACACCCATTTCCTGGTCTATTAATTAATTATGATGATGGTTCATATATTGCTGATGAATCAGATGATGATGATGATAGAGATCCCAGCTGGCTTTCCCAAATGTTTGAATATGGCTTTATCAGGTTCATAAGATTAACAAGCCATTTTTAAGCTAGTCAGCTTCCATAAATCATTTAGGATGCTATTAAAGGATTTAAAGGTCCTTTTGTTACCATCAGATGCTGGAGCACTCTGCCAATATGGGAAAGAGATAACTGGATGAATGTCCAGCCCTCAAAGCATCTCATTCTCATCAATGGTTACACTCACCAAGGACCATGGTTTGAAAGAAATGGTCAATTGTCCTTTGATGATCCTTATGCTCTTACAGAATTCTGGAGAAATTATTTTAATAACCAAATTATTGATGTTGCTCAGAATTTATGGAAAGATTATCATTTCATTGGAAGCACAGACAGAATTTCTGTTTTTGGTCCCAGACCATATGCTGATGCCATTGCTCATTTGCGGATAGCTAATCATTGTAATCCAAGAAGTTTCCTCATCCCAGGGAGAACTCCAGTGTTTAAGCCAATTTTATATTGTGGATTCTGTAATCAATATGCTACTTACCATGACCATGGTTGTGATTCTCCACAAGGTCCTTTTGATCCATTTGATGGTTACCCATCCGATGCTCCTTCTACTGATTAAATGTGTGGCCCTCTCAGGTTACTGTTACTGTTAAAGCACTATTGTTCTGAAATTCTTGTTCTCACTGATAAAGTTACTCCCCCATGCTACTCCAGATCTTGCAGTTGATTGATGGTTGATTTCTCTATTTGTCTGGTTTGCACAATAGCCAAAATGCTACAATGTCTACTCCTTGGTAAAGCTCCTACACCACTATTCCACTACATGCGTAAAACACCACTATTCCACTACATGCGTAAATGATGATGTTCAAAGAGTTCTTTTTGGCTTTTTGTCCTTTCAAAGTCAGAGATTCTTCTGATCTTATGCCCATGCCAAAACCTTAATTGCTGGAGATTTCAAGTCATAAAGCTCCTACACCACTATTCCAATACGATGCTTCTGAAGATTCCCAATAATGGTGCTCACTTGGTTTCCTTTGGCACAAAAGGACAACAATGATGAAGTCTGACCCTTGAATTGAAGGCTTCTGAACTCTACGTATCCTCCTCATGATTCCCCAATAATTTGAGTCATAAAGTGGAAAAATTCTCTTTTACTATTCACCTGTCACTATTCATCCGTTACTGTTCACCTGTTACTATTCATGACACTGTTCACTCCGAATTTTTGCCTATTTAAGGGGGGCTGCCCTTAAGTTTAGGACATAATTTTTCTTAGAATTTTCTCTAGAGAGAGTTTTCTTTCCTTAGAAGCCTTCTTTGAGAGAGAATTACTTGTTTCTACTACTACCTTGTTCCTACTACTACTATCCCTACAAACCTTGTAACTAGGGCTAGTTCAAGCTTTGTAATTGTTAACCTGTTCTAGGATCTTGTATTTACTACTACTACTTGTTGCTACCGCCACCTTGGACGAATTACCACCATCTCGGATGGTTCTAAATTGCTTTCATTTATTGTTTTGATATATACTGCTTGGCTGGTTCTACCGCCTTATTATTATTCTAAATTATTTGCTTATATTACTTTCACTTTACTTTCAACATATATTATACTGTGCTTCCTTCTCTTCAGCTGTGCGTCCCCTTCCCCCCCCATTTTGGTATCAGAGCCATTCTTTTCTGGCCGATGATAGTATTGTTGTGTCTTTATCTCTTGTCTGTGCTTACGAACCTTTGGTACTCCATTGTTGTGTTCCCTTCTTACCATCGTTGGCGCCACCCTAGACGTAAAGTGAATTCCCAAAACCTGACTATAAGGCCCGTTTGAGCCAAAAAAGGGCGTGTAGGGCCTGTGTTTGCTCCAGGACTGGTTGTCCTCTTGATATTGTAAATGAAGAAGATCACACTGTTGAAGATAATGAGCTTCCTAATTTCCGGAAATGGAACATTCCTAAAATTAATACTAAAACTATTTACAAAACTAGTTGGGCTGAAACCACTTTTCATCCCGTTTACAAAGTTAGAACTGTTGAACAAATATTTTCTATTTCAAAAGTTCATGAAAAATGTTGCTTGTTCTCCAAAAGGAATATTAATGACTTCATTACTAAAAAACTCAGTTATTTGCACATTGGTATGGTTCAAGTTGCTATTAAACCACTCACCCGAAAGGGTATCAATGCTTCTGTTCTCATGTGTTTACGAGATGCTAGATTTAAGAACTTTAAAGATAGCATTCTTGGTATGATTACTGTCTCTTTGTATGATGGTCCTGTTTATTTCAATTGTTATCCTGATCTTACTCTTGCTTTGGATGATCCTAATATTGTTAAAGCTTTGACTTTGAATATTACTTCATCTGGTTATATCATGGACGAAGGTAGTAAACCTTTTGCTTTGATTTATCGCATTTATTACAGATTGTTGGGTACTCAGTTAAATCCTGGTGCTATAAATAATAGAGAACCTTTTGGTAAAACTATGTTAATTCAATGTTCAACTCCTGATGCTAAAGTTCAAGTTCCAAAAATGATTCAATGGCAAGATATTAAGCTTCCCACTGAATGGTTGTTGGAACAAGAATCCCCTGTTGCTAAACCTGTTTTTGATGAGTTAGATCTCACAAATATTCAACAATATCTTGATGGTACTGTTAAAATAAGTTTTCAAAACAATCAACCCTTGAGGATCAACGAAGTAAGACATTCCTTTGCTAGATCTGAAAGTATTTCAAAAAGAGATCAAGATCTCAATGATTTTTTGCAAAAGAATCTTGAAAAATCCACTAATTTAAAGCTAAAAGGTGTTTCAAGTGATAAATCTCAAATTAGCTCTATTTTCTATTCCACTAAACCTGAACCTTCTTCTCCATATGGCAGATCTGCTAATGAGGAAGAAGACGATACTAAATCTGTTTGTCCATCTGATTCTGATTTTCCTCCTATTGAAAATCTTGTTTACCAAAACCAATTAAGAGTTTTAACTGTTTTGGATGAAAACTTCGAAATTGATTTGGTTTCCTTATATGATGAATTCATGCTTGCTAAAAACATAAATAAAAGAAAATATTACCAAAGTAATTTTGCTCAATCTGAGAAAAATCGTGTTAAAAGAAAATGGTTAGAAAAAATGAATCAATTAAAAAAACATATTTTGTTCTTTAATTTTCTTGAAAATTATTATGTTTCAAAAGATGAAGTTTCAAAAAACCATTTGAATGTGATAAAGAAATCAAATTTTGTTAAAGATGACAAAACCATTGTTAGGTCTAGTCATCCACTTCTTGAGACAATTTTGATAACTACTAATAAAACTGATGTTAAAGCTTCTCTTTTCAAAATTGCTGATGATCAAACTCCTATTGTTAGTCTTATTGAACAAAACAATTTTACTAATGAATCTTTGCATGTTTGGTCAACAGCTTGACCGTATTGAAGAAAAAATTGTTGAAAAAAATGTTTTTGTTGAAAAATCTGCTTTTGTTGAAAAACCTGTTTCTGTCAAAACTGAGAAACCTTTGATTAATTTACCCAGTCATGATAACAAATTTAAGTTCAAAACCTCCCAATCTAAAACTCTTGAAATTGTTGAAAAAATGCTTGTTGATTTAAAGGTTAAAACTGAAGGTACTTCTACAAGTACTCATGCTGCTTGCACTATTTCAAGAAATGAAAAAGAAATTGTTTCTGATGAAAACACAGATTCTGACACTGTTTCTTCTGTTTCTGCAAAAAAAGGTTTTTGAGGATGATTTACCAAAAATTAAAAGATTTGTTGGCAATTCCAAACCTATGTTTCTTACAAAAAATTGGTATTCAAAACCTACTCCTCCTGATATGCAGTTTGAAGAAAGACCTTTTCAAACTTAGTTTTCTGTTCTGCTGATAAAATTTATGAATGGAATATTGATGGTTTTTCTGAACAAGAAATTATTAATAAAATGGGACATATGTCTATGGTTGGTATTACTTACCAAAATAATCATGATTTTGACCAACCTGAAATTGTTGATTTGCTTGCTACTGGTTTTTCTGGTACTCTTCGTGGATGGTGAGATTCATATCTCATAGAAGAATCCAGAGATTCTATTAAACATGCTGTTAAAAAGAATGGTGAAGGTTTGCCTATTTTTGATGAACGTATTGGTCGAGGTATTCCTGATGGTGTCAATACCTTGATTTATACTATTATCAAACATTTTGTTGGTACTCCATCTAATGTTTCATCTCGAATTTATGATTTGCTAAATAATTTGAGATGTCCTACTATGTCTGATTATAGATGGTATCAAGATGTTTTTCTTTCCAGGGTAATGCATTGGAAAGATTGTTACAAGCCTTATTAGAAAGAAAAGTTTATTGACGTTCTGCCTCCTATCTTTGCTTAGAAGGTAAAACAAGAATTAATTAGTAAAAATGATTCCATTGATTATGATAATTTAACTTATGGTGATATTTTAAGCACTATTAAAAAACTTGGTATTAATATGTGCAATGATGAAAAACTGTTAAAACACCAATTAAAAAAAGAAAAGAAAAGCTAAATATGAAATTGGTAATTTTTGTGAACAATATGGTTTACCCCCTATTGCTCCTTCTAGGAAAAAGGGTAAAAAACATGATAAAAGCCATAAAAAACATAAAAAATACAAAACTAATTTCAATGATTTTTATGCTAAAAAGAAAAATATTTCTAAAAAATATGATAAACAAAGATCAAGTAAAGGTAAATGTTTTAACTGTGGTAAACCTGGACATTTCAGTAAAGATTGTAAACAAAAACCTAGTAAGTCAAAAAATAAGTTTAACATGTTAAATATTGATGACAATGCTCAAGAAGAATTATTCAGAATCCTTGAATCAAACAATTCGTCTGATTCCTTGGAAGATGATTTTTCTTCATCTGATTCTTGCTATCATTCTGCTGATGATTCTTCTGATTCACCTAATGTTAAAATTGGTTGTAGAGATTCCTGCTGCAATGTTATTAAATCTATTAATGTTCTCACTAAAGGTGAAGAAAATGAAAGTTTATTGGTTAAACTGATAGGTCAAATTGAGAACCCTGAATTACAAAAAGAATATTTGGATAAGTTCAAGAAAAACTTGCTAAAAGATGAAACTAGTAAAAAAACTTAAATCAACGATAAGTTTTGAAGAAACTTTGGAAAGATTTATTAAAAAGAAATCCAAAGGTTTAACTGTTAATGATTTGCAATAAGAAATTAATATTGTTAAACAAGAGATAAGTGAATTAAAACATGAATTTAAAAGCATTAAAAATGATAATGATAATGATAATCTTAAACAAGAATTGGTATTGTTAAAAATTGATAAAAATATTGATCAAAATAAGTCTGATAATGAACAAGATAAGCACAAGGATGGAGATGAATCCAGTCAACAAGCTCTTCTTTCTGATAAAGGTATTGCTGATTCTCAACCTAGTCTTGTTAATATTAATAAAATACTTCCTCTTAAATGGTTCACAAAAGTCAAAATTGTTGTTTCCCATGATTATCATTGCACTGTTATTGCTATGATTGATTCTAGTGCGGATATGAATTGTATCCAGGAATGATTGATTCCATCAAAATATTTTGAAAAATCAACTGAAAGATTGGTTTCTGCTAATGGTTCTCAAATGAAGATTAAATATGAATTGAATAATGCTCATGTTTGCCATGATAATGTTTATTTCAAAATTCCTTCTGTTCTTGTCAAAAACATGACTGATAAAGTAATTCTTGGTCTACCATTTATAAATGCTTTGTATCCCTTTCTTGTTGAACATGATGGAATTACTACTGATCCTTTTGGACAGGAAGTAAAATTCAAATTTGCTTCAAAGCTTGAAATTGATATTGATAATGCTTTAGATCTGTCTCATGATTTTCCTACTAATATATTTGTTCATGAACCAAGGATGGGTTTGTGCCAATGTTTCACATAATTATAAAGGTAATACTAGTAATGCCAAATTGTCAACTATTACCAATTACCCTAATATTCTCAATGATCCTTTGCAGGAATCAGGCAATAATGCGTGGATAAATACCACTACTAAGTGGGATAATAATAATATTTATATTTATACCACTAGTAAGTGGATTATTATGGCTCCCTCAGCAGAGAGGAAAAACAAGCAAAAAGCTCCTGCACAGCACTATTCTCAAAACAAAAGGCTCCCAGCGGGACAACCTTTTAAAATGCATGAAGGCGCATCTTCTGGGATAAAACCCAGCGGATCAACATCCCTTCACGGATATGTCCCAACAAAAATGACATATTCCAGTGGTGATATGATGATTGCTTTACAGGAAGTCTTATCTAGATCCTTACAATTTCATAATGGAGTTTATAGTGAATTACTAGATTCCATAAAATTTATTCTTGATAATTCCTATGCTGCTTTTACTAGAAATCATCGTTCCCTGTTTGAAAAAACCCTCCAAGCTCTCGAAATCCAGCTTGTTAACCTTACTGCTCAAAATGAGGCTTATATGAGACACTATGCCAACCTTGTTTCCGGAAACAACTCTGTTTCAGAAAATGACCTTGTTTCAGAAAATGACCTTGTTTTAGAAAATAAGGCTCTTAGAATTCATCTTGAAGCCTACATTAGTCAACTCTTTGGCAAAGAGGATATCCATTCAAAGGATAAAATGATTATAATGGGCACTGATTATGCTCGATTGAGTCTTAAGACCCAATCTTCATTAAGAAGTGCTATTGCCAACTTGCCAATAGATATACAATCTCATATTCTGGAAAGCATGGCTATGTTTAAGTCTTTTGACTTATGGTTCAAATATTTCAAGAAACTTGTTACAGCTACTATTCCTGATTCTGATGAATTAAATGAAGGTGATAATGTATTTATCCAGCTGGAATGGGAAAAACACTTTGGGAGTTCTCTCAGAGTATATGAAAAAAAACACCCATTCCTTGGTCTCTTAATTAATTATGATGATGGTTCATATATTACTGATGAATCAGATGATGATGATGATAGAGATCCTAGCTGGCTTTCCCACATGTTTGAATATGGCTTTATCAGGTTCATAAGATTAACAAGCCATTTTCAAGCTAGTCAGCTTCCACAAATCATTCAGGATGCTATTAAAGGATTTAAAGGTCCTTTTGTTACCATCAGATGCTAGAGCACTCTGCCAATATGGGAAAGAGATAACTGGATGAATGTCCAGCCCTCAAAGCATCTCATTCTCATCAATGGTCATACTCACCAAGGACCATGGTTTGAAAGAAATGTTCAATTGTCCTTTGATGATCCTTATGCTCTTACAGAATGCTAGAGAAATTATTTTAATAACCAAATTATTGATGTTGCTTAGAATTTATGGAAAGATTATCATTTCATTGGAAGCACAGACAGAATTTCTGTTTTTGGTCCCAGACCATATGCTGATGCCATTGCTCATTTGCGGATAGCTAATCATTGTAATCCAAGAAGTTTCCCTAGGGAGAACTCCTGTGTTTAAGCCAATTTTATATTGTGGATTTTGTAATCAATATGCTACTTACCATGACCATGGTTGTGATTCTCCACAAGGTCCTTTTGATCCATTTGATGGTTACCTATCCGATGCTCCTTCTACTGATTAAATATGTGGCCCCCTCAGGTTACTGTTACTGTTAAAGCACTACTGTTCTGAAATTCTTGTTCTCACTGATAAAGTTACTCCCCCATGCTACTCCGGATCTTGCAGTTGATTGATGGTTGATTTCTCTATTTGTCTGGCTTGCACAATAGCCAAAATGCTACAATGTCTACTCCTTGGTAAAGCTCCTACACCACTATTCCACTACATGCGTAAATGATGATGTTCAAAGAGTTCTTTTTGGCTTTTTGTCCTTTCAAAGTCAGAGATTCTTCTGATCTTATGCCCATGCCAAAGCCTCAATTGCTGGAGATTTCAAGTCATAAATCTCCTACACCACTATTCCAATACAATGCTTCTGAAGATTCCCAATAATGGTGCTCACTTGGTTTCCTTTGGCACAAAAGGACAACAATGATGAAGTCTGGCCCTTGATTTGAAAGCTTCTGAACTCTACGTATCCTCCTCATGATTCCCCAAAAATTTGAGTCATAAAGTGGAAAATTTCCCTTTTACTATTCATCTATCACTATTCACCTGTCACTATTCATCCGTTACTGTTCACCTGTTACTATTCATAACACTATTCACTCTGAATTTTTGCCTATTTAAGGGGAGTTGCCCTTAAGTTTAGGACATAATTTTTCTTAGAATTTCTCTAGAGAGAGTTTTCTTTCCTTAGAAGCCTTCTTTGAGAGAGAATTACTTGTTTCTACTACTACCTTGTTCCTACTACTACTATCCCTGCAAACCTTGTAACTAGGACTAGTTCAAGCTTTGTAATTGTTAACATGTTCTGAGATCTTGTATTTACTACTACTACTGTAAGTGTTTTGTTCTACTTTCAATAACAAGTATTTTCAGTTTTCTGTTCATTATACTACTTGTTGCTACCGCCACCTTGGACGGATTACCGCCATCCTAGACGGTTCTAAATTGCTTTCATTTATTGTTTTGATATATACTGCTTGGCTGGTTCTACTGCCTTATTATTGTTCTAAATTATTTGCTTACATTACTTTCACTTTACTTTCAACATAGTGATGGTTACATTATTACATCGACGGAAAATCAAACATGGATTACCTCATATTACTGTAAGTGTTTTGTTCTACTTTCAATAACAAGTATTTTCAGTTTTCTGTTCATTATACTACTTGTTGCTACCGCTACCTTGGATGAATTACCGCCATCCCAGACGGTTCTAAATTGCTTTCATTTATTGTTTTGATATATACTGCTTGGCTGGTTCTACCGCCTTACTATTGTTCTAAATTATTTGCTTACATTACTTTCACTTTACTTTCAACATAGTGATGGTTACATTATTACATCGACGGAAAATCAACCATGGATTAATACACATGTCATACATGTGTGTACTTGGAGGATTTAGAATTTAGACTCAATATATTTAACAGGGTATTAAGAATGTCACATGGATCAAAAGTAAGAGTGGCAATTGGGATGATTGGGTGAGATTTGGATTGGTCACAATTCTTAAAAAACTATGAGATGATTGATACAGTAGGAATACAATAGTTTTTTTATTTATTTTTTATTTTTTTTATTGAGTAAAAAAGATAGTAGACTTTATTTAGATAGAATCAAATTATACAATAGTTAATTGAACCTTATCTGACTTCTCAGTACTTAAAAGAGTCCTTGTTGAAATACATTCCCTAGAAAAAGGATCCAACATATCCAAATTATCTTCTTTTGAAACTTTCAAATCTTCCAAATAAATTCATTGTATAATGAAACCATATCAATTTCAAAGTTTTCATCTAAAACAGTCAAAACTCTTAATTGGTTAACAGGATTTTCAATAGGAGGAAAATCAGAATCAGATGGACAAACAAATTTAGTATCATCTTCTTCTTCTTCTTCATTAGCAGTTTTGCCATATGGAGAAGAAGGTTCAGCTTTAGCAGAATTGAAAACAGCGTTGATTTGAGATTTATCACTTGAAACACCTTTTAATTTTAAATCAGTAGGTTTTTCAAAACTCTTTTGCAAAAAATCATTGAGATCTTGATCTCTTTTTGAAATACTTTCAGATCCAGCAAAGGAATGTCTTCCTTCGTTGATCCTCAAGGGTTGAATGTTTTGAAAACTTATTTTAACAGTACCATCAAGATATTGTTGAATATTTGTGAGATCTAGCTCATCAAAAACAGGTTTAGCAGCAGGGGATTCTTGTTCCAACAACCATTCAATGGGAAGCTTGACATCTTGCCATTGAATCATTTTTGGAACTTGAACTTTAGCATCAGGAGTTGAACATAGAATTAACATGGTTTTACCAGAAGGTTCTCTATTATTTAAACAACCAGGATTTAACTGAGTACCCAACAATCTGTAATAAATGCGGTAAATCAAAGCAAAAGGTTTACTACCTTCGTCCATGATATAACCAGATGAATCAATATTCAAAGTCAAAGCTTTAACAATATTAGGATCATCCAAAGCAAGAGTAAGATCAAGATAACAATTGAAATAAACAGGACCATCATACAAGGAAGCAGTAATCATACCAAGAATGCTATCTTTAAAGTGCTTAAATCTAGCATCTTGTAAACACATGAGAACAGAAGCATGGATACCCTTTCGGGTGAGTGGCTTAATAGCAACTTGAACCATACCAATATGCAAATAACTTTGTTTTTTAGCAATGAAATCATTAATATTTCTTTTAGAAAACAAGCAACATTAAAGGATCTTTTGATTATCATTGCTGATTTGTGGATAAATTCTTGTTTTGACTGTGAAAGAAGATCTTCTTTCAAATTAAGTAGTAGTAACAAGGTAATAGTAGAAACAAGGAATTCTCTCAAAGAAGGCTTCTAAGGAGGAAAACTCTCTCTAGAAGAAAATTCTGAGAAAAATTCTAATTTTAACTTAAGGGACAGCCCCCCTTAAATAGGCAAAATTCGGAGTGAACAGTGTCATGAACAGTAAAAAGTGAACAGTGTCGGTGAACAGTAATCAGTGAACAGTAATTTGTGAACAGTAATTTTTTCCACTTTTTGTCTTGAAATCTCCAGCAATTTTGGCATAGTCAAAAGAAGAGTTTCTGACTTGGAGAGGACAAAAAGCAAAAGGAACATTTTGAATCATGTAGTGGAATAGTGAACATCATAATAGGGAATCTTCAAAAGCATGGCACCAAAGTTTCTTTTTCTTTTCAATAACTCCAACTTGTCAGACGCATGGCTTTGCAAAGGAGCATTATAGCAGGTGCATGGGCTTGTCAGGCGTAGGTACTGCATCATTTGAATATTGCAACATTTTTAGCCATTATGCAGGCTAGACAAATAGTGAAATCAACAATCAACCATTATTAATCAGTGGAAGGAGCATCGGACGGATAGCCATCAAATGGGTCCCATGGAGGATCATCATTACATTTATGCTTATGGTAAATAGCATACTGATTGCAAGATCCGCAATATAGAAGTGGCTCAAACTCTGGAGTTTTCCCTGGAGTGAAAAAGCTTCTTGGATCACAATGATCTGCTATGTGCATATGAGTGATGGCAGGAGCATAAGGTCTGGGGCCAAAAACAAAAATTCTATCTGTACTTCCCATGAAATGATAATGTTTCCATAGGATTTGAATGACTTCAAGAATTTGATTATTGAAATAGTTTCTCCAACACTCAGCAAGGGCGTAGGGGTTTTGGAAAGATAAGTGAGAATCTCCTTCATACCATTGTCCTTGGTAGGTGTACCCATTAATGAGAACAAGATGTTTTGATGGTTGGACATCCATCCAGTTACCTCTTTCCCATTTTGGCAGGGTGCTCCAGCATCTGATGGAAACAAAGGGACTTTCAAAATTTTTAATAGTAGTTTGAATGATTTGTGGAAGCTGGCTGGCTTGGTCGAGACTTATTAATTTTATGAGTTTGATAAAGTCATACTCAAACATTTGGGAAAGCCAGCTGGGGCTTTTACCGGCATCCTCTAAATCATCACCATAATTGTTAGCAACATCTGAACCATCTGAAACTGAATAATCACCATAATTGACCAAAAGGCCAGGAAACAGATGTTTCTTCTTTTCATATACTCTGGGACTGGTCCCAAAGTGTTCTCTCCAATCAGCTTGTTGAAGGATATCACCAATATCATCTGAATTAGCAGGATCAGAAATAGCAGTTGTAACAAGTGTTTTGAAATATTCAAACCATAGGTCAAAAGACCTAAACATTACCTTGCTATCCAGTCCTAGGGTGGCGCCAACGACGGTAAGAAGGGGACACAACAACGGAGCACCAAAGGTTCGGACAAGCAAAGACAAGATACAAAGACACAACAACACTATCACCGGCCAGAAAAGAATGGCTCCGATACCATAAAGGGGGCGCTTCCCCACGATTGGACACGGCTTAGGCGGGGAGGCATACCTATCGTTCCAAGGCTCTGCCATCCCGCTTGGGCCGCCATCAGCACTGCCTTTAGGGCTTATGCCGACAGAGGATCTAACCTGGTACCCTACTATACACGCACAAAGGCGCCGGTCATACAAGAGCCGTTCCTTAATCCCCGTCAGGGACGTGAGAACTCTGACCACGGGGAATACCCGGTATAGTAGTAGTAACAAGGTAATAGTAGAAACAAGGAATTCTCTCAAAGAAGGCTTCTAAGGAGGAAAACTCTCTCTAGAAGAAAATTCTGAGAAAAATTATGATTCTAACTTAAGGGACAACCCCCCTTAAATAGGCAAAATTCGGAGTGAACAGTGTCATGAATAGTAACAGGTGAACAGTGACGGATGAACAGCAACAGGTGAATAGTGACAGGTGAATAGTGATAGATGAATAGTGAAAAAGTGAGTCTTTCTTTCTTTTTGACTCCAATTTTTGGGGAAACATGAGGGAATGCGTAGAGTTCAGAGGCCTTCCACTCAAAGGTCTAGGCCTAGGCCACATCATCATTGTCCTTAAAGGAAACCAAACATGCACCATATTGAGAATCTTCAGAAGCATGCATTAGAATAGTGGTGTAGAAGCTTTTGGCATGGGCAAAATCTCTGACATAGCATTTTTTGAATATTGTAACATTTTTGGCCGTTGTGCAGGCCAGACAAATAGAGAAATCATCAGTCAGCTGCAAGAGATCAGGAGTATCTTGACTAAACAGTTGCTGATTGTGGGAGTAACATGAGGAAATAACTTTATCAGTGAGAACAAGAATTTCAAAATAGTAGTGCTTTAATAGTAACCCAAGGGGGCCATAAATTTAATCAGTAGAAGAAGCATTGGAAGGATAGCCATCAAATGGGTCCCGTGGAGGATCATCATTACATTTATGCTTATGGTAAATAGCATACTAATTGCAAGATCCGCAATATAGAGTGATGGCTATGTGCATATGAGTGATGGTAGGAGCATAAGGTCTGGGGCCAAAAACAAAAATTCTATCTGTACTTCCCATGAAATGATAATGTTTCCATAGGATTTGAATGACTTCAAGAATTTGATTATTGAAATAGTTTCTCCAACACTCAGCAAGGGCGTAGGGGTTTTGGAAGGATAAGTGAGAATCTCCTTCATACCATTGTCCTTGGTGGGTGTACCCATTAATGAGAACAAGATGTTTTGATGGTTGGACATCCATCCAGTTACCTCTTTCCCATTTTGGCATGGTGCTCCAGCATCTGATGGAAACAAAGGGACTTTCAAAATTTTTAATAGCAGTTTGAATGATTTGTGGAAGATTATCATTTCATACTGTTGAAGATATGGTTTGCTAATTTGTGGATATGTTTTGACCATATTAAATTATTAACTAATATTACTAATTAGTCATAGGGCATTATAGATATAGGAGATTTAAGAAAGGATATTACATGGAAGTACTGATATCTAGCTTATCCAAAAAAATAAAATGACTTGACTTGCAATTTTTGTGTTAAAATTGCAAAAGTAGGGCATATCTAAATGTTATATGAATTATATAAAAAGTTTTATTTCAATTTATATGATAATTTGATCATTTGATTGTTGCATTTCTCATTAATAATAATTTTAAAATTTTAAAATTATTTTTTAAAAATGTGTGTTTCACTTCAATCAGGCGCGTGCTTGCGCTTTGCGCCTAGGCTCCAAGAGCCATTTGCACTTAAGTGCGCCCCTCGCTTTTACCAACACTGACTAAGATCACCTTTAAATATACAGCTAATTTATTATCTTAGGCTCCGCGTCATTTGGAAATATTAGTCTTTTACTAAAAAATTATACTAGGTAATTGATGTCGTACATTTTGGTTTGTACCCGTTTCACATTTCAGAATATTGTGTAATATTCCCAAAGAGTTGCATTCTCTAATACAGAGACGGACCCACGTTAGGGCAGAGGGGGGCCATTGCCCCCCCCCCCCCCCAATTTGAAAAAAAAAAAGCACTATATACAAAAATTTCCCCTAAAAAATATATTTTTGGCCCCCTTCCTTCAAAATCTTTACATTTTAACCCACGAAAACTAAAAAGAAAACTACAACATCCTTTTTGCCCATTGCATATTGATCCAAAAATATGAAGCCCGTGGGAACTTTGATCAAATGTGTGCAATGGATAATAATGCTTGTTTGTAGGTTTATTTTTATGAATTATTAACTATTTTTAGAAAATATTTTATTAACATTAATGTTGTTGTAGCTTGTGGGGTATGTTTGTTTGGTTTATTTTTTGGACTAAATTTTGAAACGATAGAGCTATATAATATGGAAATAATGGAACTTTTACTTGAATTGTTGATGATGGGAAAATTAATAATTATCTATAATATTTGTTTTTTTTAAAGAGAAAAAATTGCAAATAATTTGAAGCTGATAATGTAGCATTGCCTCTAGTGTTGATGTCCCAATTCATGAAAATTTTCAAACAAAATTCTAAAAAATTACCACCGATTAAATTAGTATTCAATCCAAATTGTGAAAATATGAGATTATAATGTTAATGAATGTGATGAAATTCAACAAAGCTTAAGTAGATGTTAGTTTTGATTTTTATAAACTTTTTTGGGTTTATACTTTGGCCCCCCCAACTTTGAATTCTGGTTTCGTCCCTGCTCTAATAGGTATAGCAGACTTCTTTTGCACTGACATAATCTATGTATTACAAAACTATTCACCAACACCAAAGTGTATCTACAACACAGGTTAATCATATCCTTCTAAAACCATGATTAAGCCTACTTCTAAAAATAAGACCATTCAAACCTAATAATAAACTTGAAGAAAATAAAAACACGAGCAACAAAATCAACTTTAAAGAATAAAAACGCAAAAAATTGGGTGTGAAAGGGAGGAATCAAACTCTGAATTTTACTATACATATCACGAACTCAAATCACATGTATCTAATGCTTATTAGGCACAGATTGAATTTTCCAAAAAAGTTGGAGGCTCTATAAATTAATCTAAGAATAGGCATTACGACAAACTTCAATAAAATAAATAAATAAAATTTTTTTAAAAAGAAGGTAAAAGAGAATAACTCTCTTTCATGCTAAACCTTAACCAAATATAGAAAAGCTTAAATTCCCTAGAAAAACTTTAATGGGAAGGCACATACCTCATGAAGCTTCTTCCTTCTTCCTTTTGATTCAGTAGGAAAGCGTCTCAGCATGAAAAATAATCTGTAAGCATTGGCTATGTCAATCCACCAGGAGAAAGTGCACAAATAAAACTCCAAAGAAAGACAAGGAACACCAACAACTACCAAATATGATGCAAAAAACTCACCTTCCACCGTACAGCAAGAACCCTAATGCAGCTATGATTGACACAACTGGAGTAAAAAAAAAAACTTGGAAAATACGTGTGATGATTAATGAAAGAAGCAACACTCAGAATGTACAATATATATTTTGATATGAAAAACGAATTTTCAATCTCCAGGAAATCTGAAGTAAACATTTTTCTTTGGAAAGCTGAAGTCTAACCTGCAATAAATATTTTCCCAATGAATTCTACAACGCTGTTGTCATCAATCCAAAGGTATACCCAGATGCAAACCTGAAGTAATAACCTCACTTTCGTTAAATTCTTAAGATCATGAAAGTAGTATTACATTTCTATAGTGGCTCTCAAAGGCTGCTTAGTACTGTTTATGCTAGGATGAGTGGATGACATGTCACATGTGCTTAGTGACAAAAGGAAAGGAAAAAAAAAAGAAAAGAAAAGAAAAGAAAATATGAACTCTCATCCAAAAGGATCAACAGAATAGTACAGCCTACATTCTTAAGTGCTTTTCAATTCTAGAAGGCTTGCTCAACGTTCTTCCTCTTTTTCATTTTTCTTTTCTTGCAATTATTTGAGTACAATCATGCTCCATACATGTATATTTTGAGGAAAAAAAAAATCGATGTGATGCTCCATCTTTGTGAATATTAATCATATAAACAAAATAACATTTAAGTTAAAAAGCTAGCAATTTTAGATAATGAAAGTGCAAAAGAACATGCTTTTATTCGTTCAAAACTGCTTACAAGTGGAAGTGAGTTTTAGTTATTTCCTTTACTTTTACCTCATACTTCTCAGAAACTAGGAAGCACTCTTACTGCACAAAACTTGAAAACCAATGCAGATGCAAAGTATGAGGTAAAAGGCCAATGTTTGTTTAAAGACAACCCATTTTTTCTAGCTTAAAACAACAAAATTTCGTTCACACGTCAAATCACAGAAAACAGTATCAACAAACCCCTAGATTTTCAACAAGCAAAGTATTTCAGATGCAATTTCATCAATCAACAGGCATGAGCTCATCGATCGGAAACGGAGAGAGACTTACACGGATATCTCAGGAGAGAGGATGCGAGCAGAGCACACCAGTGCAAGTCCGATCCGAATCCTTTAGTAATGATTTAAAATACTTCATCAAAAATCGAACTTGTATCCTTCCATCCCTGAAGATTTGAAAAAATCAAAATAAGAAACTAGAGAGAAAGAAGGGGGCTGATGAAGAGGGAAGAGAGAGGCGTGGAACTTAGAGAGAAGAAAAGAAAGGAATGAAGGTGAGACGGCTGAAGTGAGAAATGTAGAGATTTGTTTTTGTTTTTGCTTTTGTTTTTTTGTTTTGTTTTTTTTTTTTTTTTTTGGACGTGAATTGCTCTTTTAGTCTTTACATTTTGAGGTCATTTTTATTTTGGTCCTTACATTTTCATTTTACCACTTTTAGTTTCTAAACCAATTAACGCTTAACATTTAAGTTCTTACCATCAACCAACTAACAGAAAAAGCTGACGTGGCAAACGGAGTGCACTGTTGACATAGTAAATACTGACGTGGTGAATAAAATAATAATAAAAAAATTATTTATTAGTTAATAGATGCCAAATCAGCATAAAATAATAAATAAATAAAGACATTTTCATGTTTTTTTTTTAATTCTATTAAAATAAAATAAGATAATTAAATTAAAAAAATTTATTTCTTTCATTATTCTTTTTCTGAAGAACATGTTCATGTTCCTTGTTCATCCCAAAAATTTTCTTGAGAAACAAACACACAAAAAAACCCAAAAAATTCAGCTCAAAAATGAAATCATAAATCTCAAAGCCCTCATTTTCAACCCCAGCAAAATCATCAAATCCCCAAGTCATAAGCCCAGAAAGTTCAAAACCAGAAAATCATCAAATCCCAGAAGCCTCCTCTTGCATTTGCCTCTAGATCTATTCCGCATCAACTCGAAGAAGATCCGGCTCCTACAAGTTTTTGTATCAAAATTTTCTCACACAACAAAACAAAAGCATAGAAGAGAGAGAGAAAACCAAAACCTTTTGGAGACAATCGAGATTGAAGGAGAGGAGCTCGGAGAAGTAAGGTTGTTGAGTGGAGGAGGAGGAGGTGGAAGCGAAGGCGAGAGAGATGAGGCTCGACGGCGTCGTTTCCTCTGCTGCATTTTCCGAGTCCATTTCCAAAGAAGATCTACTCCGATCGATGAGCTCTGAGAATCTGATCGACGGCTTCGTTTCCTCTTTGGATTTGATATTGTGTTTTTTGAGTTGTTGCTGGTTTTGCTGAAGATGGATTGATGGATTTGTGTTTGTGTTCTTGCTAGATTTGTGTTTGTGTTCTTGCTGGATTTGTCAGCATTTGTATTTGTATTTGTATTTGTGTTTGTGTTCGTGTTCTTATTGGATTTGTGTTTGTGTTCTTGCTTAATCTTGTGTTTGTTTTCTAAGAAAAAAAAAAAAAGAGAAAATGTCAAATAAAGGACTCGAAAAATGCAGCAGAGGAGCAGATCTTCTTTGGAGCATTTACGCCTTTTAATCTGCATTTACGCCTGCAGATCTTATTGTTCTTATTCCGAGTCCATTTACGCCTGCATTCTGAGTCCATTTCCAAAGAAGTTCCGCCCCTCGTTCTTTACGCCTGCAGATCTTATTTAAGCCAATCTTATTGTTCTTATTGCTGGATTTTTTAATCAGCATTTACACATTTTTGTTTTTAATTTTTTTATTTAGTTAAAATTAATAAATTAATTTTTTTTAATTTAGATGCTAATGTGGCATTTTTTAATGCCAAAATAATTTTTTTAATTATTATTTTAATGTGTCGTCAGCTATGTCAGCTTTTTTTGTTAGTTGGGTGATGGTAAGGACTTAAATGTCAAGCGTTAATTGGTTTAGGGACTAAAAGTGATAAAATGAAAATATAAGGACCAAAATAGAAATGTCCTCAAAATGTAAGGACTAAAAAAGCATTTATGCCTTTTTTTTTGTTTTTTATTTATTTATTTATTTATTTTTAAGTTAATGTATAAAACAATGTAGTTTTATGTTATAAGGAGAGAGAAAAAGTTAAATGATTTTAGTAGGGTTTGAACGTGGGCAACATATTCCCCCACGCGTGTCTTACATAATAATATTTAATAAATATCGGTTTGTTTAAAAAAAAAAATCAGATAAACCTATAGTTGCGTTCCTCAATACGGATATTGAGTCTGTTTGGATATTGCTTTTTTTGCTAAAACTAAAAACATATTGTTGAAACTACTGTAGATAAAAATAAAAGTTAGCTGAAATAGTACAGTGAGGTTTATAAATAATATCAAAAAGTGCAGTGGGGCTCATAAATAGTAACAAAAATAGGTTGAAAAATGAAATAATTTTCATTTTTTGTTAGTATCCAAATGCAGACATTGTTTTCAATACGCAATTATAGGTTAACTATAGCCACGTTTTATAAACGTAGCTATAGACTTAACTTATAGCTACGTTTTAAAAACATGGCTATAGATTAGGTCTATAGTTGCATTTTTTTTTTTTATACGTGGTTATAGGGTCCTCATTTATTTATTTTTAAGGAGGACCTATAGCCACGTTTTTAAACATGGCTATAGACTTTTGATAGAGTAGAATTGAGAAAAAAAATACAGGTGGCCGATTCTAACTACCACCCCCCCCCCCCCCCCCAAAAAAAAAAAGAAAAGAAAAAAAAAATATAAAGCTTTAAATGAAACACCTTCTGAAAGCCTCGACCAACATTTACTTTCTAGATCAAAAAAAGAAATGAAGGATAAAGAAAATTAAGCTGTTGATTTCTCCTCTTCAGACACATTCCTAGATAACTGTTGCAGGAAGTTACCAAGCAGCCTCTGATCCAAAAACATATTAGGTATCTGCAAGAAAGAACTATTAAGTAAAGCCTACACACACAACACCACACGCCCACACACACAAAAGAGAGAGGGAAAGACCTTTTCCCCAAAGAAAATTTTTGTATTATCAGCTATGGCCTCGATGAATTTAAGCTCAAGAAATTGCGGTGTCAGCTTCAACTTGTTTGCTTCAGCTTCCTTCAGTAAACTAGAAATGTAGATAGAATAATATTATTAGTCATTTCTATAATACCATATTCATATCTTTTAAGCTGAAAAGTATATGAAGCTAGCACCGGTAGAAATCTGCATCAGCCAAACTTTTTTGCCGAGCCATGTATATCTGGTTCTCAATTTCTTGCTGCTTCCTGACACTATCCTTTTCCATCAACTTCTGTTCCATAAGGATCTTGCTCACATTTGCAACCTTTTCAGCTTCACTGATAGCCATTTTCTTATTTGTCTCTGCCTCTTTCTCAACCACTCTCTGTTTCTCAATAGCAATTAAGACCTAACATAGTAACATCAACATAAAACATAGAATGATGCACTCTATTAACTTCAAAGGCTTACTATATAATAAATTATCCAATATGTTTTTCATTGACTGGGTGTGGGTGCAAACAAAACACATGCATGTACAAAGTTTGGATATAAGTGTAAAAAGCTCAAAGGACCAAGGCTAATTTGAAAGGGTAAACTCAATGTTCAGCCATAATTTGAAAAAATAAACATACATTAAAAGCACATTTAATTCAGAAAGAATATGCATATCAAGAATCATATTGTGTGCAAGTGTGTGTGTGTCTATTGGTTTGCTTGACTAACAGAGGAAAATAAAAGAAAGTAAAAGGACCTTCTCTCATATTCAGGAAAAAGAAACTGAACCTTAGTGCGTTCCTCTTCCATCTGTTCAAAATTGCGTCTTATGCTTTCCGGGATTTTTGGCTTTGTAACACGAACACTAATGATTTCAATACCTGGAGCATAACGTGTGCAGTCACCCTGGAGAGCATCTTTCATCTTTTCATCAATCTGTGAGAGTTAAATGCTTTGTCAATATAACATGAAATAAATAAATAGAAAAGGATTTGATTACCCCTACACTAGCACATGGTGCCATGATGTTACACAACTATATGAAGTATAGTTATAAGGAGCTTCTTAATGATGCTGGCAACTTAACATTAACATAGATTCCTGAAGAGAAATAATCCTTGGAAGTCAACACAACACTAATTGCTGGGATTTTCTTGAGGAGGGATCAAATTGTTCAACTTTTAAGTTAAGATTTCAATATGCTTAAACAATCTGTCAGATTCAACTACTAAAGCAGAAGAAGAAAAGCACACTACTTTAAAAAGCACTTGGAAGACTTATTATGCTGTAAAGCTAAATTGGAAGCTCCCAAAATATTTTCATTTATGGCTTTAAAGGGTATGTTTTCTTTAACATCCATACTTGATCAAAAACATCAATGTAGACTTGCTGAAGAGAGTGAGAGCTGCAAAACTGATTGATCTCGTGATGAATTTTGTCATATATCCATGTATTGTCATACTGCACCCCATAGTTCAGCAGAGTGTCATGCACATAGTCCTTGTGAAGCCGGTTAACAACCTGAAAAGGCATTATAATCAGTGCATAGAAGCTGAGCATTTTAAACTTTAGACCACTTGTAAACCATAATGTTGATAAAGAGCAACATCTGCTAGTAGCTGTACCTCTATCTTCTCAAAGTTGATCATGACACCTCCTTTTGTACCACAAGGAATATCCCTCACCTGCAATTATACTCACAGGAAAGATTTGAGCATTAGACTGACAAGATGAAATTCCTCAATTTTCATAGCATCGAATTTTACCTGATCTGTCTGAAGGGTTACTTGGACAGGCTCATAATGGGTTATAAAAGGTAGCTTCAGATGAAAACCTGAAAATTAAGTGCATGCAGAAATTTCATAAGTTCTAGGAAAGCAACTACTGAATGAAAATCATAAAGAAAGGACCATAGTCAAACCTGGATCTGTAATCATCTTTAGAAGGGCACCTCCTCTCCAGTAAACCCCAACATGGCCTTCTGGGACTTGGTGCAGAATGGAAAAACCATTCCTAAAAGTTGATGACGAAGGAATCACTATCTGTAAAATTTATATTCATGTCAGATATTTTCAAACTCAAATAAAATGATATGAACACTTATTCCAGTGACTGAGATTCAAAATAAATCTAAAATTTTAAACAAACTAGCATTTAATATGAAAATTATATAGTCACTCCATAAAAAAAAACACTAATCCACTATTTTCTCTTTTCAGGTATGCCTCCCTGGCAGCTGCAATTACTAATAAGTAAAGGAGTGTAGCAAATCACAAAACCAGGCCAGCCTGCCAAGAACAACATGAATTGTTTTTAGTTTGGTAACACTTTTGATCAAAAGACTAATTCAAAGTGGGAACTAAATACATTCCCATATCTTCAAAGTGGTTCTTTCAAAAACATGCCCTCCAAATCAAAATTTTAAATTTTGGTGTTTTCACATGCATGCAAATTTGACATTTTCATAAGTTGTATGTTAACTAAAACTGGTTTTGAATCTAGACAAACTGGATGAATAAAACAACTTCACTTGAACTACTCTCATTTTTGGTTCAGCTTGTATCAAACTAAACCAGCATTGTGGTTTGCAAACATCCCCAAAAACATTCTAGCAACACAATTACAAATAGAGTAATTTAGAAATAACTCTATATCCCTAGTGCATACTCAATGCCACAATGTAAATTCCTTTCAAATTTTTTTCAAAAAAATGTTAATAATTAAATGACAATAGGCATTAGAACCACAATTTGTAATGCAAGGTGAAATGGACAGAATAAAAGTCCTCTGTCTTACTCTTACTATGTTCTATTTTATACTCCACCATTCGTAATCAACCACATGTCCCTTTTTCTTCTTATAAAGTAATCCACTTTTAAAATGGGGAAAGAAAAAAAAAAAAGATCAGACGTGTGACATATTGCAGTTAGTGGAGCATAAAGTGGAAGACTATGATTGGGATAGAGCATTTTTATTTGTAATGGAACGCCGTTGAAGCATTTCTACTAGAAGCTATAGGCTATTATTCACTATGATGCACCTCTGTAGTAATCTTTCAATGAGAATATTGATGCATGTTGAACCTGACTTGCAACAATGCAAGTCCACACAGAACAACTACTACCATCACCATAAAGGGCAACAAATACTAGAAATAATCTTGAGTCACATTATTATACCAAGACAATTTGATGAGTTATAAATCACATATTACAGATCCTAAAATGTTATTGAAGAAATTTACAATGCCAAGACATTGATTATAAATAGCAATGCCAAGACATTGATTATTGAACAATGCATGTTGAAACAGAATCAAAATTCACACAAAACGATAATGCGCATTGCAGAATTAAAGAAAATGCGGCAATCAATGTAGCTTTAGAATCTGGAAATCAAGGCGCAGAAGATAAATCATAGAGAAGTAAATCTCAAACACATAATAAAACGGATAATGTGAGCGATCAGATGCTAAAGCAAACGCTATTAAAATCAATGAGAGAATGTGATAATATTGAAGAAGGCGATGAAGAACGAATTAAGCGGCGGCGGTGGAATATTGATATATTGTGTTAAGAGTTGATATATAGAGTTTGATATATAATACCATGGCGAAGACTGCGATGAAGGATAGGAAGACTGTGAGAATCGCAGAGAAACCACCACCGCCACCGCCGCCGCTTTGAGGAGGCTGTGGAGTTGCGGGTCTCGGCTGATGTGTATCCATAATGCACAGTGTCAGTCAGTCAGTATGAAAGGCCTCACGCAACTTCCGTTTTTCTATCTACCGAGGAAAGTGCCAGAGGAATTTGGTGCTTGGTAGCTTGGGGGAGGTTGGCGTGATATGTGAGGAAGGTATATCTTCTTTCTTACGTTGGTACGAATACGATGCTTAGAGTGCACTTGAAGGTTTTAGAATAGAGGAAACATTCAGTCCGGAGCTGGCAGAAAAGGGCCTATTTATCCCACCAATCAGGAGCTGCCACGTCATATTTTCAAGGAGACCTCAGTACACTCCATCACACAGGATTGTAGCCCAAAATAAAACCAAAATCACCAAACAGAACGTGTTCAGAAGCCCTTACCTGGAGAAAACAGCACCAGCACCAACGCCTCCTCTCCTCTGACCAACGGAGCTCCTCCCCGCCGCTGGAGCCACCGCGGCGTTGTTCTGAGTCGGCGCCCACGCACCCAAATACTACGGTTTGTTCCGATTTCCCCTTTATTGTTTGATTAGGTTTCGAAATTTTGATGGGTTTGGGTTATTTTTTGGATATCAATTTGTTCATATTGGTATAGGTTTTGTTGATTTTATATGGATTTTGCTTCTTCTTTTTCTTTGGGTATTTTCATGGGTTTTGATTAGATTCTTAAGTGATAGGCCACCCACCTCTCTTTTTTATCTATGATTTATAGTAGTCTTTTTTCTGAAGAAACAATTTCAAAAGAAGGGGAAATTGTCACAAGATGGCTTACAACCCCTGCATAAGAATCAATAATGAAGTTTTGATAGGTGCTGAAACTCTAGACAAGACCCATTCCCCTGTTTCGCTCCATACAATTGATAGCTAGCAACACAACTCTTTATCAAAATATTAGTTAATTTTCCTTGTTGACTTTCTGCATTAAAATGAATCATATAATGAAATTCACCTTCATAAAAGATAATATTTTTCATTCCATTAAGCCAAAAGAAAAGAAAAAGAGGTGTAAATGGTCTTGTTACACATTCTCGCAACCATGCAAGGCATACACTAAGTATTCTTGTGATGACCAAAGTATCATTGGAAGCATGAAAATCTATGCCAGGAAGAAGGATAGGATCAGATAAGTAGGATATTTTATGTGTTGTCAATAGAATAAGCACACTGAAACAACCTTCTTAAACTAACAATCACCCTTAACACTGAAACCATACTTTGCCTCTCACGAAAACTCCTAGCAGCCAACAAGAATTCTTGTAAAACAGAAAGCAATGAATGGGAGAATGTAATCAGAATTTCAAACAGCATAACATCATGAACTTAGCTAAATGTATATTTGTAGAGAAGGTGGTTTCTGGTTGAGAAGATTGAATGAGTGGAATAAGGTAGCAGTGATGAATGTATGAGGAATCTTTTTGTTAAATCTAGTACTATTTCAGTTGCTCAGGAGAATCATTATTTACAAGGCAGAAGTTTTTGGGCAGATGGAGTCCCTCATGAATAGAACCCAATCCCCTGTTTTGACTATAGAGAACTTTACTTTCTTTTTTCTCTCACCTTTTACTTTTATTATCGATGTGTTGTTGATTGCATACTCAACTCTGATTTATGTCATTGACTCATCTCCTCAGCAAGTTTCATTTTATCTAGTTGACGTTGCCACATTAGGTATGCGCAAATTGATAGAGTTGTGTTGTTAATATTTTTTTTATTATTGCTTGCTGGTCTAATTTTAAAATTTTGAATTATGTTATGTTCTGAAAGTCACTGTGCTCCATCTTTTTGTAAAACGGGTATTAAGTGCAGGAAAAAATAACTATTTCTACGTTGCCCCGTCGTGATTATACTGTCATATTTATTTATTTTTTAGTTTGTGTGTGTGTTTTTTTTTTTTTTTTTTTAACCTTGACTTAAATTTTTTGGATTTACTTTTCTTGGGAGCTTGTTCAATTAGGAATCCAACACTAAAATGAATTTAATTGAATGAGAATCTTGTTTTTTTGTTACAGGTGCCTTTTCGACAAGTTTTTTTTACTGTGGTTGTTGAATTCTCCACCGTGAACTTAGGCCTCTAGGACAAAGCCGGTGTCGTTTATTTGTTCTGTAATGGATGATTTTGTTATTTATTCTAATTTGTATTTGTCAATCACCTTTAGGATTCTTTGCTAGTTGCGACGTATCCTTCTACATCATCATCATTTACTATGCATATACATCCTAACCAATCATCACTTACGGTATGACCACTTACTGTTTAATTAGAATATATTGAATTTTCTTTTTTTAACTGTGCTCATTCTAATTTTTTTTTTTTTTTTTGTACGTTCTTTTATGTAGTATCTATTACAACAATTCCAAAAAAGCTGATGTTCAAACAAGTTTTGTTACCAAGAGAATGCATTGGGAAGAAAATATTTTTTGCTATACAATATTTTAATTGTGGTGGATAGAACCATCTTCTTGTAGTTTGAATTGAGACAAGTTTTATTTTAAGATGTATCTTCAGTTATATGATTCTCTTTTTGTATTCTGAATTATGACATGTTTTATTTCAAGTGAATGTATTGTCAATTATAAACTTTTAAAAAAAAATTGTGACAGGTTTTATTTCAAATGTATTTGTAATCTTATGATTCTCTTTTTGTATTCTGAATCATGACAGGTTTTATTTCAGGTGAATATATTGTCAATTAGTAACTTAAAAAAAAAAATGTGACAGATTTTATTTCAAATGTATTTGTAATCTTATGATTCTCTTTTTGTTTTCTGAATCATGATGGGTTTTATTTTAGGTGAATATATTGTCAATTAGAAACTTTTATTGCAAATTGTGACAGGTTTTATTTTCAATTAGAACTCTGCTTTCAAAAAACAAAAAAAAAAATTGGGGGTATATGTCATTATCCTGTGAAGTTAGAGCAAAAAAATGCATATAGAATTTTTTTTTTTTTTTGGTCTTGTATAGATTCATTCAATCATGTTTTTTACATATTGTTTGAGAAACAAGGGTATCCATGAAAGATTATTTTTAATGCTTTAAAACTTACAAAATAAAACATAATGCATTTATTCCATTGCTTGAACAACGTCATACATTAATACCATTTAAGTACTGATCTTATCAGACGTAGATATTATGGAACCACGATAATATCAACAAATTTAGCTCTTAGCTCTAGCTAAAGATGCAAAACTGTGTGCAGTTATGCAACAGAATGATTAACCTTTTCAATATAACTGTGTTTTAAGCATATAAAGCTCATATGATGCATATAAAGTACCTTCCTTAATCAGTATAGGGAACAATGAGAGTGGGTGATACATAAAGAATATAAGCAGCTTTAGCAATAAAAGACAGAGCAAGCAATCAATTGGGTTGCATACAACAATGAGAGTGGTTGATACCTATGGAACTTTCACTTTATACTGTAGTGTTAATGTTCATTTTTAAACTGTTAAATAGGTACATTTTAGTTAAAAATATAGTGGCATAAACTAATCATGCCCAAGCAATCAAGTGAACATAATTCATTTAACCCCTATATCACATGGGTCTACTTGCAATTCCATAAAGTATTCCATGTATTTTAGCTGTAGCCATTAACCAAGTCATTCTTACTGTTCTTCACTGATATTCTTCTAAACTAAACCTAACCATTCTAACAGTTCTTCACTGATATTCTTCTAAAAAAGGAGCAGCATCATAGATAATTAGATTCTTGTAAGGCATGAATAATCAAGGAAGCTGCAGAATTTTGTGCTTCCTTTACTCTTGACTTTTCATCTCCCTCTATATATAAAATACCATCTACTGTTGGTATTTGAACTGATGAAACATATTTCTTGTCGTGTGGTGGACCCTCATCCTTCTCAAGGCTGCAAGTTATAGCAAAAGTACATTCAGATTCAATATCTTACAATATAGATACGAAAGTGAGAATTTGAAAAAACAATGAATACTTGAGAAGAAGAAAAGCATGAAAATTTTATATCCAACATAGGTGGTGGTTTGACGGTACACATATGGAGGAGATTAAAAAAAGCATCTTATTGCAAGATTAAAAACTGCAATGAACGTGTGAGTGCCCACAAGCCAATAGAACAAACTACAAAGCCTACTAGTTTATGTTCATTTGACATGCCATAGAGATCAGTATTCCTGGTTCCAGTCATTGTGAACCCAGTAATCAAGCTCTTCAAAACATTCCATGCCATCCTTATGAAATTCTAAATCATAAACTATGGCCTATGGGAGAGAGAGGAGGGAGGGAGGGGGAGAGAGAATACAGAAGGCTTGATTGTGGTTCAACTCACAAAACTAAAAGGCTCATCATCAAATTATTCAGAAAACACACACACACACTCTCTCTCTCTCTCTCTCTCTATTGCTTCACTGCTCATAATAAAGAAGCTCGTACCTGTAAATAGGCTTAGGCCAGTTTTTCTTGCCACAAAGTTCATGTAACTTCTGCTTTGCTCCATCAATCTCAAATGACTTATTGAGTCCAAAAGAAAAATCTAACCTCCCAACATTAGTGGGTGAAAGTTCAAATAGTGTTGAAAACACTATGAACGTTTAGACCCTAATTACAAATTACCAATTCAAGCTTATTATCAAACAATAAATGTGCGGAAAATGAACATAAGCTACTAACAGACTTGATAAACAATCTAAACCAATTTAAAATCACATTCACAGCAGAAATTAAATGGTAAAGATTAAGGGAAGAGAGATGCAAATACAAAGACAACACGGCGATGTGTTATCGAAGAGGAAACCAAAGCCCTCGGCGTAAAACCTCTTCGCCGCCCTCCAAGCGGTAAATAATCCACTAAAGAATGTAGTTGGGATACATGAACAGCAATAGACTCTCCAAGCCTAATCTACCCAGATACCTAAGCCCTCCAAGCTTCTTGCTCCAACGAGATTGCGCCGAACCTTTTTCTTCTCTAGCTTACCGGATTCCGCTATAGCCTATAACATCAACCAATAACCATTGGTCCCTTCCAAATTGCTTCCCTAAGTACCAAAAGACCTTCTCACAGACGTGGGTGTGGTGAGAAAAGGATTTGGTCAAGAACCTCTCAAGGATGTATCAATGGAGAGGAAGAGAGTAGAGGAATTTGAAGAGTCTCTTAGATGAAGATTGTGGATGAATCAATCTTATTTTTCTCTAGGGTTTCTCTCTCAAAATTCTCTCTGGAAACTCTCTACATTTTGTGGGTTTAAGGGATATTTATACTTGGGTGAGAAAGGAATGCGAAGAGTCAGTTTTTCCCAAACAAGGCTAGTTGGGGGCTTGGCCTCGCGACTTGACTGAGTCGCTATTTCAAGCCGCGAGATAACAAAACGGCCAGACTGAACTTTTTGTCCTATAGTGCTCCAGCTGGTACGACTGTTCATCTTCTCGCACGTTTCGCTCGTGTGCTGAATTTGGCGGCTTACCAGTCGCGAGTCACCCACGAGTTCCAGTCGCAAATCCCTACATCTTGCACAAACTTGAGCATTTCTTCACACTCTCTCACACACTATCCTTACATGAATTCCACCTAAATACAGGGTTTCTAAGTGCTGAAATACAAGCAAATTGGCATGGAATAAAGCCAACAAGATGGTTGATTAAATTCAACCTTACAGTGGGCATAGATTCCAATAACTTGAGCAAGCTTTGCTGCATTAAGCTTTGCAGTTTCCTTCTTCTCAGATGAACCTGAGGCAACTTACCATCGACATATACAGTTGCAACATTCATTTCCCCATTCTTCCAATACTTAATGTGAACTTGCTTCTGACACAACTCAAACAACATCGTCACAGGCATGAGCCATAGGAATCCCTCTAACTCTGCTTTCAAAAGTGATAGGTTAGAAACTACAATCACTAAATGGTGTATAACAGACTTTATAAAATGATAAATAATAATTTATCAAAAAATCATATTATGTGAATTAGACTGATTTCAAGTAGTGAACTAAAGAACATGAATACATCTCCAGATTCAGAAATTCATCAATTTGTTTATTCATAATATATAATTTATTCATGTAAGAACTTGAAATACTAACAAGATTCTCATAATAGACAAATCAGATTTGTTTAGGGTTGAACTTGACGACTTTGGAATCCAATCAAAACGCACCAAGGTACCAAAATACAGCAAAACCCATACCAAAGCAAGTGATTAACGTCCAAAAAACCTAACCCAAAACCATAAATATTTTGAAATCCAGATTGGGCAAAAGAACAAATCACGAAAAAACAAACCTTGAGGTTGCGATACCACGATCACGGCAGCTCCGGCGCATTTTCCAGGTTCCAGCATAGAGTCCGATGGAGGCGGGGAGGAGCTCTGTTGGTTAGAGTAGAGGAGGCGTTGGTGCTGGTGTTGTTTTCTCCAGGTAGGGGCTTCTGAACACGTTTTTTTTGGTGATTTTGGTTTTATTTTGAGCTACAATCCTTTGTAATAGAAAGTACTGAGGCCTCATTGAAAATATGATGTGGCAGCTCTTGATTGGTGGCGTAAATAGCTCCTTTTCTGCTATCTCCGGACATAACGTTTTCTCTTTAGAGTATTGGGTGATAAATTGTGTGAAAATACGTGTAATGTTGTTTAAACACTGAAAACTGTTGTTTAAAATACCTTACCAAACACCCCCTTAGATTCAATGTCGCATATAGGGATGACAATTTTGCCCCATCGACCTGCCTTTCTCCGCTTCACCTTATGCAAGTTTTCTCCGTCCTGTAAAGGTGATGGGATCGGGAAGGGTTTAGAATTTTTAGACCCACCTCGCCTTATGTTGATAAGGGTTATAATTGTAAATTTTTATATCCTAAAACTCTGCTATTTAAACTCCTTAGCTCTATTTTGTTGTGTGTTATATTATGATACTTTTGTTTTTGTTGTGATATTGTCTTGTTTAAACACTGGGATAATATTATTCAATTTTTGCTAGAAATTATTTTAATTTAACAAGATAAATTTAGTTGAAATTTTAAGTATATTTTTATTAATGAAATATGTTTTATTAAAACGATTGTAATTGTTGTGGGGATGAGGTAAGAAAATTTTTCTCATCATGCAGGACAAGGTAAAAATGAGGCAAGAGAAAACTTTGCAGGATGGGGGCAAAGACCCCATCCTTTGGCCCTGCCCTGCTCCATTGCCATTCCTAATCGCACATTATCAATTCATAGGGTATTATGAATGTCTCTTGGATTGAAACACGCTGAGACTCCACTTTTGTTTTCTTTTTCTTTTTATGGAAATATATATATATATATATATATATATATATATATATATAATATAATATAATATAAAAGCCCCATGTGGTTATACTGCCAAAGGCCATGGCAGCCCATACACGCACATATATATCTTATGCCCAATACATGCCCACATGTTATGAGGGGATTGAATAGACACATAGGTTTAAGAATGAAGACAATATGTCTTATGCCTGATTGATATATATATATATATATATATATATACACTACTTTTTTTTCTTTAAGAAGTTATATATTATTTAAGAGACTTCTTCTAAGATGAAAATTTTGTTAGTTCAAAAATACATCTACACCCCTAACTCCTTTTAAAATATCTCATATGTATTATTGTTAGTAATCTCTTAAATGCTAAGCAGAAAATAAACAAAACAGGAAACAAAAGTTCCTGTCCCAGCTATCAGAATTGCAGCAAAGAAGATCACAAGGAAGCAAGAGCAGAGCATGAAACAGTAGAGCTTGATCTGAGTGAAGTGCAAAGTACTGCATAAACGACGTCAGCTCTATGATTGAATATTATGTACATACGACAAGTAGCTTAGTCTCTGTTTTAGTTGTGTAAATGCCCACACGTGGGAAAGTTAGTTTTTGATATGCTGTCACGTGTAAGAGTTAGTTATTTCAGTCTGTTAGCATCAGTTATTCAGTTAGAGCAATTTTCTAGCTTAAGATCAATCTATATATAGTCTTGTAATCCCATTTTTGGTAATCAATGAAATACAGAATTTCTTCATCTTTTTGATATGGTATCAGAGCAAATTCCCAAATTCTTTTAGGGTTTTGCATTTCTTTCAATTTCTTCTTTAATTTTCTCGAGAAAACACTCTGTTTCTGATAATATTCTTCTTTCTTTATCATCAATGGCTTCTGCTGCCACAGCCACAACTACAACTGGTTCCATTAATGGTTCTGTATCTGAAAATCCATCTTCTTCTTCGCAAGATTCACCAATGGATGATCCCCTGTTCTTGCATCACGTTGAGAACCCAAGCTTAGTGCTAGTTACACAGCCTTTAATTGGTGGAGAAAACTACTCAGCTTGGGCTCGAGTTGTGCGAAAGGCTTTGCTCACCAAGAATAAACTGGGATTCATTGATGGGACTCTGACTCTCTCATCACCATTGATTTCTACTCCTTCTTCTGTACAAGCGTGGATTAGATGTGACAACATGGTTGGAACCTGGTTGACCAATTCAATTTCTTCAAAGCTTCAGGCAAGCATTATCTACGAAGATACTGCACTAGAGATCTGGAATGACTTGAAGAACCGTTTTGCCCAAACCAATGGACCAAGGGTATTCAATCTGCAAAAGGAAATTGCAGAGTTACACCAAGGTGAGATGAGCATCACTGATTTTTTAACTCAGTTAAAAGTATTTTGGGATCAATTACAAAATCTCAGTCCCTTTCCTACCTGCACTTGTGGAAAGTGTATGTGCAATGTAAACAAAAGGCTTAATGATTTGCAAGGCCGAGAATTTGTGATGAAATTCTTAATGGGAGTGAATGAGTCTTTTTCCCAAGTTAGGTCTCAGGTGTTGCTCATGGATCCTATTCCATCACTTAGCAAAGTTTATTCCTTGATGATTCAAGAAGAGACCCAAAGATCAATCCCAAATGCCTCTGTTGTTAAGGTAGACTCTACTGCTTTGGCTGCTAAGGTGTCCACTGAACAAGTCAATCATGTTACAAATCTTGTTAATTCTGGTGGGAAGGGTAAAGATAGACTCGTTTGCACTAATTGTGGTAAGACTGGCCATACTATGGACAAATGTTATAGGTTACACGAGTTTCCTCCAGGTTTTAAGTTCAAGAATAAACCTGCTATGGCACACCAAGTTTCCTCAGGTTCAGGTTCAGAATTTGCTTCTCCAATGCATCAATTTTCTACATTCACTCCTGAGCAGTGTCAGCAACTCTTAACCTTGTTTGGTGCATCCAATCTTTCCATTGCAACATCATCTCAAGCATTAGATGTCAATGCACCCACTTCTGCTAATATGGCAATGACAGGTATGGATTTTTCCCATAGTGTTTTTGCTGCACAAGTAGTAAATAGGAAGGCTTATGGTGGTAATACTTGGGTATTGGACACTGGTGCTACTGATCACTTTGTATGTTCAGTAGATTTGCTAACCTCAATTACAGCTATTAAGCAGTCCTTGGTTCAATTGCCTAATGGGGAATGAGCTCAAGTAACTCACATTGGGACTGTTACTCTTTCTTCTTCCTTAATTCTTAAAAATGTCATTTGTGTCCCATCCTTTTCTTTTAATCTCTTATCTGTTAGTTCTTTAACTCATTCACAGCCATATTGTTGTGTTTTTCTATCTGCTTATTGCTTCATTCAGGGCCTTATTTCCTGGAAAACGATTGGGGTAGGCAAGGCACTTGATGGCTTGTACCTGTTGCAGTCAAACAGCCTTCATCAGTCTTTCAGTTCTTCATTTGCTACCTTCTTGTCTGCTCACAACCTCACTGATGCATTTGGTCATTTCACTGTTGTTACCTCCACAGCAGAATCATCTCAACCTTCATCTATTTGGCATGACAGGTTGGGGCACCCATCTGATGTTAAACTCAATAGTTTGTGTCGTGTAATTCCTTCTTTAAAACCTTCTTGTAATAAAGGTTGTCAAATCTGTCCTATGGCAAAACTTAAGAGATTGCCTTTTCCTTTTCATAATAATATCAGTTCTTGTGCCTTTGACTTGATTCATATGGATGTATGGGGTCCCTACTCAACTCCTACTTTAGATGGCTTCAAATATTTTTTAACTGTTGTGGATGATGCTACAAGAGCAACATGGTTATTTTTAATGAAGTCTAAATCTGAAGTTAGGTAGTTATTCTCTTCTTTCTATACCATGGTTCATACCCAATTTGGTCTTAAAATCAAAACTGTTAGAACTGATAATGCCAAGGAGTTTAACATGTCTGATTTCTTCAATTTTCATGGAATCATACATCAAACTAGCTGTGTTTATACTCCACAACAGAATTCTGTTATGGAGAGGAAACATCAGCACCTCCTTTGCATAGCCAGAGCTTTACAAATTCAATCCCAGCTCCCCATTCAGTTTTGGGGTGATTGTGTGTTACATGCTGCCTATCTCATCAATAGGCTTCCATCTCCCTTGCTACATGATAAAACCCCTTTCGAACTCCTTTTTCACAAACCTCCAGATTATTCTAATCTTAAAATTTTTGGTTGCTTATGTTTTGCATCCACCATTTCCCAAACCAAATCCAAATTTTCTCCAAGGGCAAGGAAATGTGTTTTTCTTGGTTTTCCTTTCAATGTTAAAGGTTTCAAAGTTTTTGATCTTGACTCTCACATTGTTTTTGTTTCTAGAGATGTCACATTTCATGAAAATGTGTTTCCCTTTGTTTCCAATTCTATTAATTCTGTCCAGCAGCCTTGTCCCATTCCTGTGTCTTGTGTTCCAGCTGTTAATCCTATTTTTGACCCTTTAATTCACTCTAAATCTTCTTCTACTATACCCCATGACTCCTTTTCTCATATTCATCATTCAATTGATGATGATCTGCTTGATGAGGTCCCCGTTGAGCCCCCTGATCCTATTGCTGATCCTGCACCTGTTAGAAAATCTTGTAGGACTGTCAAACAAGCCTCATACTTACAAGCCTACCACTGCAACCAGGTCTCTTCTGTCACTGCTGTTTTTCCTTCCCAATCAAGTACTTCTCATCCACTATCCTCCCATCTTTCCTATCAACATCTCTCTCCTTCTTACAAATCTTTCTACTGTTCCATTTCTTCCCTTGTTGAGCCCACCTATTTTTATCAAGCTGCTTCTGATCTCAAATGGCAAGAAGCCATGACTGCTGAAATCTGCACTTGAAGCAAATCAAACATGGACTTTAACCCCTCTGCCTGCTGGTAAGAAGCCTATAGGGTGTAAATGGGTGTACAAAATCAAGTATAAGGTTGATGGTTTAGTTGAAAGGTACAAGGCAAGGTTAGTTGCTAAAGGTTTTACACAAAAAGAGGGTGTGGACTATTTTGAAACCTTTTCCCCTGTGGCCAAAATGGTGTCTGTCAAAGTGCTCCTTGATGTGGCTGCTATAAAGGGCTGGTTTCTCAATCAATTGGATGTGAATAATGCATTTCTGTATGGTGATTTAGATGAAGAAGTCTATATGGCTCTTCCACAAGGGTTTCATAGCCAGGGGGAGGTATTTTGTAAGCTGAATAAGTCATTGTATGGGCTTAAACAGGCATCTAGGCAATGGTTTGCCAAGTTTTCTAGTACTTTGATTCAGCTTGGTTTTACTCAATCCAAAGCTGACTATTCATTGTTTACTAGGAGGCAAGGTGATGTTTTCATGATGCTTTTGGTGTATGTGGATGATGTCTTGATAGCTTGTAATGATAAGGCTGAGATAGACAAATTCAAGGTCCTGTTGGATGACAGATTCAAACTCAAAGACTTAGGTGATTTAAAGTACTTCCTTGGATTGGAAGTTGCTAGATCAACTAAGGGAATTGCCCTCTGTCAAAGGAAATACACCCTTGAGGTGCTTAATGATGCTGCTATGTTGGGGTGTAAGCCAGCCAAGACCCCTATGGAACAAAACCTCAAGTTAAGTCAACTGGAAGGAGAAGAGCTCAAAGATCCCAGCATCTACAGAAGGTTAATTGGGAGGCTATTGTATCTGACTATCACAAGGCCAGACATTACTTTTGCTGTTCATAAGCTTAGCCAATACATGTCAAAACCAAGAAAGCCACATTTAGAAGCAGCCTATAGAATCTTACAATATTTGAAGAATGAACCAGGGAAGGGTCTCATGTTTTCTTCCACGACAGATTTACATTTGAAAGGTTTTGCAGATGCTGATTGGGCTTCATGTTGTGATACAAGGAAGTCAGTAACTGGTTATAGCATTTTTATTGGAGACTCTTTGGTGTCTTGGAAATCAAAGAAGCAGTCCACCGTTTCCAGGTCCTCAGCAGAGGCTGAGTACAGAGCTATGGCCGTTGCAACATGTGAACTTGTGTGGATTTTATACTTTCTAAAGGATATTGGAGTTAAACATGACAAAGAGGCATTGCTGTTCTGTGATAGTTAGGCAGCATTGCACATTGGTTCCAATCCGGTTTTCCATGGGAGGACCAAGCACATTGAAATAGATTGTCACGTGGTCAGGAATAAAGTTTTGGAAGGTGTTATCAAGCTTAATCATGTGAGGTCTCATTGTCAATTAGCAGACATGCTTACCAAAGCATTGGGGTACAATCAATTTTCTAATCTTGTTGACAAAATGGGAATGATAAATATACACACACTAGCTGCTCTTGAGGGGGAGTATCAGAATTGTAGCAGAGAAGATCACAAGGAAGCAAGAGCAGAGCATGAAACAGTAGAGCTTGATCTGAGTAAGGAGCAAAGCATTGCATAAACGACATCAGCTCTATGATTGAATATTATGTACATACGACAAGTAGCTTAGGCTCTGTTTTAGTTGTATAGATGCCCACACGTGGGAAAGTTAGTTTTTGGTATGCTGTCACGTGTAAGAGTTAGTTATTTACATCTGTTAGCATTAGTTATTCAGTTAGAGCAATTTTCTAGCTTAAGATCAATCTATATATAGTCTTGTAATCCCATTTTTGGTAATCAATGAAATACATAATTTCTTCATCTTTCTGATACCAGCTTAAATAAAGGAAAATGACAAAGTTTAATGCTTACCTGACACACAAAGCAAAAAGAAAAAGAAAAAAAAGGAAATTACTTCCTGACACACACCACTCTAACTTGTCTTGCCTGTCAGCTAGCACTTAAATTTAGAAATAAGAATAATAATAATCACTGCATTTTGGGTTTTTATAAATAATTTTTTTATTGTACTTCAATTGATAGTCCTATATTTTACACTTTAAAAAAAAAAATTTCTTGATATTTTAATTTCAAAATGTGGTTTTTTTATTATGAACACAAATTTTAAATACTTTGAAAAATAGATAAAAAGTTGAATTTAAATTATATTTTTAAAAGCAATCAAGCCAACGAGACATATATACAACTTTATAAGTAAATTTTTATAGTCCTAATATTTTCAAATTGGTATATTTTATTTCAATTTATTTTAGAGTTAACTTAGATGTCTAACGATAGTTTACGTTTATATTAGTTTTTGTATGACATTTACAGTTGTTTACAATTGTTCATCTATTTCTTCTCAAAAAAAAAAAATTTGTTAATTTGTTTTATAGTTAATATAAATTAATAATTTTTTGCTATTATTATTAATATTATCTTTTAATTTTGCCCCCTCTAGATTGAAATCCTAACTTTACCATTGTATGGGGCTGTCATGGCTTTGTAGTATGCCCACGAGGGGCTTCCATGGCATTGGCAACATGCATATACACATATAATGCATACCACAATTACATGTCTTCATTCTTATAGTTGTGTGGTTATTCTCCTCACAATGTGTGGGAATTGTATGATTGTAGATTTTTACATACTATAAGAGTAAGATTGCAAATATTTAATAGATGAGAAATTTATTTTTTGTTAATGTTGAAATCCAAAGAACTTTCAGTAACTAATTTTTTTTTTTTTTTGATAGTTCAATAGAAATGTTACAACGGAAGAAAACGAATAAGTTACCTTCTTCTTGTGAGGTTGAGAAAATATCAAGGACTTATAATCTTCTACTTTCAAAAAGATAATCCTACAAAAATACTTGTAGGTATTTATGTTTAATTCATTTTTTTAATCTTCTAATCGTTTTTTTTTTTTTTTTTTGAAACGAAAGGTAGAAAGTTTTATTAACAATAATGCTCTTAATACAAGTAATGCCAAACTGACTTGTTTGGGCTTAGGGGATACTGTCAACATCCCAGACATATCCCCATTGACTTTCAAAACAGAAAACCAACTCAAGTCCTTGAGTGGTGTTACATATATTTTACCCCGTCCCTGCTGCCATGATAGCTTGGTACTCCGTTAACAGATTCGTGGCTCTCTCCAGTATAGACCGTGGCTCAAGTTGAATGTGGTCAAAGTAAAACTTGTTTCTTGAATTCCATATAGCCCATGTCGTGGCCGCCCACCTGTCCAAATCTTCACCTTCCAACACGTACCGTAAGTGTTTAAAAAGGAGGGAGAAATCCTCAGTGTCATTGCTACATTTCTGGATCCGACCCTTGACCAATGCCCAAACATTTCTTGCAAAAGGGCACGTCCAGAGTATATGCGCCACTGTTTCAGTTTCACTTCTACAGAACTCACAAGTTGCTTCAATTTGTATCTTCTTCCTACGTAGGTTGTCCCTTGTTGGCAGACAATTGCTACATGCTCTCCATAGAAAAGCCCGAATCTTTGGAGGGACTTTGAGCTTCCATATTTTCCCCCAAGTTGCACTATGGGCTCGTGCCAATGAGTGCTCTGGCCTATCAGATGTCTTCAATCGCAAGGCTAACTGATAGGCTGATTTCACAGTGAAACTATGGGTCTTATTTGTAGTCCATATCAGGGAGTCTTGTGAGTCTAGCTAATTGAGGGGGGTGGCTAAGATTTCTGCACAGGTCCTTGGGGTGAAGGTAGCAGCTATTTTACCTTGGTCCCATTGTCTTGTACTCCGATCTATCAAGTCACACACCTTCAAATCTCCCATGGGCTCATGTAGGAAGATTGGTGTGTTTGGTAACCATTTGTGTGACACTACCCCAATCCGCTGGCCATCTCCCACTCTCCAAGATGAGCCTTCCCATATTACATCCCTTGCTGCCAGTAGAGACCGCCAGACATAAGATGGATTTGACCCCAATTCTGCCATCAAGAAGCTACCGTTTGGGAAATACCATGCCTTGTACACCCTATAGAACAGTGAGTGATCTTGTTGGATGAGTCTCCATGCTTGCTTGGCTAGCATTGCCAAATTGAAAGCTAGAATGTCTCTAAAGCTCATTCCACCCGCTTTCTTTTGTGTACATAATTTTTGCCAATTTATCCAATGGATCTTCCTCACATCCATCATTTAACCCCACCAATAATTGGCCAAAAGCGAGTTGATCTTGTTGCATATGGCTTTTAGTAGTTTGAATAGACACATGGAGTAGGTTGGAATGGCTTGGGCCACGGTCTTGATCAAAATCTCTCTCCCTGCCTTTGAAATAAGTTTCTCATTCCACCCCATTACCCTTTTGGTTATTTTTTCTTGACGCTCCTTAAAAGTGTTTACCTTGGATTTTCCACTAGCCATTGGTAAGCCAAGGTATTTCTCCCCATTGGACATAATCCTAGCCCCCATCATTTGTTGGATAGATCTTCTCACCTCCGGTTTGGTATTTGTGCTAAAGAACAAGGATGTTTTTGTCTATTAATTGCTTGGCCTGAAGCTGCTTCATAAGTTTCCAAAATATGAAGTAATCTTTGGCATTCCTCAACAGTGGCTCGGCAAAATAAGAGGCAATCATCAGCAAACAAGAGGTGGGAGATACATACCCCATTTTGGCTAGATTTTATGCCCCTCAGTGAGTGTCTAGCTTTTCTGATCATGGCAGATAGACCTTCAGCACACAGCAGGAACAAATATGGAGAGAGTGGGTCTCCTTGTCTAAGACCCCTAGATGGTGAGATGAAGCCACGTGGTTCCCCATTAATTAGGGCTGAATATGCTGCGGTGGTAACTGTCTCCATTGCCAACCCAACCCACCTAGTGTCAAAGCCCAGTTTAAGCATCATTTGTCGTAAGAAGCCCCATTCCACCCTGTCATATGCTTTGCTGATGTCAAGCTTGACAACCATTTGACCCGTTTTGCCTTTTCTCCTGTTTCTCATCCTGTGTAACAACTCATATGCTACAGAAGTATTGTCAGTAATGAGCCGATTAGGTACAAAAGCACTTTGGGCATCAGATATTACAAGGGGGAGTACATGTTTCAATCTATTGGCTAGAACTTTCGACACCACTCTAGAGATCACATTCGCCAAACTTATTGGCTTAAAGTCAGACATGTATTTTGGCTCATTATTTTTTGGGATTAATACAATAGGATTATAATTCATTTTGTGCAACATATGACCGGAATTTAAAACTAAAAGAACTGCATTTGTGACTTCATGACCGACTATGTGCCAATATTTTTGAAAAAAAATAAGGGGACATACCATCCGGTCCAGGAGATTTTGATAGGTGCATCTGGAATAGGGCTTGCTTCACTTCAGCTGGGTTATACCTTTGGAGTAAGGTATTGTTCATTTCTAGGGTGACAAGGTGATCTACAGAGTTCAAAACACCATCATAGTCTGTAGGGTTGGATGTTGTGAACATATCTTGAAAGTATTGCTTTGCAATTTCTGCTATTTGATCATCAGATGTGCACCATTCTTCGGATTGGGACGTGATACCGGAGATGTGATTTTTCCTATGACGGTGGCTAGCTCTTTGATGGAAGAACTTCGTATTTTTATCACCCGCCTGTAACCATATGGACTGAGATCTTTGCCGCCAGAAAATTTCATCTTGGTTGAGCAAATTATTAATCTCACGTTTTAGTGTTCTGATTGCTTGCAAATTTTCTGGATTATTTTGCATGGACAAGTCCTCCAATGCCGACTGCCTTGCCTGTAATTGTGTCTTAAAATTCCCAAAAATATTTCGACTCCATTGCACCATGCTCCTCTGATCACCCCCTCACAATTAGGATGAGATGCCCATTTCTCTTCAAACCTTGTAGGTGTTTTCTTCTTTCTACCAATCTGATTTGGTTGAGACAAAGTGATGAAGATCGGATTGTGGTCTAAGTATGAAGATTGGATATGTGTGACCTTTGTGTGTGGGAAAAGTTCTGACCATTCAGATGTTGCACAAGCCCTATCCAATCGTTCTTGAAGAAAAACATCCCCTAGTCTTCCGTTGTTCCATGTAAAAATGTTGCCCTGAAAGCCCAAATCTACCAAACCACAATGGAGGAGAACTGACCGAAATTCCATCATAGGTTGATGTCATTTCGGCAAGCGGCCTTGCTTCTCGGAGGAGTGTAGGATCTCATTGAAGTCACCGTAGCATAACCATTGAAGTGTGCTTCGTGTATGAAGATGTTTAAGAAGTTGCCAAGATTCCTTTTCTCTCTGTTCCTCTGGCCATCCATAAAAGCCAGTTAATCTCCATTGGGGGTTGGATTCATTAAAGATGAGGGTGTCCACATGATTTGGTGAGAAGGTTTGAATTTGAAGATCCACCTCCTCTTTCCACATTAGTGCCAGACCACCTCTCCTTTCTATGCTTGGTACTACTAGCATACATCGGTAAGGTAAGTCTGCCTATACCCACCGCATTTCTTCCACTATTCTTTTTGTTTCCATCAAGAACAATACCTTGGGATCTTTTAACTAAATCAAATCCAAAAAAAAATGAAGGATCATCTTCCCCACGTTTCTTTCAACCACACTCCATCTCATGAATTAATTATTACTTTTCAAAACATTTCAATATTGTTCCAATAGATAGATAATTAAAAAGACCCTTTCCTTCTGTAAAACGGCAATTAACATGATGGAATCTTCATGTATAATTTTCTATTATAATAAAAATATAAATAATTAATTAAGGGAAAAGCTATGAAGGAATATCTGTTTGTGTGTGGTTGGATTGATTTTTTTATAAATTTCTTCATTTATTAAAAGTGAGAAACAATGCAATTATATCTAGAAAAATTATAGTTAAATATATATATATATAATATTATATATTAGCAAATAAAGATAACTAAAAGAAAACTATTTCAAACGCACGGGGTCCATAATTTTATTTATTTTTGAAATGGTTAAAAATCACTACGCTACAATATTGCAACCCCACTTAGACCCCATGCAGTACAGCCTGGACTAACATGTCAGTGTAAGCTCAAAGGAGAGATCCAACATATGATATTATAACTAATATAAAGATTTTAAGAGCATAGGAATCTCTTAGTTAAAATCCAATTGTGATATATATTAGATATATATTATTGTAGTAGAACTTAATTAGCCTGTATATTTAGGAGGGGCTTTTTTTTTTTTTTTTTGAGTGTAAAAAATAAATAAACAAAAGTGCAATGATCAATGACCCGAAACAACTTCCATTTTTGGTAGGCCCAAGGGACAATTTCTTTGGGTTCAGCACATTGAATTTGGATAATGGTGGAATAGAGACTATATGGGTCTATTCCTGTATTCCATCCTCGTACTTGTAAAGAAAAGGGGGAACTATTAAATAAAATCTTTCAAATCTTTCAAAAAATATCTAAAATCAAAAAATATTTTTTTAATACGAAATTGTATATATTTTTTTCCTCCTAACATTAATGTTGGAGTTTTCTTGGCATGTCCGTGTTTGACATGTGTGCAACACAAAAATGTATCTTATTAATCGAATATATATATATCTCTACATTCTCACATGTAGATCTCACCATATAGGGTGAGATGGAAGATTTATCTTATGCATAAAATAATTATTAGTCTGACATGAACGTAGTCAAGAATTTTGGACAATATGTATTTCTTAGCATAGAAGAATACTTTTTTTTTTTTTTTGAGAAACGCTTACAAGAAAACATGATGATGAAGCATCCATTCAATTATTAAACAACAAGCATGCTTCTATATACTATTATTTAAGAGCCTTCCCTTGTCTGGATTCTTACTTTTTAATAATCCAAAATATTCTCAAATTGACCTATTTAGAAAGTTTCAATAATAGGGTTAAATATGTAAAATTACTAATTCTAAATTTTAGATAAATTTAAAAATGCAATTTACCAACAAATGTTTTTTCTTTTTTCTTTTTTAAAAATAGTTAAGTACAATTTTTTTTTCCTTTGTTCTCTTGAGTCTTGAATTGTTGAACATATCTATTCCCACACTCCCACCAATTTTATACTCCCCATAAGAAGCAGTTACTTCACTCTACATGTTTCTCTATCTTTATCATCTTTTCTCTTTCATCTTCAAATTCTAAAAAATAAATTCAATCTTGCACATCTATTCTCACATTCCCACTAATTTCAAATGAAGACAATCACTCAAAACTCAATTAAGAAAGTATGAACATACCATTTATTTTTTAATAAATTTTATTATATTGCTTTCTCTTTCCCTTTGTCTTTCTCTATGTTTCTCTTTCTCTAATTGCTTCAGTGCATTCGTAAAAGTGGAGATTGTATCTTTAAGTCTCTCATTTCACAAATTCCTCCCATCTTAATTTGTTCATTTTTTTTAAGTTAGCCTTATGACACTCTAGGTGATGGATTGGTGAGAGTGCAATAAAGAACAAAGCCGTGGTGATGGAATATTTATTTTGTGTTAGAGTTGATACTTGATAGCAAAATGTGTGAGAGGAGACATTACGCGCACAAATTATTAAGATGATATATAAGTGTGGACACAAATTAAGATATTTGATTAGAGTCTATATCCCCGTAAATATTTTAACTTTTTATATATATTAGGTTATATGATGTCATGTTATTAAAATTTTAAATAACATAATACTAACTCACTTTTAAATTTGTAATATTTAATGTAAAATATGAAATAGATTTTGTAAGGACCAGATTTGAGTTCCTAACCCAAAGGTTGATGGACTCAGGCCCAAAAAACTCAAAATAATGAATTTGTAGAGAGTGAGTTGGAAAACTGAGCTTTAATGAATCAAACAAATACTAAAGTAGATCCAAATCATAAGAGAATGAAAATAAACGAGTTTATACTTAAGAAAATCGTCCTCGGCACAGTCCAAGAAGATCAGTCCTTATATTTCTTTTGGGTATGATAGCAAAGTTAGTTCTTGATGCTACAGTGTTTTTCTCTTAATTTCTCCGTCCTCTTTTCCTCAGGGGTTTCTTACATTATATATCTCCCTTCCCACGATCTTAACCCTCCATTTGTTGATCATCCAGGCTACTCCTTGAGTGCTTGTCCCATCAGACACCCCTTCTGGCCCTCTGTGAGTTGGGGTAGCCAAGACAGCACTATTCAGGGGTCTTCTCCACATAAATGCAATCAAAAAGTTAGCTGTAGAGCATTCAATGCGGTGACAACAACTTTTCCTTAGATATTTCCTAACTCCCATTCTTCCAGTACATTCATAATACACGTCCCTCTCAGTGGAATTTCTTGGAAGGTCACTTTGAGTGATAGAATAAACATTTGATTTGTGCTTCATTTATCCGAGGAGACAATCCTCCTTGGACCACCTTTCCCAACTTTTCCACTTGCATGTTACTTATGGACTTTGAACTTAACACCCTCACTATTGTTTATCCATCCTCGGACCAACTAACGTCCTCAGCCAAGGCCCAAGGCCCAATATATAATCTTGGGCCCTTATCCCCACATATTTCTTTTATTTTATTTTTTCAAACTCACCCACCATAATCAAAGAAAATTGATGATATTTGAAAGATTGAAAATGACTCCTGGCTCTGTGGAGTGTGGACTATCTCCATATAGTTTGTAAAAATATTGAAAAATAGTTTGTGAGCATTATTTGTATGTTTAAATTCATAAGGTAAAATGTAAGAAGGTAACAACTGACCAAATTTTTTATTTATTTTTTATTTGAGATAGAATTCTACTCTAGCATAATCTATGTGCATGTGTGTGAAGCACCCTTTGGAAGACTTGAACCCAAACTCTTACCTTTCACACCCTACAAGAACTTATACTTGTAGAATAACCATCATTCTAAGGGTACGCAATGGTACTAACCAGGTTTTGTTTTTTAAAAATGGAACTCAACTAACAAGTTTTAAATTTAAAAAAAAAAAATACCAATAAAATTGAATAGATCCAATGGTCAAATTTTTGCTTAACCTTGTCATTTTCAGAAGCAAACTTAACTCCCCTAGAGGTTAAGTCCAATATCAAGCAATCTCACCCACAATGAAAACAAACAAATCTCCTCAGAAGTAATAGTCCTTTGAGCACTAACAACCTCTCCTCCCCTCAACATTAATTGTACCGCACTCACCTTCAATCAGGGATGGAGCCACTCTTAGACAAGGGGAAATCGCCCCTCCAATTTTTTTAAAAAAATATTATTATATGTGTGTACTAATTTTAGCAATTTTGTTTTATAAAATTACATTTTGTTTTTCTTAAACAATATCATTAATTCTTTTAAGAGTAATGCTATATTCACAAACTTTTTTACAATATATTTTTACAAACTATTTTGGAAGCAAATTTTTATTGGTTCGCATATAGGCCCACCACTCACACAATTTTTTTTACTTATCAATAATCACTTATCACACCTGCATTTTATAAAAAAAAGCTTGTAACTCTAGCATTTTCCTCATTTTAGTGATCATAAAAAAATTAAATCTAAAATCTAAAACAAAACATACAAGCTCAAAAAAAAAAGCTTAACAACAAAAATTACCAATAGTAAAACTAAAAACAATTAAGCTCAATTAACCAATTTTATCCAAAATAAACAACCTTGCCCTTTAAAAAATTCTAAACAAAAATAATTTTGTCCTTACCCAAACAAAAATAAATAAAATAAAATAAATCTCAGTAGCTAAGTAATAAAGAATCAAAAGTTGAAATCACCGCATACAGTCAACAATAAAACTGCCCTCTTTAACTCAAAGTTCTGCCTCAATCCCTGCCTTCAATCACATCAAATATAATTGAACCTATATCTCGTTTGCAGCCCAAGACACACCATCTTCAGGCACATCACATCAATCGACCAAAGGATGTAACTCTAGCCTCTAAGCATATTTAAAATCCCAATTTTAAGGGGTGATTTACATCTAAAAAAATATTGTCACACTTTCTGCATGAAGCGCAAAACTTGGGTCCAGAGTCCAGTTACACTAAACCATTAGGATGGTGACATGTGTCCAATTTTAATCATGTGTCATCGTCTCAACGGGTCTAATGCACTAGACTTAAGTCAAATCCCTATATAAAAACCTATTACTCGTACTTGCCAGGGTATGGAACTCATCCCCCAAGAATAGAACGTTATCTTAGATATTGTTTTTTATTACCCAACAAAGGAAAATCTGTTGTCATTGACTTAATCACTAGAGTACCCTTGGCTAGCCCAGCCCTGAGTCCAGCCTAAGTTATACTGCTAAGGGGTTTTTCTTTCTTTTGTAGTAACAGGACAAATAGGCAAAGGGGAACTTGTTCAATTAAGTGAGGCCATCTCTTTTTGTGGTTCCTTTTGCTGTCTCTATTTACATCCCCATATACACCACTCTTTTCTTCTTTTCTTTTTGAGAAGTAAAAAATTATAATAAAAATTATCCAAGAATAAAATAATGAAATTATTAAATATATCATATGTGAATTTATTAGATCTGATGATAACATTAGGAAATCCCCATATACACATTCATACTACTTTTTTTTAAGTTCATTTTATATTTTTATAGGGTTTGGCTTACCTTTAATGCTTTTTTTAATTGGAATCTCCTTTTGTTTTAATGAAAAATTGTCATATCATCTACTAACTAAATAAAATGTAGAGATTAAAACCCACTACCACTTGTTATTGAATATCTGAAAAGAAAAAGAAAAAGAAAAAGAAAAGACATATCTAGTTAAAAAAGTACGAGAGGTAAGCCAAATCCATTTTTATATTAAATGAGCATTTGGATACAGATGATTTCCCTCAACGTTTGCGTTTGGCGTCTGTCACGGGACCCACAAATCTCCGTGACAGGCAAACCTCTTTTTTCAGCAAAATTTTCATTAAAAATGAATTTCATGGTACTATTTACACATTTAAAAATTATTTTGCTATAGTGTTTTCAATTTTCAGTTTTCAGCAATAAACGGTATCCAAACAGACCCTAAGTAATGAGTGACTACTGACTAGCATTGATTGGTGTAGAGTAAAACCCAATCAAATGCCACAATAGCAACGACTTTATATAGATATGCCAGCGTAAAATATTTGCCATAATTCCATTACATGTGAGGTTAGTATGCTGGAGCAAGATCATTTTAGTTGTAATCATAAATAAACATTCCATCATTTCATTGGACTGTTTTCCATGCGTAGTGATCCAGCAATGTCAAGAATATAATATTGCAGCGTGTTATATCAAAATCAAACCAAAATTCAACAGCTCTCCTTTTGTTTTAAGGTGCAAATTTACCAAATGGTTAAACTTGTTGCAAACAAATTGTTTTACACAGTTTTACACAATCCCCAAAAGCAACTAAAAAGTCACTATGTTCATTGTAAAACAAATTGTGTACTCTTTACCAAATTCTTAATCTTCCATAGGTTTATTAAAATCAAACAAACAATCTATTGTAAATCCAAATTCTACCCATAACAGATGTGAATAACATTCATATCGACAGCAGTGACCAAAGATATTGTTAATTGAATCTGGAGGTAAAAGGTTATGCATCAACCTGTAAAATGTTTCAAGCTTTTATATACAAGGAGAGTTGCTTAAAATGGTTTGGTCATGTTCAGAGGAGCATGACTAATGCCCCGGTAAAAAAGAGTGAGTTGATCCAAGTAGGGAACCAAAAAAAAAAAAATAGAGGAAAGCCAAAATTCATTAGTAAAAGTATTAAAAAATAAAAACAAAAGACATGTCAATCCCAAAAGTAGCAAAGAGTATGACTTTTGATAGAGTAGAATGGAGGAAAAGAATACAAGTAGCCAACCCTAACAAATATGTTGAGGATTCATAGCCAACTCTAGAATTTTGGAATTATAGCTTTGTTGTTGTTGTATATAACTCATTGAATGAAACACCTATAAGAGCCAAAAAAATTGGCAGACTTCACAAAATTTTTGTTTAAATGAAACACCTTCTGAAAGCCTCAACCAACATTTACATTCCCTTCCAAAAAAAAAAACTATAAAGGTGTTAAATGAAACAAACACCTTCTGAAGGCCTCAACCAACATTTACTTTCTATATCACCTAGGTATTACAACATGTTGATAAAAAAAATTAAGCTGTTGATTTCTCCTCTTCAAACACATTCCTAGATAACTGTTGCAAGAAGTTCCCAAGCAGCCTCTGATCCAAAAACATATTAGGTATCTGCAAGAAAGAACTATTAAGTAAAGCCTGCACACACAACACACACACACACAAAAGAGAGAGGGAAAGACCTTTTCCCCAAAGAAAATTTTTGTATTATTAGCTATGGCCTCGATGAATTTAAGCTCAAGAAATTGCGGTGTCAGCTTCAACTTGTTTGCTTCAGCTTCCTTCAGTAAACTAGAAATGTAGAGAGAGCAATATTATTAGTCATTTCTATAATACTGTATTCATATCTTTTAAACTGAAAAGTGAATGAAGCTTTCACCGGTAGAAATCTGCATCGGCCAAACTCTTTTGCCGAGCCATGTATATCTGGTTCTCAATTTCTTGCTGCTTCCTAACACTATCCTTTTCCATCAACTTTTGTTCCATAAGGATCTTGCTCACATTTGCAACCTTCTCAGCTTCACTGATAGCTATTTTCTTATTTGTCTCTGCCTCTTTCTCAACAACTCTCTGTTTCTCAATAGCAATTAAGACCTAACAAAGTAACATCAACATAAAACATAGAATGATGCACTCTATTAACTTCAAAGGCTTACTATATAATAAATTATCCAATATGTTTTTCATTGACTGGGTGTGGGTGCAAACACATGCATGTACAAAGTTTGGATATAAGTGAAAAAAGCTCAAAGGACCAAGGGTAACTGGTTTAAAGGGTAAACTCAATGTTCAGCCATAATTTGAAATAATAAACATACATTAAAAGCACATTTAATTCGGAAAGAATCTGCATATCGAGAATCATATATTCATATTGTGTGCGAGTGTGTGTGTGTCTATTTGCTTTGCTTGACTAACAGAGGAAAATAAAAGAAAGTAAAAGGACCTTCTCTCATATTCAGGAAAAAGAAACTGAACCTTAGTGCGTTCCTCTTCCATCTGTTCAAAATTGCGTCTTATGCTTTCTGGGATTTTTGGCTTTGTAACGCGAACACTAATGATTTCAATTCCTGGAGCATAACGTGTGCAGTCACCCTGGAGAGCATCTTTCATCTTTTCATCAATCTGTGAGAGTTAAATGCTTTGTCAATACAACATGAAATAAATAATGCTGGCAACTTAACACCAACATAGATTCCCAAAGACAAATAATCCTTGGAAGTCAACACAACACTACTTGCTGGGATTTTCTTGAGGAGGGATCAAATTGTTCAACTTTTAAGTTAAGTTTTCAATATGCTTAAACAATCTGTCAGATTAAACTACTAAAGCAGAAGAAGAAAAGCACACTACTTTAAACAACACTTGGAAAACTTCTTATACTGTAAAGCTAAATTGGAAGCTCCCAAAATATTTTCATTTATGGCTTTAAAGGGTATGTTTTCTTTAGCATCCATACTTGATCAAAAACATCAATGTAGACTTGCTGAAGAGAGTGAGAGCTGCAAAACTGATTGATCTTGTGATGAATTTTGTCATATATCCATGTATTGTCATACTGCACCCCATAGTTCAGCAGAGTGTCATGCACATAGTCCTTGTGAAGCCGGTTAACAACCTAAAAAGGTATTATAATCAGTGCATATAAGCTGAGCATTTCAAACCTTTGACCACTTGTAAACCATAATGTTAATAAAGAGCAACATCTCGTAGTTGTACCTCTATCTTCTCAAAGTTAATCATTACACCTCCTTGGGTACCACAAGGAATATCCCTCACCTGCAATTATACTCACAAGAAGGATTTGAGCATTAGACTGACAAGATGAAATTCCTCAATTTTCATAACATCGAATTTTACCTGATCTGTCTGAAGGGTTACTTGAACAGGCTCATAATGGGTTATAAAAGGCAGCTTCAGATGAAAACCTGAAAATTAAGTGCATGCAGAAATTTCATAAGTTCTAAGAAAGCAACTATTGAATGAAAATCATAAAGAAAGGACCACAGTCAAACCTGGATCGGTAATCGTCTTTAGAAGGGCACCTCCTCTCCAGTAAACCCCTACATGGCCTTCTGGGACTTGGTGCAAAATGGAAAAACCATTCCTAATAGTTGATGATGAAGGAATCACTATCTGTAAAATTTATATTCTTGTCAGATATTTTCAAACTCAAATAAAATGATATGAACACTTATTCCAGTGTCTGAAATTCAGAATAAATCTGAAATTTTAAACAAACTAGCATTTAATTAGAAAATTATATAGTCACTCCATAAAATATATATATATATATATATAAAAATAAAATAATAAATAAAAAAACACTAATCCACTATTTTCTTTTTTCAGGTATGCCTCCTTGGCAGCTGCAGTTACCAATAAGTAAAGGAGTGTAGCAAATCACAAAACCAGGCCAGCCTGCCAAGAACAACATGACAAGCTTTGATTGTTTTTAGTTTGGTAACTCTTTTGATCAAAAGACTAATTCAAAGTGGGAACTAAATACATTCCCATATCTTCAAAGTGGTTCTTTCAAAAACATGCCCTCCAAATCAAATTTTTAAATTTTGGTGTTTTCACATGCACGCAAATTTGACATTTTCATAAGCTGTATGTTAACTAAAACTGGCTTTGAATCTAGACAAACTGGATGAATAAAACAACTTCACTTGAACTACTCTCATTTTTGGTTCAGCTTGTATCAAACTAAACCAGCTTTGTGGTTTGCAAACATGCCCAAAAACATTCAGGCAACACAATTACAAATAGAGTAATTTAGAAATAACTCTACCATCCCTAGTGCATACTCGATGCCACAATGTAAATTCCTTTTAAAATTTTTCAAAAAATGTTAATAATTAAATGACAATAGGCATTAGAACCACGGTTTGTAATGCAAGGTGAAATGGACAAAATAAAAGTCCTCTGTCTTACTATTACTATGTTCTATTTTATACTCCACCATTCGTAATCAACCACATGTCCCTTTTTCTTCTTATAAAGTAATCCACTTTTAAAATGGGGAAAGAAAAAAAATCAGACGTGTGACATATTGCAGTTAGTGGAGCATAAGGTGGAAGACTATGAATGGGATAGAGCATTTTTATTTGTAATGGAACACCATTGAAGCATTTCTACTAGAAGCTATAGGCTATTATTCACTATGATGCACCTCTGTTGTAATCTTTCAATGAGAATATTGATGCATGTTGAACCTGACTTGAAACAATGCAAGCCCACACAGAACAACAACTACCATCACCATAAAGGGAAACAAATACTAGAAATAATCTTGAGTCACATTTTTATACCAAAACAATTTGATGAGTTTTAAGTTACATATTACAGATCCTAAAATGTTATTGAAGAAATTTACAATGCCAAGACATTGATTATAATAGCGACACATATTTTATGAAAAATAATAAAAGATTCATTGAACTGTGATTTAAACTAACAACAAAAACCAGCCTTAATCCCAAATTTTTGGAGTTGGCTACAGATTTTCCTCCATTCTATTCTATTTGAAGTCATACTCTCTGTTATTTCTTTAATTAATAATTCATTTTTTTATTATTTCTATTAATGTAATTTTATGTCTTCTTCTACTTTTTTTTCCCCACAACTTAGATCAACTCACTTTCTTACCAGTGCATTAATCGCTCTTCTCTGAACATGATCAAACCATCTTAATCGACTCTTACTCATATTTTCATCAATAGGGGCTACCCCTATCTTTATGCAGATTTCTTCATTTCAGATCCCATCTTTCCATGTATTTCCACTTATCCATTTTAATATTCTCATTTTAACTACACTCATTTTATAAATATATGCTTATTAATAGACCAACATTTGGTACCATAAAACATAACTAGTAGTATAGCAATCTTATAGTTTTCTTTCTAACTTAATAGGTATTCTACAATCACACAATAATCCCCACGCACATCCATATAACTATTATTTAAACTAAGATAGACACTAATCTAGGAAGCTAAGAAGCATGGATACTGACATAACTAACATGGGACACAACAACACAACAATTCTTGAAAAATTAGAACATGTAGAAATATAGTAATTAATTAATATCTCTAGGTATATTTTAGACATAGACAAATAACAGCTATCAAAATCTTTAAAAACATATCTAAATCAAAATAATTTTTTTAATACGAATTTTTTTTTTCCTCCTAACACCAATGTAGGAGTTTTCTGGCTATGTCCGTATTTGACATGTGTCCAAAACGAAAAGGTATCTTATGTATCAAATATATGTATCTATACTCTCACAGCCTGTAGATCCCTTTTTATCTTGTGCATAAAATAATTATTGGTCTAACATGTACACAGTCAGAGATTTTGGAGCATATATGTTTCTTCACTTAGAAGGATACATGACGAAGCATCAAATCAATTATTAAACAACAAGAATGCTTTGCTAGCAAGTCATATTTTACAACGAATCAATTAAAGCAGACTAAAAAGCACAAAGTGCTCCAGCAATTTGATTCATTATAGATATTATATTTATTATTAAATTAAATTCGGACGAACATTGAAATTAACCAAACACTGCCGAATGTGATTACTGAAGAAAACGAATCGACATTGAAACAGAACCACAAATCACACAAAACAATAATGCGTATTGCAGAATTAAAGAAAATGCCGAAATCAATGTAGCTTTAAAATAAATGAGGATTGAAATAAGGGTCATAGAATAAAACAGATAATGTGAGCGATCAGGTGCTAAAGCATACGCTATTGAAATCAGTGAGCGAATGCGATAATATGGAAGATGGCGATGAAAAACAAAGCGGCGGCAGTTGATACATATAGTTTGATATATAATACCATGGCGAAGATTGCGATGAAGGATAGGAAGACTGTGAGAATCGCAGAGAAACCGCCACCGCCGCTGCCGCCGCTTTGAGGAGGCTGTGGAGTTGTGGGTCTCGGTTGATGTGTATCCATTTCCATAATGGCGGTCGGTTACTACAGTGTCAGTCAGTCAGTCGTACGAAAGGCCTCACCCAACTTCCGTTTTTCTATCTACGGACGAGAGTGCCGGCCAAAGGAATTTGGTGCTTTGTAGCTTCGGGGAGTTTCACGTGATGTGTCTGGAAGGCAGAGTTCCTTTCTCGTGACTGATACGATTCGTATCAGTCAGGAGACCACGTGGTGGTACCTGTACGGGACCATTGGTCATGGCCTTATTATAGATATTATATTTCTCTGTCTTGTAAAGGTGGTGGTGGTGGTGGAGAATGACAAAAGTATAGACTTTTTACATTTACTCCCCTCCTTATTAATAATTGTCATAACTATAAATTTTCATACCTTAAAATTTTATTATATAGACTCTTTACCTCTATTTTGTTATATGTTATACTATAATATTTTTGTTTTTGTTGTGATTTTGTCTAATTAAACATTTGGATAATATTATTCAATTTTTCCTAAAAATTATTTTGATTTAATAAGAAAAATTTAGTTATAGTTTCAAATATATTTTTAGAGATGTGCTACGTCTACAATATTTTCATAATAAATTATAAGTGGTTAGTTGTTATTGGTTTAAATTTGAACATAACATTAAAATTATTTTTTTGCCCCAACAATAATAACTAGTAACAACTTGCCATTTAGGATTTGTTGTAAAAATGTTGTGAACATATCATTTCTGATATTTTTTATTATTGAAATATGCTTTATTAAAAAAATTGTAATAGTTATGGGGCAAATTAACAAGAATTAGAGTTTTACGGGATAAGATGGGATTTGGGCCTCAAGGGGTGGAGATGGGGCAAAAAAAATTTCTTTGTCATGTGGGGCGAGGCAAAAATGAGGCAAGACAAAACTATGTGGGACGAGGGCAAAGACCTCATCCTTTGGCCTAGGAATGACAATGGGTTGGGTTTAGAGTGGGTTTTTTGATGCCCGAACTCGACTTGTGAGTCCTTTTACGTTACTCAAATCCAGCTCGTTTAATAAATGAGTTTTTTTTTTTAACCCCAAACCCACTCCGTCAGGCCCCACGGGTCTCATCCAACCACTTCTGGGGCTAATCTAAAGCCCTGGCCCAATCTGACCCAATCATAAAAAATAAATAAAAAAATAAAAAAATCGATTTTACATCTAGAAATCACAACCACAACCACAGAAACAGAAACACAAATCACAAACCCAAACATAAACAGAAACACAAATTAGCTTGTTTTTTTGGCTCTTATTTGTTAATACAAATTTTTCACTCACACACACACACACACACACACACACACACACACATACACACACAAATCACAAACAAAAACACAATCCCGTCCTCCGATCATCTGATCTCTCTCCGATTTAACAATCTCATGCTCCTCCGTGACAAACAGCAAACACTACGAGATCCATGCTCCTCTGTGACAAACAACCACCACCACGTGATGAGAGTGAGGGTGAGACTGGGTCAGTGAGTGAATGTGAGTGAGGGCGACTAGGTGAGGGGCATCTAAGAGAAAACGAGAGAGTGAGGTCGTGAGGGAGCATAAGGCCATGAGGGGAGCGTTTGAGGGCCAAATAGGGTGGCCGGCGGTGAGAGCTTGAGAGAGAGAGGCGGTTAAGAGGTGAGGGTTAGGTTTAGAAAATGAAATCTAAAAAGGAAATAGAGTATTTATACTAGGGTTTTAAATATTTTTTAATATTATATGTGTATACGGGTCGGGTTTGGGCCGGGTATACATAAAACCCGAACCTATTTCAGGTTTGATTTTTAAAATCCAAACCTAACCCTATTGTTTAACAGTTCGAGTAAAACCTAACGCATTAGGGTCGGGGTGGGTCGGATCGGGTACCTGCAGGTTGGGTCATATTTGTCATCCCTACTTTGGCCCTGCCCCGCTCCATTGCCATCTATAATCGCACATTATCGGTTCATAGGGCATTAAGAATTTCTCTTGGATTGGATTGAAAGGCATAAGACATATTGTCTTCATTCTTAAACCTATGTGTCTATTCAATCCCCTCATAACATGTGAGTATGTATTGGGCATAAGATATATATGTGTATGTATTGGGCTGCCATGGCTATGTATACTTTTTTTTCTTTTTCTTTTTCTTTTTTTCTTTTTGTTGAGAAGTTATATACTACTATTTAAATTACTTTTCTTAAGATAAAAATTTTGTTGATTCAAAAATACCTCTACACCCTTGAGTCCTTCTAAAATATCTCATATGTATTATTGTTAGTAATTAATCTCTTAAATGTTAAGCAGAAAATAAATAAAACAGGAAACAAAAGTTCCTGTCCCTGCTTAAATAAAGTGAAAATGACAAAGCTTAATGCTTACCTGACGCACAAAGCAGAAGAAAAAAAAAAAAAAAAAGCCTTCCTGACACGCACCACTTTGACTTGTCTTGCCTATAAGCTAGCACTTAAATTGATAATAATAATCACTGCATTTTGGGTTTTTTTTTTAAATAATTTTTTTATTGCACTTCAATTGATAGTCCTATATTTTACAACTTTTTCTTTTTAAATTTCTTGACATTTTAGTTTCAAACTGCGGTTTTTATTATGAACACAAATTTTAAATACTTTAAAAAATAGATAAAAAGTTGAACTTAACTTATATTTTTAAAAGCAATCAAAACAGCAAGACTTATATACAATTTTACAAGTAAATTTTATACTCCTAATATTTTCAAATTGATTTATTTTTTCAATTTATTTTAGAGATAACTTAGATGTCTAACAATAGTTTACGTTTATATTAGTTTTTATATGACATTTACAGTCGTTTACAATTGTTCATTTATTTTGTAGTTAATATAAATTAATAATTTCTAGCTATTATTATTAATATTATCTTTTAATTTTTCCCTCTCTAGACCAAAATTCTGACTTTGCCATTATATGGGGTTGTCATGGCTTTGTAGTATGCCCAAGCGGGGCTTCCATGGCATTGGCAACACATATAATGCATACGACAATTACATGTTTTCATTCTTATACACGTGTTGGAACCGTATGATTGTAAATTTTTACATACTATAAGAGTAAGATTGCAAATATTTAATAGATGAGAAATTTATTTTTTGTTAATGTTGAAATCCAAAGCACTTTCAGTAGCTAATTATTATTTTTTGATAGTTCAATAGCAGTGTTACAACAGAAGAAAATGAATAAGTTACCTTCTTCTTGCGAGGTTGAGAAAATATCATGGACTTTTAATCTTCTACTTTCAAAAAGATAATCCTACAAAAATATTTGTAGGTATTTATGTTTAATTCATTTTTTTAATCTTCTAATCCTTTGATAACCTTGACTTACATGAGATTCTCAAAAACACATGATCTAAATGAGAAATTAACTTCAAAAGGAACTGTATTTTATAAAAATATATGATACAAATTATTTTATTTGTACCATATCTATATAATTTTAAATATTAATTTTTTATATTATAATTTAATAGTTACAATAAAAGATGGATCGGAGAATTTGAATCTTGAATGTCTCCGATAGAAATATAAAAAATATTGTCCAGTTAAGTTACAAGATTTTTGATTTGATTATTAAAATAAGATATTACTTTCTTTAATTTATTTTATAATAACAAGTGAAATGTTAAGATTATATATATAGGTATGTTAAATTGTGTTTATGGATCAAGAATTTTAGGGTTAAAATGTCATTTCTGAAAATAAAAATTTAAATTCTTAGTACGTTTTCTCAAAATTTACAAATGATATTCACATAACAACCATACTAAATCCTTCTTGCGATCTATTTAAAAAAAAAAAAATTCCTTGCTGGCTATTTGATAACGGGAAATTTCGTTTAATTTTATGATTGATAAAGCAAGTGCTATTTCCAATTTCACTGCCAAACGAAACATTTTTCTTTTCTTTTTTTTGATTACCCGATAATACTTCCAAATGAACTTACAGTAATATTTGCTATGAAATGTATTAATCTTATTGGAAAGAGCCAAACTTTTTTTTTTTTGGGAAAAATCTTCCTGAACTTGGTATCAAACAAATTTTTTTTCCTGATTGTGAAGATGAAATCATGAAAAGAATTTGGAGAGGTACAAGAAACCAAGAGTACATTTGAAAACAGTTTATTTACATAATATTTACTAAAATGTTTCATTTTTAGTAATATTTATGTTAAATGTTCTACAAAAATTTAACGCTAATTTTTTTGTAAAAATGTTAAAGTTAGATTATTTGAAAATGTAAGGACTCAATTTGGAAAGGCCCTCAAAAATAAAAAGGAAAAGTGGTCCAACAAGCCCAAACAATAAATTTTTAGAGAGTGGGCGAAAGAACTAGTTCTATTCGATAGAAAAGACCGTGATCTTTGTGCAGCCAAAAGTCTCCCTTAATGTCATCTCCTTTCGTGTTATATATCACGTTCCTCACCCCATTTTCACCGTACACATGTAGGTTCTATCCTGGGAACTCCTTTCTGTCCCATCTAACAACCCCCAGAGTCTCCAACTAGCAGCCCTAAGGCTGCTTGATCACTGTTCAAGCATCACCTCCACATTAATGCGGCCAGAGAGTTAGCTGGGGAGCATTTAATGTGGAGGTAGCAGAGTTAGAAGATATTTGTTGCCTCCTTTATCCCATATCCGTTTTTCAATTACAATACAACCTTGTGAACTATCCAGTGGTAACCAGATAATTGCATCTACCTCAGACTATCATTCCGAGATGAACCTATTCCTCGGACGCACTTTGGACTGTGTATGTACAATCTTCACATCCTTTTCTTATATTATTCCTACCATGCCCTTATTTAGTCATCCTCGGACGGATTGCCATCCTCGGATTGGGCCACTGGGCCGTAAGCCCAATTCCTACAAACTTACCAATACCTCCTTATATAGCTAGCCCCACAATAGCCCCTCAAAATCTCGCTTTCTATCACCTCGGCAGAAGGGAGATTTTGATATCTCGCCATCACCTCCCTTTCCTAGTCTCTAGAATGCCTTTCTACCTGCCCAAGGCGCACTTCTGACGTTTCGGCGTTAGGAGCATGCCATCATAAAATTATGACGGCCTCCCTGTCTCCCATGTTCAACGGCAAGATGCCAATCTAACGATGGAGGGTTTTCAGTATTTATGAGCGGAATTTTTCCCGCTTACAATTTCTGCGCCACTATAAATAACTTTTCAAATCAACTTTCTTTCTAGTTACAACAATCGCATTGTCATAGCGTACATCCATTGAACCTGTCACTTTCTTTTACCTCTTCGTGCGTTCATAAATACCACAACCCTGTCCAAGGAATTCCTTTTTAAACCTGTAAGTCTCCTCGAACCCTCTTAGTTCTCATTCCCTTTTTATTAACTTTTCTTCATAACTTTTAGAAAATGGGTAGATTTAAAAGTCTGGTTGAGTCCGAAGAGAATATAGAGGCATTTAGATCTAAGTATAGGATTCCCCCAACAGTGGGTATGAGATATGCTTCCCTAGAAACATGGGTAAATGATAGGAAGACAGGAGAAGTGGTCATTCCTATGATCGCCTTCATAGAGGGAGGCATGACCATTCCTATGGGTAATATCACTAGAAGTTATCTTAGATTCTTTAGGTTATCTCCCACACAGTGTGCCCCCAATATGTTCAGGGTGTTAGGGAGTATAGAAGTCCTAAACGAGAAGATGAACCTAAGCCTGACCCATCATGACGTGAACTGGATATACAATCTTAATCATTTGAAGGGTCAGGGCTACTATCTTAAGTCTAGGCACCCTGAAGTCAGGTTAATCCAATGTCTCCCTACATCGAATAAAGGCTTAAAAGATGACTTTTTAATCTTTTCTGGGGAATGGCATGATGGTCTACCCTGTCCAACTAGAGAGGGAAAACCAGGTGGGGTTTTTGGCTATAAGTCTATATAGTTTGGATTGTATTCTTTAGTTCATATTATTTTTGTTTCTGACAAAGTTTTCCTCCTATTTTAATGACTTTGCAGACAAGCGCGCTACCAGACCTCAGTTCAAACTAGTCAACAGGGAGAGTTTAGATAGACTCTTGCGATCCGAGGTGTATGTGAACCCATCTGACGGCCAACTGAGAGCAGCACACATAATCCTTGGGTATAAGCCTATTTCAGCAGCATTTTTGACGAAATGGGCATCCAGAGAAAGAGTCAGAGGAGTTTGATGGACGTGATAGAAGGCCAGCCTAGAAAGGGTGCGCCGGGGAAGTCAACTCAACCCAAACTTCTCCCTCCTCCCAAATCCCCTCTTCCCCCTCCTCAACCATCCCAACCACCTGTGATGGAACCTAATGATCCGAAGAGGAGGAGAGATTCAAAAGATAAAGAAGTGATGGAAACCGGGAGGTCCCGTCCGACTCGTGAAGACGAGGCTCAACGAGCTGTGAAGCAGCAAAAGGTTAGCCATGGACCTCAACGAGTCGCGGAAAGGACAACCACTCAGTCCTCGAAGCCCGAGGCTTAGCTCCCTGCACCCATGCTCAGTGGTGAACCCCCGAGGGAAGATGCATCACTTAGGGATTTCAACGGCGGAATTGGGTGCCACGTTGCCTCGGCCTTAGAGGAAACCCTCCTACTTCCCAAAGATATGACCGAGCTGAGAGGCATAAGGAAGAACGAGGTTTTCCTGAATGCTAAAAGATATTTAGGCATGGTATGATACCCCTCTTGCTTTGTTTCTTTAATTATAAATGTCATACACACAACTTTATTTATTGCATCTCTAACTCCCTTTCCTTTAGGCCGTTCAAGCCACTTTTAGAATAGAGGAGATAACTAATTCTTATGGCCAGCAACTAGAAGATGAGAGGAAGAAGCGAGCCACAACTGTGAAAACACTCACTATTGCTGAACAAAGCAATGTGCAGCTGAAGAAGAAGTTAGCAGATGAAGAATACGCTCGGAAGAGTGCTGAATCAGCTTTGGAGAACACTCAAAGGCAAGCCAAGGACTAGAGGAAGCATCTGCGTGATGCTAATGATCAGTTGGCAACTTCTAAGGAACAGATATCAAATCTGAAGAAACAACTGGAGGAAGCCTAGAGACTCAGAGACCAGGCTGAAAAAGCAAGGGCTGAGGCTGAGACAGCAAAGGCTAAGGCTGAAAAAGAAAAAGACAAGGGCGAACAGCAAGGGTACGACATTGGCATAGCTGAGGCGGAGGATAAATTTCGAGTTGAGGTGCCATTTGTGTGCCGAGTATACTGTGCCCAGACTTGGACAGAGGCTCTCAACTGAGCTGGGGTTGAGCCTTCTTCCGAGTTGAGAAGGCCAGAAAATGTTTATTTTCCTCCGGCTATACGAGCCTTAAACCCTTCTTCTCAGCTAAAGGATGCACCCTCCACAGTTGCTGATTCGGCCAAAGAATCCCAAATTCAGAATCCTCCCCCTCTCAATCAGCAGGAGCAACCCGAAGTGCTTGAAGTTGCAAAAGACATTTCTTCGGACAAAGCAGCAGAGGGGCCTAAAGATGGAGCAGCTTCTCAAGGCTTTGAACAGGCTTTGGCTTCAACCATCTTACCTGCTGGAGGAGTTCAAAAGGAAAAAGAAAAAGATGTTCCTCCTAAAGCACCTGGCAAAGCTCTCCAACCTAAGCTCCAAATAAAATTAAAACCATAGTTAACCTAGTCAAATTTTCTTTATTTTCCATTTTATTTATCTTTTGAGGACATTTTGAATGTGATGTATATTTTTCCTTTTATTACATTTATATAAGATGTTATTGCTTTATCTATCACTTGTGCAATTCTCTGTGCAAATATTCTTTGTTCTTACATGATCGCATGAAAAGGAAATTGGATACTACAAGGTAAAACTTAACTTTATGTGTGCTAGTTAGAAACCAAAGTGGACCATAACCGTGAATTTTACAACACTACCAATGCTTGCTTTTAATTCATTAAAAAATGTCCAAAGTTAGAGAAGACATTCTAAATGTTTAAACCAGCGAGGTACTGGGCACCTTAAAATGCTTTAAGTGAGGCTCATGGAGTTTGCTTTGATATACTATTTTAATTGCACGGACCCCATTTAAAAAACACTGACTTCTACTAAGTTTGTTGTCTGAACAATCTGTTATACCTTATTTTTTGTTTAACACTTCGATAGATATGAAAAGGTATTAATTTTCACTAAGTTTGTGGTCCGAGGACCTGACATAACTTAGTTTCTGTTTAATACTTCAATAGATGTCATAGTGTATTAATTTTCACTAAGTTTGTGGTCCGAGGACCTGACATAACTTAGTTTCTGTTTAATACTTCAATAGATGTCATAGTGTATTAATTTTCACTAAGTTTGTGGTCCGAGGACCTGACATAACTTAGTTTCTGTTTAATACTTCAATAGATTTCATAGTGTATTAATTTTCACTAAGTTTGTGGTCCAAGGACCTAACATAACTTAGTTTCTGTTTAATACTTCAATAGATTTAGAAACACAAGTTGCAGAATTAGGACAAATTGTAAAAGGAAGTAAAACAGAACTGTTCTTATTAATAATAATACCTCCTTAGGTTGCTTACATTCCAGGGGTGGAGTACAGTTTTTTCATCCAAATCCTCTAAGTAATAAGCACCTATTCCTGCTACAGATGTGATACGATACGGTCCTTCCCAATTAGGCCCTAACTTTCCCCATGCTGGATTTTTGGTAGTTCCCAAGACTTTTCTCAACACCAAATCTCTTGGGGCTAACGGCCTCAACCTGACATTTGCATCATAACCTTGTTTTAGTTTGTGTTGGTAGTAGGCCAATTGAACCATCACATTCTCTCGTCGTTCGTCTATCAAATCTAGATTCTTCTTCAACAGTTCATCATTGCCATCCGAGGTGAAAGTACTGGTCCTTAGTGTGGGAAAACCCGTTTCAAGAGGAATCATAGCCTCAGCCCCATATGTCATTGAAAATGGGATTTCCCCTGTTGACCGTCGAGGCGTTGTTCGATACGTCCAGAGGACATGTGGCAGCTCCTCCACCCATTTTCCCTTTGCATCATCCAACCTTTTTTTAAGCTCACCCACTATGACCTTGTTGACAGCCTCGGCTTGCCCATTTCCCTGTGGATAGGCTGGAGTGGAATATCTGTTCTTTATCCCCAGATCGGAACAATACGTTCTAAAAGCCTTACTGTCAAATTGAAGACCATTATCCGAGATGAGAGCTTAAGGAACCCCGAATCGAGTAATGATATTTCTCCATACAAACCTCTTGACATCCACATCCCTGATATTGGCCAGAGGCTCAACTTCGACCCACTTCGTACAATAGTCTGTGCCAACCAGCAGATATTTTTTATTTCCTACAGCTTTAGGGAAAGGGCCAACGATGTCTAAGCCCCACTGAGCAAAAGGCCAAGGACTAGAAAGAGGATTAAGAACTCCCCTCGGCTGATGGATGTTCGGTGCGAGCCTTTGACATTGATCACATTTCCTAACATACTCTTGTGCTTCTTTTTGCATGCCCGGCCACCAATACCCCTGAGTAATTGCCCGGTGAGATAAAGATCTTCCTCCAGTGTGACTTCCACAAATCCCTTCATGTAGCTCTTCTAAAAGTGCCTTTGATGCTTCGGGGTGTACACAAAGCAGATATGACCCAGAGAAAGAGCGTTTATATAACTTTTTTTCCTCGGACAGCTAAAACCGAGGAGCCTTTCTTCATACCTTTTCAGTTTCTGATTTGTCCTCAAGTAGTATATCCTTCTCAAGGAATAACAATAGAGGATCAATCCAACTACGCGCCGAATTGACTTGATTGACCTAAAACGAGTCCCCCGTTACTGGGGTAGGTGTGTTTAAGTCTTCAACCATTATCATTTGGCGTAAGTTTTGCGCCGAGGAGGTAGCAAGGGTAGCCAAAGAGTCCACATGGGCATTTTCGCTCCTAGGGACATGGGTTACTTCAAAAAATTCAAAATTTACTTGCATACGCCTAACTTGGCCCAAGTACTCCTGCATTCTTGTGTCTCGAGCTTCCAACTCCCCTCTAACCTGACCCACGACCAGTCTCGAATCCGAGAAAATCTCCACTGTTTTTCCACCTAGCTTCTTGACCATCGCCATCCCATTTAATAAAACTTCATACTCCGCCTCGTTATTAGTAGCTGAGAATCCCAACCTTAAAGACTTCTCGATAATGACCTTATCAGGAGATATCAGAACCAGCCCCACTCCTGACCTCCGTTGGTTTGCTGCTTCATCCACATACACTTTCCAGGGTGTGGCATGTTGCATGGAGATAAGGCCAACTGATTTTTCATCCATGCCCTGTGCACTTGTTTCTATTTCTTCAGGGCCTTCAGCAAATTCGGCCACTAGATCGGCGAGAATCTGTCCCTTCACAGAGGTACGAGGCATATATTTGATATCAAAAGCCCCTAAAATTGTGCCCCACTTGGCAATCCTGCCAGTGTAGTCTGCACTCCGAAGTACTGCTTTGAGCGGATACTGAGTGAGGATGACCACAGTGTGTGCTTGGAAATAATGGGGAAGTTTCCTTATAGCGTGCACCACTGCCAAAAAGGCTTTTTCCAACGGCAGATAACGTACTTCAGCCTCATGAAGCGACTTGCTCACGTAGTAGACTGGCCGTTGTACGCCATTATCTACTTGTATCAAAACAAAACTGATCGCATAAGTGGCGACAAATAGGAAAAAAGGACCTCATCCACCTCGGGGCTAGACATAATGGGTGGCAGAGATAGATATTCCTTAAGCTGTTGAAATGCCAGGGCGCACTCCTTGGTCCATTCGAATCCCTTCCACTTGTGGAGTAAAAGGAAAAAAGGTCTGCACCTATCCGCCGACCTAGAGATGAATCTATTCAAAGCAACGGTCATCCCAGTCAATCTCTGGACCTCCTTAGGATTCCGAGGTGATTACAAGCTACTTATGGCTCTAATTTGATCAGGGTTCACCTCAATTCCTTGGTGAGTCACCATGTAGCCCAAAAACTTCCCTGAGCTCACCTCGAATGAGCACTTGGACGCGTTCAGTCGCAATTTGTGTTTCCTTAAAATCTCAAAAGTGTTGGTGAGGTCTGTCACATGCTTGGCCACTACCCTGCTCTTCACAACCATATCATCAATATAAACTTCGATGCTCTTGCCCAACTGTGGCTCAAACATCTTCATCATCATCCGTTGGTAAGTGGACCTTGCATTCTTCAAGCCGAAGGGCATTACCTTGTAGGGATAATTTCCAGTGGGAGTGAGAAAAGCGGTCTTTTCCTGATCATCCAATGTCAGTGGGATTTGATGATAGCCCTGAAAGGCATCCAGGAAGCTCATCTGAGGGTGGCCTACTGTTGCATCCACCAGCTGATCTATATAGGGCATAGGGAAAGGGTCTTTTGGACAAGCTTTATTAAGGTCCGTGAAATCAACACATACGCGCCACTTTCCGTTTTTCTTTTCCACCACGACCATATTAGCCAACCATTGAGGATAAAACACCTCCTTGACAGCCCCTGCCTGTTTGAGCTTGGTCACCTCGTCTCTAATGGCCTCGGCATGTACTCTAGACGAACGCCGAGGTGGTTGTTTCTTTGGATTAACAGAGGGATTAACATTTAAATGATGGCAAATGAAGTCTGGATCCACCCCTAGGGCTTCGTAAGAATTCCATGCAAACACATCAATGTTTCTCCTAAGGACCTCAACCAATTGCTCCTTCTCCACCATAGGCAACTGTGCCCCGACCTGAAAGAACTTATCTGGGTCATCCCCAACACTCATCCTCTCCAAATTCTCACACTCCACTCCACTGGCAGATGTGCTGAAGAGGGTCGCCAGAGCCTTTGACTGCTATAAATCATTCTCGGCCGTGGTCGAAGTATCTGTCTCTGGCCGATGTTGAATAGCCGTTATCAAGCACTGCCTAGCCATGGTTTGATTTCCCAATATCTCCAACACCTAGCCTCCCGATGGATATTTCACCTTCTGATGAAGAATAGAAGAAACAGCCCCCAAGGTATGCAGCCAGGGCCTACCCAAAATAGTCGTATACGGAGAAAAAGCATTTACCACAATAAAATCCACCTCCACCACACCCGAGCCAGTCTGCACAGGAAATCTAATCATACCCATCGGAATGACTGATCTACCTTCAAAACTCACCAACGGGAAGCTATAGGCTGTCAGATCCTGGGGTCTCAAATTCAGCCCCCTATACAGGTCGGGATACATTACCTCGGCTGCGCTCCCCTCATCAACCATCACCCTTCTCACATCTTACCCCCCGATTCTAAGTGTAACCACCAAAGCGTCATCATGTGGTTGTATGGTTCCTCTCTTGTCTTCCTCTGAAAAGCCCAACACCAGCGATGTGTCCAGTTTGACTTTCCTCGGCATTAAACTAGAGCCTTCATCCAAACAATAAGACATAGACATTACCCTGGAGGGGCAAGATCCGGTTCTTCCCGGGGCGGCAAATATAACGTGTATCGTGCCTAAGGGGGGTCTTGAAGAAGCATCTCCCCAAAATGTCGAACCTGCCTGACTTCCTCGGCTACTGGAATGATGCAGAAGCTGGGTCAATTTCCCTTCTCGGACCAGCTGATCCAAATGATCCCACAAATTTCTACAATCTTCAGTAGTGTGTCCATGATCCTGGTGATATTGGCAGTAAAGGTTTTGATTACGTTTCGCAGGATCCCCTGCCATCCTATTGGGCCATCTGAAGAATGGCTCGTCTTTTATCTTCTCCAGAACCCGTTTTACTAGTTCTCGAAACACGGCATTAACCACCTGGAAATTAGCAGATCCTGATTGGCCCCCAAAATCCTTCCGAGGTCGATTATTATTGTACCGGTCCGACTTGAAATCCCTCATCTCCTGAGGGACTACCTTGGAATTTCCTCTACCCTGTATCTGATCCTCCTCTACCCTTCTATACTTGTCAATCCGATCCATAAGCTGGCTCACATTGGTAACAGGTTTACCAATCAGAGACTTCCTCAGATCATGCTCAGTTGGAAGGCCAGCCTTAAAAGTATTAATAGCCGCGTCATCATAGGCTCCATCTACTTCGTTGAACATTTCCCAGTATCTATCAGAATAGGCCTTCAGGATCTCCCCCTCCCGCATAGACATGGACAATAACGACCCTAAGAGCTGAGAAACTCTTCTACAGGTGATAAAGCAGGCACCAAAAGCCTGGGTGAGCTTCCCAAAGGAGCCAATGGAATTCGCTCTCAGACCGTTGAATCATCTCATCGCCACTGGACCCAGGCTAGATGGAAAGACCTTACACATCAAGGCCTCATCCTTAGCATGAACAGCCATTCTTTGACTGAAATGGCTAACATGTTCCACTGGATCTGTTTAACCATTATAAATGGTGAACGTGGGCTGATGGAATCGCCAAGGAAGATCTACATCCTCAATGCATCGCGTGAAAGGTGACTTTGAAACTTGACTCAAAGCTTTGTTCAGGGCGTCATTCCCTAAACCCTTGCGAGGCGGACTCTTATACTCTTGTCTGCGGTGGTACTCCTCATCATAGGAAAAAGATTCACTGGGTGGAGTTCTTGACCTCTGCCTATAACTGGTGTCATCTGACTCCTCAGAAGATTGCCTGGAGTGGTGAGACCTACGCCTTCGTCGCTCGTGTCGCAATTCCCTTTTCAATTTGCTAATCTCACGTTGCATGTCCCCGTCGTTCTTTACATGGGAAATATGGCTTTTCCCCCGAGAATGACTTCTATCAATGTGGGTTGTTCGCACACTTCCCTCACGATCCCCTCTTTGTTCATGGACTACCAACGAATTATCATGCTGAGATCCCCTGGACTCTACCTGGTGTGGATTAACATCTGTCTGCTGTGGGTCCACCACTGGCTGTTGCAGTGCTCCCCCTTCCATCTCAATCGCTGCACTTGCCTTTCCCTACAAATAGATCAAGTTCTTCTCACAGATAGCGCCAATTGTAAGGACTCAATTTGGAAAGGCCCTCAAAAAGAAGGAAAAGTGGTCCAACAAGCCCAAACAATAAATTTTTAGAGAGTGGGCGAAAGAACTAGTTCTATTCGATAGAAAAGACCATGATCTTTGTGCAGCCAAAAGTCTCCCTTAATGTCATCTCCTTTCGTGCTATATATCACGTTCCTCACCCCATTTTCACCGTACACGTGTAGGTTATATCCTGGAAACTCCTTTCTGTCCCATCTAACAACCCCCAGAGTCTCCAACTAGCAGCCCTAAGGCTGCTTGATCACTGTTCAGGCATCACCTCCACATTAATGCGGCCAGAGAGTTAGCTGGGGAGCATTTAATATGGAGGTAGCAGAGTTAGAAGATATTTGTTGCCTCCCTTATCCCATATCCGTTTTTCAATTACAATACAACCTTGTGAACTATCTAGTGGTAACCAAATAATTGCATCTACCTCGGACTATCATTCTGAGATGAACCTTTTCCTCGGATGAACTTTGGACTTTTGTATACAATCTTCACATCCTTTTCTTATATTATTCCTACCATGCCCTTATTTAGTCATCCTCAGACAGATTGCCATCCTCGGATTGGGCCACTGGGCTGTAAGTCCAATTCCTACAAACTTACCAACACCTCCTTATATAGCTAACCTCACAGAAAAAATAATAATAATAATCCAAAACATAGGGCAAGACACAAAAAATAAATAAGCTTGGCAAAGGCACTCTAATTTGCAAGTTTGCAATTGGAAAATAAATTCCTATATAATTTTTTGAACAAAATTTGATAACAAACTTGGTTGTAACTTAAGGCTATAATTCTACTCAATATATTTTTATTAGGTATTATAATTGAACATAACTAGTAGCACTACATCAATCTTATAATTTTTTTTTCTTGACTTAAGAAGTATTCTACAATCACACAATACCCTTAACATTCTTTCTTGTAACTATTATTCAAACTAAGATGGAAATTAATCTAAGAAGCTAAGAAGTACGGATTCTGACATAACATGGGACACAACAACACAGCAATTCTTGAAAAATTAGAACGCGTGGGAAATTGGGAATACAGTAATTAATTAGTATCTCTAGGTATATTTTAGACATAGCGTGCGTTTGCGTGCAAATTATTCAGCGTTTGCGTTTTTGGTTGGGTCCCACTGAACTGTTTACAACCCAGCCAAAAATGCGCATAACTATGCATTTTTGGATCCTACGACACTATTCACACATTTAAAAATTATTTTGTTACAGTGTTTTCAGCAATAATTTTTCAGTTTTCAGCAAAATAAGCGGTATCCAAATAGACTCATAGTCTATGTTTAATTCTAGTTTTCAAAACAATTAACGAGTATCAAAATCTTTAAAAACATATCTAAAATAAGAACAATTTTTTAATACAAAATTGTTTTTTATTTTTATTGGCATGTCTGTATTTGACAAGTGTCCAATACAAGAAGGTATTTTATGAATCAAATATATGTATTTACACTCTCACAGCGTGTAGATCTCTTTATCTAATACATAAAATACTCTGTAATCCATTTATCATATGCATAAAATAATTATTGTTCTGGCATGAACATAACTAAAACAATTATTGTTCTGACATGAACTTAGCTAGAGAGATTTTGAATAATGTGTTTCTTTGCTTAGAAGCATAGAAGATGAATCATCAATTCAATTATTAAACAACAAGCATAAAGCAAGCTTTTTACTAACAAGTCATATTTAACATCAAATCAAGTAAAACATAGACCAATGAGGCCAAACTTATTAAAGCAGACTAAAAGCACAAATTCCTCCACTAATTTGATTCATTATATATATATTATTGTTAAAAGTACGAGGAATTGAATTTTAACCAAACACTGCCGAATGTGATTACTGGAGAAAACGAATCGATAATGCAGAAAATGTGAGGGATCAGATGCTAAAGCAAACGCTATTGAAATAAATTAAATCAATGAGAAAGAATGTGATGATAATAACGAAGATAACGATGAAGAACAAAGCGGTGGCGGTGTAATATTTATACATTGTGTTAAGAGTTGATATAGTTTGATATATAATACCTACGTACCATGGCAAAGATGGCGATGAATAAGAAGACTGTGAGAATTGCAGAGAAACCGCTGCCGCCGCCACCTTGAGGAGGCTGTGGAGTTACAGGTCTCGGTTGATTTGTATCCATAATGGCGGCTGCTGGTTATTGGCGATTGGCCTGTGTCAGTCAAGTCTGCCGTGGAGAATGCCAAAGGAACTTGGTGCTTATTTTATAGCTTTTATTTTCGCGTGACGTATGACCAAGGAAGTTTATTTTATTTTTTTGAGGGAAAATGTACAGGCAACCTCCACGTGGACTCATGACTTGACAGAAATCAACCTATACGAGGTCTTTGCGTCATCATGATTATCTCATGTTCTCCTGCATACACACGCCATACATGCGTGTACGTGTAGGTTTTAGAATTTAGATCCAATATATTTATAATAAAATTTAACTACAAAATTAGTTGTAACTTTAAACTACGAACTTATTCAATATCTTTTTATTAGAGGTGAATTTTAACAAATTTACCATTAGATGACATCTTATTTTTATATTCTCTAACTTGCAAAATTTCTAAAAATTAAAGATCAATAACTATGTCATCAATAAATCGTTTAAATTATAAATTTTTATAGTTTAATTTAAAATTATATGTAAAATATAAACTTATAGGTCATATAGTAAATAACATTTGATTGACACAAAATTTTACATATGTATTAAGAGCGTAAAGAACATGAAATTTAATGGTTAAATTTTTAAAATATGTAGTAATATTTATTTTATTAGGTAAGATTATAACCTTAGGTTGCAACCAATTTTGTAGCTAAACTTTATCCATATATTTAATAGTGTATTAAGAATGTCTCATTGATCAAAACTAAGGATGGTGATTGGGAGGGTTGGTTTGGGTCACAATTCTTGAAATATTAGGATACGATCGATACGTGCAATACTAGGAATACAATATTTAATTAATATCTCTAGGTATCTTCTAGACTTATTTTATGTTTAATTCTAGTTTTCAAAATAAATAACAACTATCAAAAATTTTAAAAGCATGTCTAAAATAAAAAAAAATAAAAATAAAAAATTTAATTCTTAGCATTTCCGTGTTTGACATGTTTCTAACACAATAAGGTATCTTATGAATCGAATATACATATCTACACTCTCACAGTATTGTAGATCCATTTATCCTATGCATAAAATAATTATTGGTCCAACATAGATACAGCCAGAAATTTTTAAAAGAATAAATGATGAAGTATCAATTCAATTATTAAACAACAAGCATAAAGCATGCTCCTTCTAAAAAAAATAAAAATAAAATAAAGCATGCTTCGTTAATAAGTCATATTTAACATCAAATCAAGTACCGCCAACTTAAGGATATCCGGGCGAGGACATAGTGCACTAGTCACTTCCGGTTGAGCCTTGGTTCAAGCTTAACATAGATGGGGCAACTTTCGCCACTCACGAGTTTGTTGAAATAGGAGCTGTTATACGTGATTACAAAGGGAGGATGGAGGTTGCTTTGAGTAAGAAACCGTATGCCCATTTAGGCCCTCTGGAGATTAATGCAGCAAAGGCATTAGACAAATGGGTAAGTTTTACTTTGGACGTCAGCGTTAGAGATTTGGTGGTAGAGAGTGACTCACATATTATTGACGCTTAAAGGGTGGTGGCACAGCACTAGTGCAGTGTTTATTGAAAACGTCATTGATGGACATGGAGCAAGCTATTAGAGTTCAAACGCATACTTATTTCCAGCGTTAAAGCAATCGCCCCATACATATCTTGGTTTAACATGCCAAAAATATTGGCAATTATGTAATATGAATAGAGGAAAATTCTAGTATGGTTGAGTTCGTTTTGGCTGAGGATGTATTGAATTTTTTTTCTTTTTAATAAAGTTACAGTTTTCTTAAAAAATAAAAAAATAAAAAATAAAAAAGAAGAAGAAGTAAAACATAGACCAATGAGACCAAACTAATTAAAGCAAACTAAAAATCACAAAGTCCTCCACTAATTTTTGATTTATTATAGATATTATTATTAAAAGCATTGCCAAATGTCGAATCAATATTGAAACAGAATCACTTTCTCAAAAAAAAAAAAAAATATTCTGGAACTAAAGGCAGATTCATTCCCACACAAAATTTAAGGAACACTCTTATCAGGATCCTCTCTCTCTCTCATACACACACGAATAGTACATCTTCAATTATTCTTGTCATGGATAACTTATTTAACAACTTTCAGGGAAACATTCGACACTCTTCGCTCTTACAACATGAAGCTGAATCCAGGAAAGTGCGCCTTCGGGGTGACGGCAGGAAAATTCCTAGGATTCATGGTTTCCCAAAGGGGCATCGAAGCCAATCCGGACAAAATCCGAGCTATAATAGAGATGGCACCACCAAAAAATGTGAAGGAAGTACAGAGCCTTAACGGCAAGATAGCAGCGCTAAATAGGTTCGTGTCAAGGGCAACGGACAAATGCTTACCCTTCTTTCGAACATTGAAGAGATCTTTCGAGTGGACTGCCGAGTGCCAGCAAGCGTTCGAAGAATTGAAAACTTATCTCTCTTCCCCCCCGTTGCTGAGTCCCTCACAACCGGGTGAAGAACTTTTTCTCTATCTTGCCGTCTCCCCAGCCACCGTCAGCGCCGCCTTGATCAGAGAAGAAGAGAGAGTGCAGAAACCTGTGTACTACACCAGTCGAGCGCTACGCGGAGCCGAAGAAAGATATCCGCCCATGGAAAAACTCGCATTTGCGCTGGTTACAGCAGCACGCAAACTAAAGCCGTACTTTCAAGCCCACACGATGATCGTCCTAACCGACAAGCCTTTGCGACGGGCAATGAGCAACCCTGAAGCCGCTGGGGGATTGGCACTATGGGCTATAGAATTAAGCGAGTTTGACATCCAGTATCACCCACGAACCGCCATTAAAGGACAGGTCGTTGCAGATTTCATAGCTGAGTTTACAAACGGCGAAGACAAGGGGGCAGAAGAATCTCCCCAATGGAGCATACATGTAGACGGGTCCTCCAACAGGCAGGCTGGGGGAGCCGGCATCGTACTACACTCACCCGAAGGAGACATGGTCGAGTGTATGATCCGCCTTGAGTTCCCTACCACCAACAACGAGGCGGAGTACGAAGCTCTGATAGCAGGGCTTGACCTCGCCAAAGCTGCAGGAGCCGAAAGAGTGATCATTCACTGCGATTCTCAAGTCGTGGTCAACCAGATAAATGGGGATTATGAGTGCAAAGGCGAACGGATGAAAAAATATCTAGACCAAGCGAGGTGGAGGGCCAATGAGCTGAAAGCCAAAATTACACAGATACCCCGAGGAGAAAACGAGCAAGCTGATCGCCTAGCAAAAGCAGCTTCAGCCGAACATATGGCCACCCTTGGTAACGTACTCTCTTTCATTCAACTCTCCCCACTTATAAATTCTGTCGGTGTACAGGAGCTTGGTTCCAAAAGCAATTGGACTACGCCATTAGTTTCCTACTTGAAGAACGGCGTATTACCGGACAGAAAGGAGGCTACAAGAAAGCTAAAGGTTCAAGCAGTGAGGTTCGTCCTAATAAGAGACATCTTGTATAAAAGAGGCTTCTCCCGCCTCTACCTACAATGCTTAGGTCTTGAAGAAGCAAATTACGTCATGAGGGAAGTACACGAAGGAATCTGTGGAAACCACTCAGGGTCGAGGTCGTTAATCCACAAGCTAGTACGAATGGGGTACTTTTGGCCAACTATGCAGAAGGATGCCGAGGCCTATGTAAAGAAATGCGACAAGTGCCAAAGGTTCAGCAATGTCATCAGACAACCACCTGAAGAACTTACCCCGATGACGGCGCCATGGCCGTTCGCTTAATGGGGACTGGACATCATGTGACCGTTTCCTACGGCAATACGACAACTGAAGTTTCTAGTCGTGGGCATCGACTACTTTACGAAGTGGGTCGAAGCTGAAGCCTTGGCCACCATTACGGAGAAGAACGTACGCAGCTTCGTTTGGCGATGTATCATATGCAGATTTGGCATCCCTAGAGTCTTAGTCTCGAATAACGGGAAGCAATTCGACAACGAGGCCTTTCGGGACTTCTGCTCTCAATTAGGGATACGGAACCACTACTCCTCCCCCGCCCACCCTCAAGCCAACGGACAGGTCGAAGTCACGAACCGATCCTTGCTGAAGATTATCAAGACTCGGCTCGAGGGGGCAAAGGGTATATGGGCTGAAGAGTTACCGAGCATACTTTGGGCCTACAGGACGACGGCAAGGACGCCAACTCGGGAGACACCATTCCGACTAACATACGGGAGCGAAGCTGTCATCCCAGCCGAAGTCGGCCTCACAAGCTACAAGGTGCACAACCATGACGAAGGGAAAAATGACGGAGCCATACGTCTACAGCTCGATCTAGTGGACGAAGTCAGGACTGCGGCAGAGCAAAGGCTCGCACGATACCAGGACCGCATGGCCAAGCACTACAACTCCCGGGTCAAACACAGAGACTTCCAGGTGGGAGACCTCGTTCTAAGGAAAGTCATGGGCGCAGTAAGAGACCCAACCCAAGGAAAACTCGGCCCTAATTGGGAAGGACCTTACCGAGTCACGGCGTGTCAGAGGAAGGGTACCTACCATCTAGAGACATTGGACGGACAGAAGCTATCGCATCCTTGGAATGCTGAACACCTGCGAAAGTACTACCAGTAGAGGCGATGACATGAACAACACTTATCTTTTTATTTACTATTTACTTTTAAGTATTCGCTACAATAAGCCCAACGGGCATGTCTTTTACTTTAGTTTTGCTACAATAAGCCCAAAAGGGCAGGTTTTTCCTTTTTGAGCTACTTTTTATACATATGCATGATTTATTCAGAACTACTGAAGTTTCTACTTACAAATGAAAATTAGTAAAAAACCGACGAAAAGTGGATAAGTCCACAATTCAGCTACTAAGCTGACGGCCTCAATAAAAGGCTGACGAAAAGTGGCTAAGTCCACAATTCAGCTACTGAGCTGACGGCCCACAATTCAGCTATTAAGCTGACGGCCTTAATAAAAGGATGACAAAAAGTGGCTAAGCCCACAATTCAGCTATTAAGCTGACGGCCTAAATGAAAGGCTGACGAAAAGTGGCTAAGTCCACAATTCAGCTATTAAGCTGACGGCCTAAATAAAAAGCTGACGGTCTCATAAACTCAGCTCTTAAGTTGACGGTCTCATAAAAGACCAACGAAATTGCTAAGTCCACAAGATGGACAAAACAATAAAGCTGACAGTCTAATAAAAGACCGACGGCAAGGCCAAATCCATAAAATGGACAAAGCAATGAAGCCGACGGTCTAATAAAAGACCGACGACGTAGCCAAGATAGGCAAAACACAAAGCCGACGGTTTAAATAAAACTGACGGATCTACTAAACTAAACGGGTCAAAAATCATGACTCCGTTCCTTTGGATCGCAAACTACAATTGGGCAACTCCAAACGTTGAGCAAATTTCAAAAATAAAGGAATAATTAAAAACCCCTAGCAAAAGGGCGACGACTTTATTAAACCGACGGAGCCGAAAGCACATTAGATTATGGCAAGGCTGACGGTATCCGCCTGCAGCTAAGAAAGTAAATTTAGAAAGAAAGCACTTGAATAGCCATACATACATGTTCAAAAACGACGAATGCTAAGTATCATAAGCAAAAGTAAAATAAATTCAAGCCCCAAAAACCAAGGGGGCACTTAGAAACATTGTTTTAAAACAAAATACAACGGTTACAAAAAAGACAAAGCTACGGCTGGGAAGGAGGAGCACCACTTGAAACCTTTTTTGCAGGAGGATCTTCTACGACAAGGATCTCCACTGATGAGGTGACGAGAGGATTCGTTGCAGGCTGAGCCAAAACAACGCTATTCCCAGGGGGAAGGGAATCCTCTAGGTCGTCACCACCCACAGTAACGGCATCGTTGGCAGGCGTCATTGGCGGGGCGTCATCCAGGGTGATCCCAGATAGGTCCAAATCTGGAAAAGCCGACGCTACTTGTCTAAGGCAGTCATCAAATCTCGTGCCATAGTATCCGCCACAGGAATCAATAAAGGAGTCTGACGCCTTGAAATTCTTGACCGCGTCAGCCCCTGCTGTCTCCACCTGATCGCGGAGAGTCGTCAGCTCTTGCTCCAGTTCGCCTTTCTGACGACCCGCCTCCTCTAACTTCTCCTTCACTTCTTTCAGCTCGACGTTAAGAAGACGCATTGCCTCCTTATACTGAGCCTGCTGGTCCCGCATGTTAGCATTATGTTTGCTGACGCGAGTAACGACACCCTCCTTGGCCACGCACCGGTCCTGAAGCGCCTTTACACGGACCAAGGCCTAGAAAAGAATGCAACCGTCAGTAATTAAAAAGAGAAGGGAAAAAGCAAGTTAAAGGAGACGCCTTACCCGTGTGAGATCAAACAAAGCTGACGCCCCCAGCTCCTCAGTCTCCAACAGAGCACAAGGATCTATGTCTGTCGGCTTTATAAGCGATTCTGCTGCCTCAACGGCAAAGTCCATGTGCGTCAAAAGGCAAGGGGGCCCCTTCAGGACGGGACCAGAAGAAGTCATCAGGCCCTTCCCTACCCCGTGACCTGATTTGGGGGTTGACTCCTCGGGGAGCTCCTTCCCAGGAGTGACGGCTGACTTTTTATGGGGACGATTGACATTCCCGTCGGGCTTTCTTTTTAAAGAACCCTTAGTGACGGTCTGGACGACAGTCGAGGGCGTCGTTTTCCCCTTTGCCTTATTTTCCTCCTTCTGACGGGCAGCGGCAGCTCTTATCCGTTGCTTAGCTGCGTCCATTTCTGCAAAAGAAACACATAAGAGGGACTGACGACAAAAGAGCTGAAAGTAACAGGACTATAAGGTCAAGCCACTCACGATGACGGGAAAAATCTTCTAACTTACGAGCCTCAAGCGTTGGTTCAGGACCCCCATAGTACGCGTGAAGAGTGTCGAGAGTAATTAAATCTCGACACGATCGCTCTACTATAGGAATTTCTAAAACTCGACGGATGAAATCCTCCTGCTCGTCGGTTACTAGAGGGCGAGTAAGGGCTGAAAAAGAAAAGCGAAATGACGATGTTAAAACCATTAAGTTATTACGTGTAAAAAGAATTGACGGGTACAAAAGCTGACGGCTAAAACCTGACTCCCTGATAAACGCCCAAGTATTATCAAAGTAACCATGAGGTATCGTCTCCCATTCTTCTTGACGGCACACCCAGTCCGTCCCTTCAACAAAAAAGAACCTACTTTTCCAGGCTCTATTAGAATCTGGCATCTCAGACACCAATCTCAAATCTTTCTCCCTGACGGTAAAGTGATACATTCCTTTGGAAGAAGAAAGGTGCCGAGGTCTGTAGCAGTAGAAAAACTCGTCTAAAGAAAGATGACGGTGACCTCCACTTAAACGACCCCACAATATCTCGGCACCAATAAAGATCCTCCACGAGTTCGGGGCGATCTGACTAACGGACAAACCAAGGAAATCAGCCAGCTGACGGTGTAAGGCCGTCAGGGGCAACCTGAGCCCCGCAGCAAACATGGCGTCATACATACCAACGTCTGCAGTTCTTCCCGTGTAACATTTCTCACCATCCGCAGGTAGACGGATGGGAATATGGTCGGGGATTTGAAAGCGGACGCGTAACTCTTTAAAAAAAATTTCAGTCATTTTTGGAAGAAACTTATTTACAGCCCACTCCTGGGGAAGGATGAAGGGACGGTTACTTCCAGGACTTCCAGAAATCCCTTCACAAGACCTCTCATCACCTTCATCCCCGTCACTACCTCTCTCTCCTACCTCAACTTCACTCTCCTCACCTACTACCTCCTCTTGACCTTCGTCTCCATGACCCTCTACCTCCTCGTCAGGAGTTTGGGCTGACGTCTCCCTCTCTGACGACCAGGAAAAGCTCCTGGACTCATTACCTGAACCAAATACCTCGTCGTAGCCCGCTCCATCGCGGACCGACGACCGGTCACCCGACGCGTCACTCGACATCTGACTACCTACAAGTGACGGGTGTAATCTAAGCACCTAGGATGACGACCTCACTTTAAAGAAATCAATTGAAATAAAGTATGAGCAAGGAAAGAAAAGGAACTTACAAGTTTCTCAGAAAAGGCGACGGTTGAATAAGTGACGATAGAAACGTAAAGGATTGACGGTAGGCGGGTGACGGATCTACTCTCAGGAATCAGTGAAAATAAAGTAGGAAAAATGAAGGGAGGTGGACTCTATATATAATAGGAAAAACGCACGGAAGACGAAGCGACGCCCTCGTCAGACGCGGAGCCAACCCGAGCGCGCCACGTGTCCGAGCATTTAATATCGGCTGCTCGAGGTGTCAGCTTGGAATATTTTCTCTCTCCTGGCCAGAGCAACAGATAAATGACGAATAAATACTCCATAACCCGTCAGCTATAACTGACGGAGATATGGAGTAAGGGGCAACTGATACGCGAAAATAAACTAAGGTTCAAACCGACGGATTGTCACGCGCGAAAGAGCCTACGGTCTAAGCTGACGGTATTGGACAAATATAAAAGCTGAAGGCTCCAGGGTTGATGGACGGCAATTCAGAGCTCTTGGGCAGTCCGTAGAGCGTAGCAAGGAACTAACGACGAACCCTTCATGGCTGAAGGGCATAAGGGAGGCTGACGACCCTTCATGGCTGAAGGGCATGAAGAGGACTGACGGGCCCAAGGCTGACGGTTCTATTAAACCCATGGCTTGGCCACCACGCATAAACTATAAAAAGATGACTTGTGCTCCACGTTCAATATTAGAGTCCTATAAGGAAAGGATTCCGTAATCGACGCTCATAAGGATTCCTATATGGAAAAGACTTCTACTCCAAGAAAGAGAGGTCAACCCTCTACTACTATAAAAGCCCCAATACCCCCATTTATCGAGGTACGCATAATTAACCCATCTCTAGCACTCTAGAGTTGAAACGAGTCCTAACTTGACCTTCGGAGGGTATTTGGCCGGCACCACACCGGTGCTCTCTGTTAGGTCTTCTCCTTTTTTGTTGTGCAGGTGTAGTTTCGAGCGTACAAGCATTGTGCAACTCACTGGTGAGATTTTCGGCATCATCAGATGCTTTAAGGGTAGTGGTTATTTAAAATGTCATTGAGGGACACGAAGCAAGCTGTTAGAGTTCAGATGCATAATTATTTCCCATATTAAACGACAGAGCAATAACCCAGTACATATCTTGACTTAATACGTCAAAAATATTGACAATTATGTAACATGAATAGAGGAAAATTCCAGTATGATTGAATCTTTTTTGGCTCAGGATATATTAAATTTATTTTCTTTTTAATAAAATTACATTTTTCATATTTAAAAAAAAAAGAGAGAGTAAAATATAGAACAATGAGACCAAACTAATTAAAGCAGAATAAAAAGCACATAGTCCTTCGCTAATTTTTGATATATTATAGATATTATTATTAAAAGTATTGCCGAATGTCGAATCGATATTGAAGTAGAATCACAATTCACACAAAATGATAATGTGCATTGCAGAAAGAAAATGCTGAAATCAACGTAGTTTTAAGAATTGAAAATCAAGGCATAGAAGATGATAAAACAGATGATATGAAGGATCAGATGCTAAAGCAAACACTATTTAAATCAATGTGAGAGAGAATGTGATGGATTGGTGACCCATGAGGGTGCAATGATGAACAAAGCGGTGGCGGTGGAATATTTATATATTGTGTTAAGAGTTGATATGGTTTGATATTGTTAAATATTAGCATTGATACACCATGTTGAATATGATAGTATGAATGCGGGAGCGAAAGCATAAAATATAAAACACAATAACACACGAGGGTTATGTGGTTCAGCCTAACGGCCTAAATTTACGGAGGAAACCCTAAAGGGCTACATTAATAATATATTATAGTGTAGTACAAATTTTGTGTTACAATCAATCATAACATGTGTATATATAGTAGACTAAACCCTAGACTAATAGACTTCTAGTACAAGTAGGAGACCTGGCTTGCACACAAAGTAGAATTAGGCTTGGGCCTATGCTAATGGCCTAATATATCTCTAACACCCCCTCTTAAACTCAAGATGGAAGCTTGATGAAATCTTGAGATTTGATAAGGTTGAGAAAATCCCTTGAATGAAGTTTGGCTCTGTTACGGTAGTTTGAGGAAGGCAATGGTCTTACAGTGTTGATGTGACTTCTAACGGTGGCTTGACTATACTGGAGAGTTTTGACGGCAGTAGTAGGAAGACAAAGAAGATGAACGCAGTGAAAAAAAAAAAAAACCAAGGAAGAAAAAGATTGCTCTTAAATGTACCGCAAGGACAGAAAACCATGGCCACAAGAAGGTGGCTCTGATACCATGTTAAATATTAGCATTGATACACCATGTTGAATATGATAGTATGGATGTGGAAGTGAAAACATAAAATATAAAACACAATAATACACGAGGGTTATGTGGTTCAGCCTAACGACCTAAATCTACGGAGAAAACCCTAAAGGGTTACATTAATAATATATTATAGTGTAGTATAAATCCTGTGTTATAATGAATTATAACATGTGTATATATAGTAGACTAAACCCTAGACTAAAATACTTCTAGTATAAATAGGAGACTTGACTTGCACACAAAGTAAAGGCTTGAGCCTATGCTAATGGGCTAATATATCTCTAACAGATATATAATATCACGACGAAGATGGCGATGAAGGATAAGAAGACTGAGAATAGCAGAGAAACTGCCGCCGCCGCCTTAAGGAGGTTGTGGAGTTACGGGTCTCATTTGATTTGAATCCATGCGGTCAAGCAGGTTTCATTTTCTTTTCTCTTTGGCGTACAGGATGCGATAGAATTTTTTTTTTTTGGTATTGATAGGGTTTTTTTTTTTTTTTATAGTTTCATTTTTGGGTCTAAACATTTTTTTTTTTAGGTTAATAATTTAGCCTAAAACACAGGAGGAATTCTGTTTGAATAATGTTAGGACTACAATTTTACCATAACTTTGTCACAACTTATTTATGTGGCAAGTTGTGAGTAGTGAAATTGCGGACTCCAATGGACCCATCAATTTTACTTCATCACTCACAACTTACCACATGAACAAATTATAGCAAAAGTTAAAATGTATAAAGAACCTCTATGTACAATGTTGCGTCACATACTTACACGTCATATGCTAACATATGATTCTAGCCTTGAAAAAAAAATTGGAATATTTAAAAAAAAAAATTGGACTTAGCTGGCATTAGTCCCAGAGGTGTTAACTATATTATACCAATAATAATAATAATAATAATAATAAGAAAGAAAGATGTTGTAACAAGAAGTCTTCCTCTATGAATTGAAAAGTACAAACCTTCAATATTTTTAGCTAGGATTAGATTGACCTAATCTGTTTGTTTAGATGAAACCCCTTGTGAAGATAATTTTTTGTGTTTTCTTGTGTTTGGTAGTATTAAAAAAAATAATTCAAAGAAAATTTTTTTTTAGTCAACAAAAAATTCTATTAAAATATTACTTATATTTTAGAGATTATTTTTCACATCAAACTAAATAAAGAAAATTAAGAGGCAATATGAAAACTATTGAAAATAACAAATAAACTTTTCTTTTCTTTTCTTTGCAGTGAATAATAGATAAACTTTTAAGAATCAAGATTGTATAAAATATAAATATGTTACAGTGTTTATGAATCACAAATTTTAAGGGTAAAATGGCATTATTGAAAATAAAAATTAAATTCCTAACTTTTTGTCAAATCTGCAAATGACTTTGATATTTTAACCATACTTCTCTTTTTTTTGGTAAATGACATTACAAGTTACAACCATACTAAGTAACTTTCTTGCTAGCTGTTTGACAATGGGAAATTTCGTGCGATGAATGATAAGGCAAGTGCTATCCAATTACACTGTTAAACGAACCTTTTTTTTTTTTTTTTTTTGTTGATAATAATACTGCTAATATAAAACTTATTTGCCATGAAATGTATTAATTTTTATTTCAAAGAGTCAAATGCATTTTTTCTTGATTGTGAGGATGATGAAAGCATTCGGAAAAAACTCAAGTCTCCCTCCCTATCCATTTCTATTCAGCGAAAAAAAGAAGAAGAAAGCATTCGAGAAAATAATGGAGAGATTAATGTTGCAAGCTGGCAATTGGGAAATAAATTCCTATGTAAATTATTTTCCAGCAGTTTTCTATTGACTCCATTGTTCATTTCAATTCAAGAAATCATTGTAAAAGACTTAGAGCCATTGCAGCCATTTTCAGCTATATAATCAAAGACTTTGGAATAATTGGACAGTTAGCCCTTACTTCCACAAAGAGTTTTTAAAAAAAAATTGCATATATTTTATTGAAACTTCAAACTTTACAGCATTATATCTTTCTGTACTTTTTTCTAAATGCTTTTTGTTAATTTTAAGTAAAATATAGCTTACTTCCACTTAAGGGTCGTTTGTACTGTACAAATATCAAGAAGATTATATAAAACTGCTTTGAATTTTTCATAACAGCATAACAATCAATAAATTATTGAAACGTTAGATTTTTCTTTCTCTTTTAAAATATGTCCATTTTAAGTTTTTAACTCACAATTGAACTCCTTCTCAAAAAAAAAAAAAAAAAAAAAAAAAACTCATAACTGAACATGTAATATTATTTAACCTGATTTCTTAGACCACCTGTTAACGTGAATTAATTTAGTTTCATGCTTCATTTGCACATCATTATCATTGTATTCTTGAATTTTTCTCTCCCCTCCTCACCCCCAAGGTCCCAACAACTTGAAATGATCAATTTCACTATCTATTCTCTACTTTCCCTTGAGATGATATATTTTATTATACAAATTTTAAAAATATATATTAATATGATGGTTGGAAGATGGGGCATTTCAACCTTAGATGTCTTTATTTGATAGTTATGTAATTTAAAATTTATTCTATTATCAAAACAAGTCCAAATCTATGTTTTTTTATTAACACTATGTTTTTTATTAGATTTGCTAATTATCCCAAAAAAAAAAAAATTATCATAAAATGAAGTCAATCAATTCAAAAACAAATGAAGGATCATCTTTCCCACTTTTCTTTCACCCACACTCCATCTCATGAATTAATTATTCCTTTTCAAAACATTTTATTATTGCTCCAACAAATAGATAATTAAAAAGACCCTTTTACTTTTTGTATAAAGGAAAATAACATCATGGAGTCTTCATGTATAATTTTCTGTTATAATAGAAATATAAATAATTAAGGGCAAAATTATGAAGGGATATCTGTGTGTGTGTGTGGGTTTGGATTGATTTTTTTTTTTAATTACTAAATTCTTAATTTATTAAAAGTGAGAAAAAATACAATAATATCTAGAAGATAAATTAGGGTTTTAAAATTATATATAAATAAATTAAATAAGATAATTAAAAAGAAAAATATTTCAAACTCACGGGGTCCATAATTTTATTTATTTTTTGACATGGTTAAAAATCACTGCAATCCATAATTTTATTTATTTCTGAAATGGTTAAAGATCACTACTCTACAATGCAGCCCCCCTTAGTCTAACATGCCAGTGGTAGTGTACGTAAGCTCAAAGGAGAGCTGAAACATATGATATTATAACTAATTTGACGATTATAAGAGCATAGGAATCTTTTAGTTAAAATCCAATTGATATATATATATATATATATAGACACACACACAATTGGAGTAGAACTAATTAAGCCTGTATATTAAAAAGGAGTGTTATTTATTTATTTATTTATTTATTATCATTTATTTGAGAGTGTAACAACACATTCATTATATTTAAAAAAAAAAAAAAAAAATTAAAGTGCAATGACCAATGACCAGACACAATTACTTCCATTTTTGGTAGCTCCAACTATACAACTTCATCCATTAATTTTTGGTAGGTCCAAGGGGCAATTTCTCAGCAATCCACAGAACATTGAATTTGGATAATGTTGGAATGGAGACTATATTGGGTCTATTAATTCCTGTGTTCCATCCTCATACTTGTCAAGAAATTAAAGGGGGAACTATTACTAAATAATGGGGACTTGACCTATTCGCTTTGCTGAGTTTGTTGTGTAAGCTTGATCTGATCATTCCACGTAAAATGTCATAGTTTCCTTTGGTTTAACTAGTAATTGACAATTAATTAAATTGAACTACAACAGTCGAATATACATACTACCATAACATGTTTAGAAGATCTTCTAATTTTTTTTTAAATTTAATAATTTAATGTTTATAACTTTTATTTTCATTGGGGAGGTTTGGCATGATGTATGAGGAATGAATTTTTCTATTGCTCTCTTTTTTCTTTTTCTTTTTTTGGAGAGAAAATGTACAAGCAAAGTAACTTCCTTGTGGACTCATGATGGAAAATCATCAACTAATTTGAGGCTTATGAGTCATCATGGATTATCTCATATACACACATCACATGCGACTATCTGGGCGATGAGTTTATTGGTCAAGTGTAACGTGTACATGGAGGTTGTAGAATTTAAATTCAATATATCACATTGTCAGTTCATAGGGTATTAACTATTAAGAATGTCTTGTGGACTAAGACTGAGACTACATTTTTTTTTTTTTTGAAACAAAATATAATGGATGAGACACCAATCTCTCATATATTAATATGTGTGTGTGTGTGTGTAAGAAATGTGTCTTCATTCTTAAACTTATGTGGTTATTTCTCTCACAACGTCTGGGTAGGTTTTTACAAGTAAGAATGCATTTATTTAATGGATAAGATAATTATTTTTTTGCTAATGTTAATATCCAAACCTCTTTTAGTACCTAATTATTTTTTGTGTGAATAATGATACAACGGAAGAAAATGAATAAGTTATTACAACTGTCTTCCATGAAGGTAGAGAAAATATTATGGACTTATATTCTATTTTCAAAAATAATAGTAGTACTAAAAAAAATACTTTTTTATATTTATGTTTAATTCTTGTTTTATTTATTGTCTAATCCTTTGATAATCTTGATTTACATGACAAATTAATTTGAAAAGTAGCCGTATTTTATTGAAATATATGATGATACACAATTTTTATATCCACCATATACATCTAATCTTAAATATTAATATAAAGTATTGCTTTATTTGTTTAAAAAAAAAACTATTGCTTTATTTAATATTTTTATAATAATAGATGAACTATTAAGATTCTATATATTTCTTAAAAAAAAAGATTACATAGATTATTTTTATGAAATTACATAGATATTTAAATTGTGTTTATGGACCACAAATTATAAGGAGAAAATATCATTTCTGAAACTAAAAGTTAAGTTCTTAACGTTTTCTCAAAATTTCCAAATGATATTGACATTGCAACCATACTAAGTGCCTTCCTGCTGGCTGTTTGGTAATGGGAAATTTTGTTTGATGATTGATAACACAAATACCATTTCAATTGGACAAAATTTGGCTACAATTTCACTCAATATCGATTTACTGGATAAGAATTTTGATAAATTCATTATTGGATTATATTTTTTTTAATATCCTTAGTGGTTGCAAAATTTCAGAAGATCAAAGACCAATAATTATATATTCCATTAATCAAATGTCCTTTTTTTTTTCTTCTTCTTCTTTCTTTCCGTCGGAGGAAAATGTACAAGCAACTTCAAAGTGGACTCTCATGTACACAAGTCAGTCAACATCCTCACTTTTCTTTCACCCAAACTCCATTTCATGATTAATAATTTCTTTTCAAAACATTTAATTATTGCTTCAACAAATAGATAATTAAAAAGGGTTGGGTTCAAGTTACACCCGGTGTAACTCTAAATAATGTTACACCACCCAATAGCTTGTTATTGAATTAATATTTTGCAAATCCAACCGTTGAATTACATGTTCTACATGTTCTTAACATGCATGTCAATTTTCATATCAATCGGATGTTATTTACCATTTGATCCATAAACTCATATTTTATGCATTATTTTAAACTATAAAAACTTTAATTTTAACAATTGATTGATGACATGGCTATTTATCTTTGATCACCTTGAAATTTTGCAAGCATGGAGAATATATGAAGATAATGTAATCTAACGGTGAATTTGTCAATATTCGCATCCAATTAAAAAATATTGAGTGGCGTAACATTGCTTAGAGTTACACCAGGTGTAACTTGAACCTAACCCAATTAATAATACCTGTTTTGCTTGCTGCATTCATGACTCAACTCCACTACATGACAACATTTATCTCCTAACCTTTTGTACAAGGACAAATAATGGAATCCTCGTGTATAATGTTTTATTATAATAAAAATATAAAAAATTAAAGGCCAATATATGAAGGGAGATCTCTACGTGTCTGTTTGGATTGATTTTTTTGTTAATTTGTTTAATTTATTAAAAATGGGTAAGAATATAATTATAACTAGGAGAAAATGAGGTTTAAAAAATTGTATATAAATAATTAAGAAAATAATTTTAAACAAAGTTTAGATACAAACTTAATTGTAGCCAGTGATTACAACCCCCACTAAAAATATTAACATGACAATATATTTTAAAAATCTAACATTTGGATTGTATATATATTCTTAACACACATGTCAAATTTTATGTCAATTAGATGTTATTTACTATTCGATCCATAAACTTATTTTTTAAGCATAAATTTAGACTACAAAAATTTGAAATTTAAACATTTGATTAATAACATAGTTATTAATCTTTGATCTTTTAGAAATTTTGCAACCATGATTAATATAAGAAGAAAATTTTATCTAATTATGAATTTGTCAAAATTCATATCCAATAAAAATATTTTAGTAAAATTATAGTTATTGGCTATAATCAAGTTTATATCCAAACTTTGTCTATAAATTTTTTTAAAGAATAATCCAAAAAACAAAGCACGTGATCGCACTTCCATAACCCTAGTGTAAGCTCAAAGGACAGCTGCAACATATAATATTAGAATACAAACTTAGTTATAGACTACAACCCCCACTAAAAATATAAATATGACTATATGTTTTAAAAATCTAACATTTGGATTGTATATATATTATTAATACACATGTCAAATTTCATGCCAATTAGATGTTATTTACTATTCGATCAATAAACTTATTAACTAAGCATAAATTTAAACTACAAAAATTTGAAGTTTAAATATTTGATTGATAATATAGTTATTGATCTTTAACCTTCTAGAAATCTTGCAACTATGATTAATATAAGATTAAATGTTATCTAATTATGAATTGATTAAAATTTATATCCAATAAAAATATTTTTAGTAGAATTATAGTCATTGGCGCCTACAATAAAATTTGTATAAGTGCATGCGATTCTCTTAGTCAAAATCCAATGCTCATATTATACATTATCGTAGCACGTAGGACTCAGCAAGTACTTAAAAAGTAAGGACCCATTTTTCTTTTCTTTTATTAACAGTGCAATGACCCCATATGGCTTATACCAATTCTTCTATATTTGGTAGGTCCGAGGTACAATTTCTTTTGAGATTCAGCCTATACATTACATTGAAATTTGGATAGTTCCATCCTCATACTTGTAAAGAAAAAGGAGGAACTATTCAGTTAAATTATTAATAATGGGGCCGTGACCTATTCATGATTCAGCTCCCTTAGTTTGTCGTGTAAGCTTTATCCAATCAGTAAATTCCACGTGTTCTGTGTCATATGTGTTTGGTGATTTTGAATCAAATAGGCCCGTATACAAGTCATTGTTTTCTTTTCTATTTTTTTGGTTTAACCAGTGATTTACAGTCATAGATTATATATAAAAATGTGGTTTTAATACAAAAACATACTACAAACTTAAATAATAATAAAAATCATAAAATATTTTTAAAAACAAAGAGAAATAAATAAGTCATGTAAGATTATAAAATTTTAGATTCATATATTTCGATTTTAAAGCCCCCCACCGGCGGAAGAAAAGAAGAAGAAAAAAGCAAAAACGAATCATTTGAGATAAAAAGTGGAAAATGATGAAGAAAGGAAGAGTACTTAATAAGTTGAAGAGAAAGTAGACAAGATGGGACAAACAAATAGCTGTTAAAGTTATTTAGGAAGTTGTTAAGATAAATAAATAAATAAAAGTGCAATGATCAATGACCCGAAACAACTTCCATTTTTGGTAGGTCCAAGGGACAATTTCTTTGGGTTCAGCACGTTGAATTTGGATAATGGTGGAATAGAGACTATATGGGTCTCTTCCTATATTCCATCCTCGTAATTGTAAAGAAAAGGGGGAACTATTAAATAAAATCTTTCAAAACTTTCATAAAATATCTAAAATCAAAATAATTTTTTTTTAATACGAAATTGTATATATATTTTTTCCTCCTAACATGAATGTTGGAGTTTTCTTAGCATGTCTGAGTTTGACATGTCAACACAAAAAGGTATCTTATTAATCGAATATGTATATTTCTACACTCTCACAAGTCACAAGTAGATCTCACCATATAGGGTGAGATGGAAGATTTATCTTATACATAAAAGAATTATTAGTCTGACATGGACATGATCAGGAATTTTGGACTATATGTATTTTTTAGCTTAGAAGAATACTGTTTTTTTTTTTTTTTTTTTTTTTTTGAGAAATGCTTAGAAGAAAACATGATGACGAAGCATCCATTCAATTATTAAACAACAAGCATGCTTTTATATACTATTATTTAACAGGCTTCTCTTGTCTGCATTCTTACTTTTTGATATCCCAAATATTCTCAAATTGACCTATTTAAAAAGTTTCAATAATCGGAACATGTAAAATTACTAATTCTAAAACTTCTAAATTTTAGATAAATTTAAAAATGCAATTTACCAAACAACGTTTTTTCTTTTTAAAAAAATAAAAAGTTACGTACAATTTTTTTTCCCTTTGTTCTCTTGAGTCTTGAATTGTTGAACATATCTACTCCCACACTCCCACCAATTTTATACTCCCAATAACAAGCAGTTACTTCATTTTACATTTTTCTCTATCTTTATCATCTTTTCTCTTTCTTTTTCAAAATCTAAAAAATAAATTCAATCCTGCACATCTATTCCCACGTTCCCACTAATTTCAAATGAAAACAATTACTCAAAACTCAAATAAGAAAGTATGAACATACCATTTATTTTTTAATAAATTTTATTATATTGCTTTCTCTTTCCATTTGTCTTTCTTTATGTTTCTTTTTCTCTAATTGCTCCACTGCATTCGTAAAAGTGGAGATTGTATCTTTAAATCTCTCATATTACAAATTTCTCTCATCTTAATTTGTTCATTTTTTTTAAGTTAGCCTTACGACACTCCTAGTGATGGATTGGTGAGAGTGCAATAAAGAACAAAGTGGTGGCGATGGAATATTTATATTGCGTTAGAGTTGATACTTGATAGCAAAATGTGGGAGAGGATACATTATGCGCACAAATTATTAAGATGATATATAAGTGTGGACACAAATTAAGATATTCGATTAGAGTCTATATCCCAGTAAATATTTTAACTTTATATATATATATATATATATATATATATTAAGTTATATGATGTCATGTTATTAAAATTTTAAATAACATAATACTGAACTTACTTTTAAATTTGTGATATAAAATATGAAATAGATTTCTTTTATTTTATTTTTTCAAACTCACCCACCATAATCAAAGAAAATTGATGATATTTGAAAGATTGAAAAGGACCCCTGGCTTTGTGGAGTGTGGACTATCTCCATATAGTTTGTAAAAATGTTGAAAAATAATTTGTGATTGTAGTATTATTTGTATGTTTAAATTCATAAGGTAAAATGTAAGAAGGTAACAACTGACCAGGTTGTTTTTTTTTTTTTGGATTTGAGATAGAATTCTACTTTAGTATAATCTATGTGCATGTGTGTGAAGCTTCCTTCCGGAGACTTGATCCCAAGTCTTACCCCTCACACTCTACAAGAACTTAGAGTATGTTTGGTAGACTATAATAGGTACTGTAATGTAATGGTTATTTCTATGGTTTAATTATTCAGTAGTTTGGTTATGTTTTTATTATAGAGAATAGTCATTCCTTATAAATAGTTATTCTTTAAAATGGGGAATAACTATTCATGTCTAAAAGTGATGTAATAGCTATTCCTTAATAGGTGTATTAATTTCTATAATTAATATATTTTTAAATAAACAAACTTTCTATATGCACATAACAATTATGAAAATGAAAAATCATAAAAAAAATAACTAATCTCTCCTTCAAATTAAAAAAAAAATGGAAATATAATTATATGAGTAAGATATTTCCTAAAATATATCTTAAGTTTGATTTAAAATTCTTTCATTCCATTGTCTTTAAGGTTCTATTATTGTGGTGTCACCAAATAAATGAATAGTAATAAGCATTACATTACAGCATTTTGTATTTCTTATAATATCTATTCCTCTTCCTATGTAATTACTGTTACAGTCTACCATACTTGTAAAGTAACCATCATACTAAGGGTACGCAATGGTATTAACCAGGTTTTGTTTTTTAAAAATGGAACTCAACTAACAAGTTTTAAATTTGAAAAAATATCAATAGAATTGAATAGATCCGATGGTCAAATATTTACTTAACCTTGTCATCTTCAAAAGCAAACTTAACTCCCCTAGAGGTTAATTAAGTCCAATATCAAGCAATCTCACCCACAATGAAAACAAACAAATCTCCTCAGAAGTAATAGTCCTTTGAGCACTAACAACCTCTCCTCCCCTCAACATTAATTGTACCGCACTCACCTTCAATCAGGGATTGAGCCACCATTGGACAGGAGGGAATGGCCCCTCCAATTTTTTTTTAAATATTATTATATGTGTGTACTAATTTTAGCAAATTTTTTTTTATAAAATTACATTTTGTTTCTGTTAAACAAGATCATTAATTCTTTTAAGAGTAATGCTATATTCACAAACTTTTTTACAATATATTTTTACAAATTGTTTTGGAAACAAATTCTTATTGGTTCGCATATGGATCCACTACTCACATCATTTTTTTTATTTACTAGTAACCACTTATTACATCAATAATTTATATAAAAAAAGCTTGTAGTTCTATCATTTTCCTCATTTTAGTGATCATAAAAAAAGATTAAATTTAAAATCTAAAATAAAATATACAAGCCCAAAAAAAAAAAAGAAAAAAAAAAGCTCAACAACAAAAATTACCAATAGTAAAACTAAAAACAACTAAGCTCAATTAACCAATTTTATCCAAAATAAACAATCCTGCCCTTTAAAAAATTCTATACAAAAATAATTTTGTTCTTACCCAAACAAAAATAAAATAAAATAAAATAAATCTCAGCAATTAAGTAGTAGTAGAGTCAAAGGTTGAAATCACCGCATATAGCCAACAGTAAAACCGCCCCCCTTAACTCAAAGTTCTGCCTTTGTCCCTACCTTCAATCACATCAAATATGATTGAACCTATCTCTCATTTGTAGCCTAAGACACACCGTCTTGAGGCACATCCCATCAATCGACCAAAGGATGTAGCTCTAGCCTCTAAGCATATTTGAAATCCCAATTTTAATGAGTGATTTACATTTAAAAAAATATTGTCACACTTTTTGCATGAAGTGCAAAACTTGGGTCCAGAATCCAATTACACTGAACCATTGTGATGGTGACACGTATCCAATTTTGATCATGTGTCATCATCTCAATAGGTCTAATGCATTAGACCCAAGACAAATCCCTATATAAAAACCTATTAGTCCCATTGGCCAGGGTATGGAACTCATCCCCCAAGAATAGAACGTTATCTTAGATTTTTTTTTTTTTTTTTATTACCCAACAAAAGAAAATCTGTTGTCATTGACAATCACCAAAGTACCCTTGGCAAGGCCAGCCCTGAGTCCAACCTAAGTTATACTGCTAAGGGGGTTTTCTTTATTTTGCAGTATCAGAACAAATAGGCAAAGGGGAACTTGTTCAATTAAGTGAGGTCATCTCTTTTTGTGGTTCCATTTGCTGTCTATATTTACATCCCCATATCATATTCAGCACCCTTTCTTCTTTATTTTTTGAGAAGTAAAAAATTATAATAAAAATTCTCCAGGAATAAACTAATAAAATTATTAAATATATCAAATGTGAATTTATTAGATCAGATGATGACATTAGGAAATCCCCATATACACATTCATACTACTTTTTAATTTCATTTCATATTTTTATATTGAGTCATGAGTGACTAGCATTGATTGGTGTAGACTGCAACTCAATCAAATGCCAGAGCAGCAACGACTTTATATAGATATTCCAGCAAAAACTATTTGCCATAATTCTACTACATGTGAGATTACAGCATTCGCACCTAGCATGCCATATGTCATATGTTAGTCTATTTTACCATTTAAGCACAAAAAACCCCCTCCATCCGGACTTGTAAAAGCCAACTATTGTAATAGTGCTACAGTGCAATTCTAAAGGTAAAACCGCACTGTAGCACTATTGTAAAACCAAATATATTATTTAAATCATTTTTTCTCTCCTTTCAGTCATTTCTCTCTCTCACAGTCACAGAGCTCATCTCCTCTCTCTCCGTTGAGCCTTTCTCTCCCTGTGCCTCTCACTGCTGATGACCCTTTCTCTCCGATGGCACTACCGATGACCTTTTCTAGGCAAGATCATCATAGTCAAGGGGCTGAGGATTGCTAATCGAATTTTGGTGGGTTTGCTTGGTGGGTCTAGGGCTGAGGATTGTGGTGGATCAGCGTGGTGGGCCGTGGGTTATGGGTTATGGGTTTTGGATTTGGGTTGATCTGGGCGTGACGGAGCTAGGTGTTGATCTGGGTGTGGATTGGAGATTTTGGATTTAGGTGTTGATTTTGGATTTGGGATCGGCGTGACAGAGCTGGGTGTTGATTTTGGATTTGGGATCGGCAGAGATCGGAGATCGTGGTGGCAATGTGGGTCTGGGTCAATGATCGGGTCACGGAAGAGAAAGATCTCGGTGGTGGTGGGAAAGGCTTGTTCTTGCAATTGGGGTTTTGGGTTGAAGTGACTGATCTCGGTGAAGACGGTGATGAATCCCAAGGATGAAGAAGAAGAAGAAGGGTTTTGTTGGTTAACAGGTTTTGGTGTCACGGTGGTTGCTGTGTGGCGATGACTGGGTTGCTGTGTAGAGGTGGTGTGGTTGAGAGGGTGGTTGCTGTGTAGATGGGTGTATTGAGTTTTCTCTATGGTACTTGACCACTGGTTGAGAGAGAGAGAGAGAGAGAGAGAGAGAGAGAGGCAGGGAGATAGAAATTAGAGAGAGAATGAAATATATTTTATTGTATAATTTATATTATTTTAATGTATTGTATTGTAAAATAAAAGTTTGGATGCTTAGAGTATTGTAAAATAGTATGATATAATTGATAAAGTAGTTTTTTAGAATAATAAAATGGGATGGGATAACATTTCTTGATGCGAATGCTTAGAATGCTGGAGCAAGATCATTTTAGTTATAATCATAAATAAACATTCCATCATTTCATTGTACTGTTTTCCATGCATAGTCATCCAGCAATGTTAAGAATATAATATTGCAACGTGTTATATCAAAATCGAAACAAAATTCAACAGCTCTCCTTTTGTTTTAAGGTGCAAATTTCCCAATGGTTAAATTTGTTGCAAGCAAATTGTTTTACACAATTTTACGCACCCCAAAAGCAACTAAAAAGTCACCCCAAAAGCAACTAAAAAGTCACGATGTTCATTGTAAAACGAATTGTGGACTCTTACCAAATTCTTTCTCTTCCACAGGTATATTAAAATCAAACAGACAATCTATTGTAAATCCAAACTCTACCCATAACAGACGTGAATAACATTCATATTGACAGCAGTGACCAAAGATATTGTTATTTGAATGTGGAAGTAAAAGATTGTGCATCAACCTGTAACATGTTTCAAGCTTTTATATACAAGAAGAGTAAAAGATGGTTTGGTCATGTTCAGGAGAGCGTGACTAATGCCTTGGTATAAAAGAGTGAGTTGATCCAAGTTGAGGAAACCAAAAAAAAAAAATAGAGGAAGGCAAAAATTCATTAGTAAAAGTATTAAAAAATAAATACAAAAGACATGTCAATCCCAAAAAGTAGCAAAGAGTATGACTTTTGATAGAGTAGAACAGAGTAAACAAGTGACCGACCCTAACTAATCTGTTAAGGATTAGTAGCCAACTCTAGAATTTTGGGATTAAGGCTTTGTTGTTGTTGTATATAACTCATTGCATGCAGTGGCGACTCCAGGAATATTGTCTAGGGTGTTCCTATTCCACTTTGAAAAAATTTCAGATCATTTCGGTCTATTTCGGGTGTTTCGGGTCGTTTCGGTAAATACCGGCCGAAAATAAATCTAAATCATCAATATCATCATAAACATCATGTTTTGAGACTCAATTAATTTTTCTCATTTTTTTTTCTTTTTTTAAGTTTTTCATATCCAGGTGCATATTTTCTAGTAGACATTTCTAATCAAACAATATATTTATAAAGACTAAAACAAATAAAAAAAAAACTTTAAAGTGTAGAGCAAATAAGAAATAGAATCTGATTTATATAAAAAGTATTGTTGTAATTTCACCAAATAATACCCAGTTTTTAACAATCTCAATCTATATAAATAAAGATTTATTCATTATATTACCAATTACTAATATATATATATATATATATATATAAACACAAGATTAAAAAAAAGAAAAAAAATTAATCACAGCCATAACAAAAAAAGCCCAGCCCAGCCAAGAACCTGCAAAGACCCACTCACCACAAAAAACATAAAACAAATCCTAATATCCTATTACATTTACACGTATAACCAAAAAAAAAAAGCCAGCACGGGCACGGCCCAGCCCTCTTAACAAATATAAAGTAGAATAGAAAGCAAGCCAAGCCTTATAAGCCTATTAGTTATACACTTATACCTGAAGCAGTGAAGCTCAAAAGTCAAAACGACAAAACCCATTACCCAGCATCCCAGCCAGAATCAAAACGCAGCACGGCACTGACGGTAGCAGCGAAAAAAAAAAAGGGCAGTCGGCGGAGGAAAGGAAGCTTGAGCCAGCAGCCAGGCAGTCCGATGATTTAGATTAGATCGGAGGAAAGGAAGCTTGAGCCAAACAAATTTGTTCTGTAAAATCATAAGGTTTTAAAATTTTTATTTATTTTTTGGGCTGAAAGCTATACGTTTGGATTTGGCCGGCATAAGATTTTTTTTTTTTAGATTTTAGTTCAAAATTTGTTTGGCATAAAATTTTTTGAGGGTGTTCCTGATTTTGCTTGAAGGTATTCCTATTTTATTTTTTTAAGGGTTAACAGATAAAAAAAATTTAATTATTATATATAAAACTTTTTTTTTTTTCAAGTCAAGGTGTTCCTGGGAACACCCTGACTTCAACGTGGCGTCGCCACTGATGGCATGAAACACCTATAAGAGCCAAAAAAAATTGGCAGACTTCCCAAAAATTTTGTTTAAATGAAACACCTTCTGAAAGCCTCAACTAGCATTTACATTCCCTTCCAAAAAAAAAAGAAAACTATAAAGCTGTTAAATGAAACGCCTTCTGAAAGCCTCAACCAACATTTACTTTCTATATCACCTAGGTATTACAATATGTTGATAGAGACGACAGATCAAAAAAAGAAATGAAGGATTAAAAAAATTTAGTTGTTGATTTCTCCTCTTCAGACACATTCCTAGATAACTGTTGCAGGAAGTTACCAAGCAGCCTCTGATCCAAAAACATATTTGGTATCTGCAAGAAAGAACTATTAAGTAAAGCCTGCACACACAACACCACACACCCACACACACACATACACACAAGAGAGAGGGAAAGACCTTTTCCCCAAAGAAAATTTTTGTATTATCAGCTATGGCCTCAATGAATTTAAGCTCAAGAAATTGTGGCGTCAGCTTCAACTTGTTTGCTTCAGCTTCCTTCAGCAAACTAGAAATGTAGAGAGAGCAATATTATTAGTCATTTCTATAATACCATATTCATATCTTTTAAACTGAAAAGTGTATGAAGCTTTCACCGGTAGAAGTCTGCATCGGCAAAACTCTTTTCCTGAGCCATGTATATCTGGTTCTCAATTTCTTGCTGCTTCCTGACACTATCCTTTTCCGTCAACTTCTGTTCCATAAGGATCTTGCTCACATTTGCAACCTTCTCAGCTTCACTGATAGCCATTTTCTTATTTGTCTCTGCCTCTTTCTCAACCACTCTCTGTTTCTCAATAGCAATTAAGACCTAACAAAGTAACATCAACATAAAACATAGAATGATGCACTCTATTAACTTCAAAGGCTTACTATATAATAAATTATCTAATATGTTTTTCATTGACTGGGTGTGGGTGCAAAGTGCAAACACATGCATGTACAAAGTTTGGATATAAGTGAAAAAAGCTCAAAGGACCAAGGGTAACTGGTTTAAAGGGTAAACTAAATGTTCAGCCATAATTTGAAATAATAAACATACATTAAAAGCACATTTAATTCGGAAAGAATCTGCATATCAAGAATCATATTGTGTGCGAGTGTGTTTGTCTATTTGCTTTGCTTGACTAACAGAGGAAAATAAAAGAAAGTAAAAGGACCTTCTCTCATATTCAGGAAAAAGAAACTGAACCTTTGTGCGTTCCTCTTCCATCTGTTCAAAATTGCGTCTTATGCGTTCTGGGATTTTTGGCTTTGTAACGCGAACACTAATGATTTCAATTCCTGGAGCATAACGTGTGCAGTCACCCTGGAGAGCATCTTTCATTTTTTCATCAATCTGTGAGAGTTAAACGCTTTTTCAATATAACATGAAATAAATAAATAGAAAAGGATTTGATTACCCCTACACTAGCACACGGTGCCATGATGTTACACAACTATATGAAGTATAGTTATAAGGAGCTTCTTAATAATGCTGGCAACTTAACACTAACATAGATTCCCGAAGAGAAATAATCCTTGAAAGTCAACACAGCACTACTTGCTGGGATTTTCTTGACAAGGGATCAAATTGTTCAACTTTTAAGTTAAGATTTCAATATGCTAAATAATCTGTCAGATTAAACTACTAAAGCAGAAGAAGAAAAGTACACTACTTTAAACAGCACTTGGAAGACTTCTTATACTGTAAAGCTAAATTGGAAGCTCCCAAAATATTTTCATTTATGGCTTTAAAGGTTATGTTTTCTTTAGCATTCATACTTGATCAAAAACATCAATGTAGACTTGCTGAAGAGAGTGAGAGCTGCAAAACTGATTGATCTCGTGATGAATTTTGTCATATATCCATGTATTGTCATACTGCACCCCATAGTTCAGCAGAGTGTCATGCACATAGTCCTTGTGAAGCCGGTTAACAACCTGAAAAGGCATTATAATCAGTGCATGTATGCTGAGCATTTCAAACCTTAGACCACTTATCAACCATAATGTTAATAAAGAGCAACATCTAGTAGCTGTACCTCTATCTTCTCAAAGTTAATTATTACACCTCCTTTGGTACCACAAGGAATATCCCTCACCTGCAATTATACTCACAGGAAGGATTTGAGCATTAGACTGACAAGATGAAATTCCTCAATTTTCATAACATCAAATTTTACCTGATCTGTCTGAAGGGTTACTTGAACAGACTCATAATGGGTTATAAAAGGCAGCTTCAGATGAAAACCTGAAAATTAAGTGCATGCAAAAATTTCATAAGTTCTAGGGAAGCAACTACTGAATGAAATTCATAAAGAAAGGACCATAGTCAAACCTGGATCGGTAATCATCTTTAGAAGGGCACCTCCTCTCCAGTAAACCCCAACATGGCCTTCTGGGACTTGGTGCAGAATGGAAAAACCATTCCTAAAAGTTGATGATGAAGGAATCACTATCTGTAAATTCATGTCAGATATTTTCAAACTCAAATAAAATGATATGAACACTTATTCCAGTGACTGAGATTCAGAATAAATCTAAAATTTAAACATACTAGCACTTAATAAGAAAATATATAGTCACTCCATAAAAAAAATACTAATCCACTATTTTCTCTTTTCAGGTATGCCTCCCTGGCAGCTGCAATTACTAATAAGTAAAGGAGTGTAGCAAATCACAAAACCAGGCCAGCCTGCCAAGAACAACATGACAAGTTTTGATTGTTTTGAGTTTGGTAACTCTTTTGATCAAAAGACTAATTCAAAGTGGGAACTAAATACATTCCCATATCGTCAAAGTGGTTCTTTCAAAAACATGCCCTCCAAATCAAATTTTTAAATTTTAATATTTTCACATGCATGCAAATTTGACATTTTCATAAGCTGCATGTTAACTAAAACTGGTTTTGAATCTAGACAAACTGGATGAATAAAACAACTTCACTTGAACTATTCTCATTTTTGGTTCAGCTTGTATCAAACTAAACCAGATTTGTGGTTTGCAAACATCCCCAAAAACATTCAGGCAACACAATTACAAATAGAGTAATTTAGAAATAACTCTACAATCCCAAGTGCATACTCAATGCCACAATGTAAATTCCTTTCAATTTTATAAAAAAAAAAAGAAATGTTAATAATTAAATGACAATAGGTGTTAGAACCACAGTTTGTAATGCAAGGTGAAATGGACAAAATAAAAGTCCTCTGTCTTACTCTTACTATGTTCTATTTTATGCTCCACCATTCACAATCAATCACATGTCCCTTTTTCTCCTTATAAAGTAATCCACTTTTAAAATGGGGAAAGAAAAAAAAAAAAAAAATCAGACATGTGACATACTGCAGTTAGTGGAGCATAAAGTGGAAGACTAAGAATGGGATAGAGCATTTTTATTTGTAATGGAACACCGTTGAAGCATTTCTACTAGAAGCTATAGGCTATTATTCACTATGATGCACCTCTATAGTAATCTTTCAATGAGAATATTGATGCCTGTTGAATCTGACTTTCAACAATGCAAGCCCACACAATTACCATCACCATAAAGGGAAACAAATACTAGAAATAATCTTGAGTCACATTTTTATACCAAAAAAATTTGATGAGTTATAAATCACATATTACAGATCCTGAAATGTTATTGAAGAAATTTACAGTGCCAAGACATTGATTATAAATAGCAATAGTGACACAAATTTTATGAAAAATAATAAAAGATTCATTGAACTACGATTTAAACTAACAACAACAACAACCAGCCTTAATTCCAAATTTTTGGGGTTGGCTACAGATTTTCCTCCATTCTATTCTATATGAATTCATATTCTCTGTTATTTCCTTAATTAATAATTCATTTTTTTATTATTTCTACTATTGTTATTTTGGGTTTTCTTCTACATTTTTTATTTTTTTTTTGGTTCCCTCAACTTAAATCAACTCACTTTCTTACCGGTGCATTAACTGCTCTTCTCTAGATATGATCATACCATCTCAAACTACTCTTCCTCATATATATTTTCATCAATAGGGGCTACCCCTATCTTTAAGCAAATTTCCTCATTTTAAATCCTATCTTTCCATGTATTTCCACTTATCCATCAACATTCTCACTTCAGCTACACTCATTTTATGAATATGTTGCTTATTAATAGACTAACAATCGTTACCATAGAGCTTAACTAGTAGTATAGTGATCTTATAAATGTTTTCCTAACTTAATAGGTATTCTACAATCACTCAATACTCCCAGTGCACTTCCCTATAACTATTATTTAAACTAAGATGGAAATTAATCTAAGAAGCTAAAAAGCATGGATACTGACATAACATGGTACACAACAACACAACAATTCTTGAAAAATTAGAACATGTAGAAATACAATAATTAATTAATATCTCTAAGTATATTTTAGACATAGTTTATGATTAATTCTAGTTTTCAAAACAAATAACAGCTATCAAAATCTTTAAAAAATATATCTAAATCAAAATAATTTTTTTAATACGAATTTTTTTTTTCCCTCCTAACACCAATGTAGGAGTTTTCTGGCCATGTCCAATTTGACATGCGACCAGAACAAAAAGGTATCTTATTAATCGAATATATGTATATTTACACTCTCATAGTATGTAAATCCCTTTTTATCTTATACATAAAATAATTATTAGTCTGACATAGATACAGTCAGAGATTTTGGAGCATATATTTTTCTTCATCGAGAAGGATACATGATGAAGCATCAATTCAATTATCAAACAACAAGCAAGCATGCTTTGCTAGCAAGTCATATTTTACAACAAATCAATTAAAGCAGACTAAAAAGCACAAAAGTGCTCCAGCAATTTGATTCATTATAGATATTATATTTATTATTAAATTAAATTCGGACGAACATTGAAAATTACTGAAAAAAACGAATCGACCACAAATCGCACAAAACAACAATGCGTATTGCAGAATCAAAAGAAAATGCCGAAATCAATGTAGCTATAAAATAAATGAAGATTGAAAAAAGGATCAGGTGCTAAAGCAAACGCTATTGAAATCAGTGAGAGAATGCGATAATATTGAAGATGGCGATGAAGAACAAAGCGGCGGCAGTTTATATATATAGTTTGATATATAATACCATGGCGAAGATTGCGATGAAGGATAGGAAGACTGTGAGAATCGCAGAGAAACCGCCACCGCCGTGAGGAGGCTGTGGAGTTGCGGGTCTCGGTTGATGTGTATCCATAGTGGCGGTCGGTTACTACAGTGTCAATCAGTCAGAACGAAAGGCCTCACGCATCTTCCGTTTTTCTATCTACTGACGAGAGAGTGCCAAAGGAATTTGGTGCTTTGCAGCTTCGGGGAGCTTCGCGTGATGTGTCAGGAAGGCAGAGTTCCTTTCGCATGTTGGACACTTGGACGGAAGTTTTACGAGCAACCTACACGTGGTCTCGTGAGACCACGTGGCGGTACCTGTACGGAACCATTGGTCATGGACTCATGGGCTTATTAGTTAGTCGGTTAGACTTAGACCTAACGTGTACACTGAGCTTTCTCGGTCTTGTAAAGGCGGTGGGGGTGGGAAGGACAGGTGTTTAAACTTTTTACATTCCTTCAACCCTTGATAAGGGTTATAGTTGTAAATTTTTATACTCTAAAATTTTACTATTTAGACTCTTTACCTCTATTTTGTTATCTATACTATTATTTAAAGACTTCCCTTATTTGGATTCCTCATTTTTAATTCAAAAATGTCCTTACACTCCTATGTTTAAGTAGAGACAAAACTAAAGGACAATCCAATAAAAATGCAACTCTAACTCCCATTAAAATATTTCCTAAAAAATAGGCCAACTCTCATATTAATTTTCAAATTGATTTATTCACTTATAAATTAGATTTTCAAAATAAAAATCATATATATAAAATAAATAAATAAAACACTGTTTTTTTTTCCTACAAAATAGGATCACTAACAACAACAACAAAAAAAGACTCATCCCACGCACGGAGTGCGTGTGATGAGGCTAGTGTGTTATACTATGATATTTTTGTTTTTGTTGTGATTTTGTCTAGTTAAACACTTGGATAATATTATTCAATTTTTGCTAAAAATTATTTTGATTTAATAAGATAAATTTAGTTATAATTTCAAATATATTTTTAAAGAAGTGCTACGTCTACAAAATTTTCACAACAAATTATAAGTGGTTAGTTGTTATTAGTTCAAATTTGAACCTAGCACTAAGATTATTTTTTTACCCCAACAATAATAACCAGTAACAACCTGCCACTTAAGATTTGTTGTAAAAATATTTGTAAAAATGTTGTGAATATATCATTTCTTATATTTTTATTAATGAAATATGCTTTATTAAAAAAATTGTAATAGTTATGGGGCAAATTAACAAGAATTAGAGTTTTACGAGATGAGACGGAGTTTCGCGGGGCCCCAAGGGGTGGAGGTGGGGCAAGAAAAATTTCCTTGTCATGTGAGGCGAGGCAAAAATGAGGCAAGACAAAACTATGCGAGACGGGGGCAAAAACCTCATCCTTTGGCCTAAGAATGGCAACGAGTTGCGTTCAGAGCGGGTTTTTTGATGCCTGAACTTGACCGGTGAGTCCTCTCCCGTTACCCGAACCCAGCTCATTTAATTGTTCAATTTCCTGACACGCACCACTCTGACTTGTCTTGCCTGTAAGCTAGCACTTAAATTGATGATAATAATAATAGTAATAATAGTAATAATAATCACTGCATTTTGGGTTTTTTTTAATAATTTTTTTTATTGCACTTCAATTGATAGTCCTATATTTTACACTTTTTCTTTTTAAATTTCTTGACATTTTTGTTTCAAACTGCGGTTTTTTATTATGAACACAAATTTTAAATACTTTTAAAAATAGATAGAAAGTTGAACTTAACTTATATTTTTAAAAGCAATCAAAACAGCAAGACATATATACAACTTTACAAGTAAATTTTTACTCCTAATATTTTCAAATTGATTTATTTTTTCAATTTATTTTAGAGATAACTTTTTTTTTTCTTTTTTTTTTTTGAGAATGTATTTTAGAGATAACTTAGATGTCTAACAATAGTTTACGTTTATATTAGTTTTTATATGACATTTACAGTTGTTTACAATTGTTCATTTATTTTGTAGTTAATATAAATTAATAATTTCTAGCTATTATTATAAATATTATCTTTTAATTTTGCCCTCTCTAGGCCAAAATCCTGACTTTGCCATTTTATGGGGCTGTCATGGCTTTGTAGTATGCCCAAGTGGGGCTTCCATGGCATTGGCAACACATATAATGCATACGACAATTACATGTTTTCATTCTTATACACGTGTTGGAACTGTATGATTGTAAATTTTACATAATATAAGAGTAAGATTGCTAATATTTAATTGATGAGAAAATTATTTTTTGTTAATGTTGAAATCCAAAGAACTTTCAGTAGCTAATTATTTTGTTGGATAGTTCAATAGCAGTGTTACAACGGAAGAAAACGAATAAGTTACCTTCTTCTTGCGAGGTTGAGAAAATATCATGGACTTTTAATCTTCTACTTTCAAAAGATAATCCTACAAAAATATTTGTAGGTATTTATGTTTAATTCATTTTTTTAATCTTCTAATCCTTTGACAACCTTGACTTACATGAGATTCTCAAAAACACACGATCTAAATGAGAAATTAACTTCAAAAGGAACCGTATTTTATAAAAATATATTATCCAAATTATTTTATTTGTATCATATCTATATAATTTTAACTATTAATTTTTTTATATTATAATTTAATAGTTACAATAAGAGATGGATCGGAGTATTTGAATCTTGAATATCTCCGATAGAAATATAAAAATACTATCCAGTTAAGTTACAAGACTTTTGATTTGATTATTAAAATAAGATATTACTTTCTTTAATTTATTTTATAATAACAAGTGAAATGTTAAGATTATATAGGTATGTTAAATTGTGTTTATGGATCAAGAATTTTAAGGTTAAAATGTCATTTCTGAAAATAAAAATTTAAATTCTTAGTACGTTTTCTCAAAATTTCCAAATGATATTCACATTACAACCATACTAAATCCTTCTTGCTACCTATTAAAAAAAACTTTCCTTGCTGGCTATTTGATAACGGGAAATTTCGTTTAATTTTATGATTGATAACGCAAGTGCTATTTCCAATTTCACTGCCAAACGAAACATTTTTTTTTTTTTTTTTTGATTACCCGATAATACTTCCAAACGAACTTACAGTAATATTTGCTATGAAATGTATTAATCCTATTGGAAAGAGCCAAACTTTTTTTTTTTTTTGGGAAAAATCTTCCTGAACTTGGTATCGAACAAATTTTTTTTCCTGATTGTGAAGATGAAATCATGAAAAGAATTTGGAGAGGTACAAGAGACCAAGAGTACATTTGAAAACAGCTTATTTACATAATATTTACTAAAATGCTTCATTTTTAGTAATATTTATGTTAAATGTTTTACAAAAATTTAACGCTAATTTTTTGTAAAAATGTTAAAGTTAGATTATTTGAAAAAAAAAATAACAATAATAATCCGAAACATAAGGCAAGACACAAAAAATAAATTAATAAGCTTGGCAAAGGCACTCTAATTTGCAAGTTTGCAATTGGAAAATAAATTCCTATATAATTTTTTGAATAAAGTTTGATAACAAACTTGGTTGTAATTTAAGGCTATAATTCTGCTAAATATATTTTTATTAGGTATTATAATTGAACATAACTAGTAGCACTATAGCAATCTTATAATTTTTTTTCTTGACTTAATAAATATTCTACAATCACACAATACTCTTAACGTTCTTTCCTGTAACTATTATTCAAACTAAGATGGAAATTAATCTAAGAAGCTAATAAGTATGGATTCTGACATAACATGGGACACAACAACACAACAATTCTTAAAAAATTAGAACACGTGGAAAATTGGGAATACAGTAATTAATTAATATCTCTAGGTATAATTTAGACATAGCGTGCGTTTGCGTGCAAATTATTCAGCGTTTGCGTTTTTGGCTGAGTCCCACAGCACTGTTTACAACCCAGCCAAAAATGCAAAAACGCGCATAACTATACATTTTTGGGTCCCACGACACTATTCACACCTTTAAAAATTATTTTGCTACAGTGTTTTCAGCAATATAATTTTTCAGTTTTCAGCAAAATAAGCGGTATCCAAACAGATGCATAGTCTATGTTTAATTCTAGTTTTCAAAACAATTAACGAGTATCAAAATCTTTAAAAACATATCTAAAATAAGAACAATTTTTTAATACAAAATTGTTTTTATTTTTATTGGCATGTTCGTACTTGACAAGTGTTTAACACAAGAAGGTATTTTATGAATCAAATATATGTATCTACACTCTCACAGAGTGTAGATTCCTTTATCTTATGCATAAAATACTCTATGGTCTCTTTATCTTATGCATAAAATAATTATTGTTCTGACACGAACATAGCTAAAACAATTATTGTTCTGACATGAACATAGCTAGAGATTTTGAATAATGTGTTTCTTTGCTTAGAAGTATACAAGATGAATCACCAACTCAATTATTAAATAATTAAACGACAAGCATAAATCAAGCTTTGCTAACAAGTCATATTTAACATCAAATCAAGCAAAACATAGATCCAATGAGGCCAAACTAATTAAAGCAGACTAAAAGCACAAAGTCCTCCACTAATTTGATTCATTATTTATATATATATATATATATATGTTAAACAACCGATTCTCTCAAAAGCTTAAGCTGTTAGGAAATTGTGAATTTAATCACTTAACCATAAATCTAACACTCCCCCTCGCTTGTGAGTCTAAACTTCCCCTTAATAAGTGGGGGCCCAACAAGTGGGAATTTAATATTTTAAATGGGAGGTATAGTAAAGCCAGAGATCGAACTTAGGATCTCCTGCTCTGATACCATGTTAAATTACCGATTCTCCCAAAAGTTTAAACTGTTAGGAAATGGTGAATTTAATCACTTAACCATAAATCTAACAATATATATATATATATATATATATATATATATATATATATTATTGTTAAAAGTACCATGAATTGAATTTTAACCAAACACTGCCGAATGTGATTACTGGAGAAAACGAACGATAATGCAGAAAATGTGAGGGATCAGATGCTAAAGCAAACGCTATTGAAATAAATTAAATCAATGAGAAAAAATGTGATGATAATAAGGAAGATGACGATGAAGAACAAAGCGGTGGCGGTGGAATATTTATACATTGTGTTAAGAGTTGATATAGTTTGATATATAATACGTACGTACCATGGCAAAGATGGCGATGAAGGATAAGAAGACTGTGAGAATTGCAGAGAAACCGCTGCCGCAGCCACCTTGAGGAGGCTGTGGAGTTACAGGTCTCGGTTGATTTGTATCCATAATGGCGGCTGGTTATTGGCAATTGGCCTGTGTCAGTCAAGTCTGCCGTGGAGAATGCCAATGGAACTTGGTGCTTTTATAGCTTTTATTTTCGCGTGTGTAGACCAAGGAATTTTTTTTTCTTGGAGGGAAAATGAACAGGTAATCTCCACGTGGACTCATGACAGAAAATCAACTTTTTGTGTCATCATGGATTATCTCATATTCTCATGCATGCACACGTCATACATGTCATGTGTACTAGGAGGTTTTAGAATTTAGAAATGGTATTTTCACAACATTTTTACAATATTTTTATAACAAATTTTAAGTGATAAGTTGTTACTGGTTGTTATTGTTAGGGCAAAAGAGTAATCTTAGTGTTAGGTTCAAATTTGAACCAATAACAACTAACCACCTATAATTTGTTGTAAAAATATTGTGGATGTAGCATATCTCTTTAGAATTTAGACTCAATATATTTAATGGTGTATTAAGAATGTCTCATTGATCAAAAGTAAGGGTGGAAATTAGGAGGGGGTTGGTTGGGTCACAATTCTTGAAAAATTAAAATACAATCGATACGTATAATACTAGGAATACAACATTTAATTAATATCTCTAGGTATATTCTAGACTTATTTTATGTTTAATTCTAGTTTTCAAAATAAATAACAACTATCAAAAATTTTAAAACATGTCTAAAATAAAAAAATAAAAAAATAAAAAAAATTTAATATGAAATTATATTATTTTTCCTCCTAACACTAATGTAGGAGTTTTCTTAGCATTTTCGTGTTTGACATGTATCCAACACAATAAGGTATCTTATGAATCGAATATACGTATCTACACTCTTACAGTATTGTAGATCCCTTTATCCTATGCATAAAATAATTATTGGTCTGACATGGATACAGCTAGATAGAGATTTTTAGAAGAATAAATGATGAAGTATCAATTCAATTATTAAACAACAAGCATAAAGCATGTTCCTTCTATTAAAAAAAAACATAAAGCATGCTTTGTTAATAAGTCATATTTAACATCAAATCAAGTACCACTAACTTAAGAATATTTGGGCGAGGACGTAGTGCACTGGTCACTTCCGGTTGAGCCTTGGTTCAAGCTTAACGTAGATGGGGCGACTTTCGCAACTCAGGAGTTTGTTGGAATAGGAGCTGTTATACGTGATTACACAAGGAGGGTGGAGGTTGCTTTGAGTAAGAAACTGTATGCCCATTTAGGCCTTCTAGAGATTGAAGCAAAGGCGTTAGAGGAAGGGGTAAGTTTTGCTTGGCATGTCAGCATTAGAGATTTGGTGGTAGAGAGTGACTCACATATTGTTATTGATGCTTTAAGGGTGGTGGCATAGCACCATTGCAGTGTTTATTGAAAATGTCATTGAGGGACACAACGCAAGCTATTAGAGTTCAAACGCGTACTTATTTCCAGTGTTAAAGAAATCACCCAGTACATATCTTGGTTTAACATGCTAAAAACATTGACAATTATGTAATATGAATAGAGGAAAATTCCAGTATGGTTGAGTCCGTTTTGGCTCAGGATGTATTGAATTTAAAAAAAAAAAAAAAAAAATTACAGTTTTCTTATTAAAAAAAGAGAGTAAAACATAGACCAATGAGACCAAACTAATTAAAGCAGACTAAAAAGCACAAAGTCCTCCACTAATTTTTTATTTATTATAGATATTATTATTAAAAGTTCTGCCAAATGTCGAATCGATATTGACAGGGCCGGCTCAATAGGTGATGCAATCGCCTAAGGTCCCCAAATAAAAGAAGGCCCCCACTTGTAAAAAAATAAAAATATATATATAATATTTATCTATATATTTTAATTTAAAAAAATTTTAAGCATTTTTATTGGTCAATAAAATGCATTAAAAATGCCCAATTGTATCCTAAAATGCAGAAGATTAAAAAGGGAAAAAACAAAAATAGTCAAACTTCAGCTAACAAAATTAAATTTTAGGAGAAAAATTTATTAACTCATTCTTGAAATATGCTAAAATCAAAATTAATACCAGACAAATTCATTAATAATACAACATAATTGTCTTGAAATATGTTAAAATAGAGATTATAAATTTCAAAAATAAAAGAAAAATCTCTCATCTCTATATCTCTCTGCCTTTCCATCTATATTCTTACCTTTCTTTTCTTCATCTTCATCTTGATTCTTGATCTTTTTTTCCATAAACTCAATCTAGTTTGAAATTTTTCTTTGTTGATTCCCTTCAATTCACAGCAAATTCAAAATTGAAAAGGGGAAGCATACCAGAGGTAATCTTCTTCTCCTCTCTATCTTTCCAAAAATGAAGATGATGAGTCTTCTATTTATTTAACTTAAATTATATATATTTTTAGTTTATTTCACTACACAATTGATTGATGGGACACATTTTTAGTCATAGGACAGGTTGGGAAAATATTGATACAAAATTCTGCTATGATAAGACCCTTTTCTGCTATGATAGGACACATTTTTTGCTTTTACACTTAGCCATAGGAATACAGGCTGGACATCTCACATTTGCACTGCACAGGCACACAGCAACATAGACTGCACTTGCACAGCAACATAGGCTGCACTGCACAGTTGCGAACTGCACAGTGCATCCCACAGTTATAAGACAACGCATTTTCTCACTTTATCAATTATTATAATTATTATACCAATTAATAATTTGATGTGTATCATATCAATTCATTTGTATTATAGTGACACTAATTTATTGAAACATGTAATAAATTAATTTTTATTTGTGCAGATTTAGACTTTAAAGTGGTCACGACTTTAGAAAAATTGCAATAACCAGGTTCTATTATTCTATACTTTAAAATTTTATTTTTAGTTAAATTTCAATATATATTATTTGATTAATAGTTAAATATAAAAAGACACCACTTAAAATTCACTTAAAATTTTCGCCTAAGGCCCCCAAAGTTGTTGAGCCGGCCCTTTATATTGAAACAGAATCACAATTCACACAAAATGATAATGCGCAATACAGAAAGAAAATGCCGAAATCAACGTAGTTTTAAGAACTGAAAATCAATGCGTAGAAGATGATAAAACAGATGATATGAGGGATCAGATATTAAAGCAAACGCTATTTAAATCAATGAGAGAGAGAATGTAATGGATTGGTGACTAGTGAAGGTACAGTGATGAGCAAAGCGGTGGCAGTGAAATATTTGTTGTGTTAAGACTTAAGAGTGATAGTTTGATATATAATATCATGGCAAAGATGGCAATGAAGGATAAGAAGACTAAGAATAGCAGAGAAACCACCACTGCCGCCTTGAGGAGGCTGTGGAGTTACAAGTCTCATTTGATTTGAATCCATGCGGTCAAGCAGGTTTCGTTTTCTTTTCTCTTTGGCATACAGAATGCAATAGAAATTTTTTTTTTTGGGTATTGATAGGTTATTTTATTTTATTTTTTTATAATTTCATCTTTTGGGTCTAAACATTTTTTTTTTGAGGTTAATAATTTAGCCTAAAATAGGAGGAAGGAATTTTGTTTGAATAATGCTATGACAACAACTTTTACCATAACTTCACCACAACTTATCTATATGGCAAGTTGTAAGTAATGGAATTGTGGACCCACATGGACCCATCACTTTTATTCTATCACTTACAACTTGCCACGTGAACAAATTGTAGCAAAAGTTGTGGTCCTAGCATTTTCCATTTTGTTGAGGGAAAATGTATAAAGAACCTCTATGTACAATGTTGTGTCACATACTTACATGTCATATGCTAACATATGATTCTAGCCTTGAAAAAAAAAAAAAAGATAAAATATAGTTAATGCTTCTAAAGTTTTAACTAATATTAATCATGTCCAAAACTTTTCAAAATTGACCAATTTAGTCCTTAATCTCCATGAAAGAGGAGAAAAAATTAGTAACGGTTTAGGGTCCAAGTTGGATTTAAGGACCAAGTTAGTCTATTTAAAAAAAAAAAAAAAAAAAAGACTAGGCTGGCTTTAGTCTCACAGGTGTTAACTGTATTTTACCAATAATAATAATAATAAAGAAAGATGTTCTAACAAGAAGTCTTCCTCTGTGAAAAGTACAAACCTTCAATATTTTTAGCTAGGATTAGATTGACCTAATCTATTTGTTTAGATGGAAACCTCTTGTAAAGATAATTTTTAGTGTTTTCTTGTGCTTGGTAGTATTAAAAAAAATAATTCAAAGAAAAACTTTTTTTAGTCAACAAAAATTCTATTAAAATATTATTTATATTTTAGAGATTATTTTTCACATCAAACTAAATAAAGGAAATTAAGAGGCAATACGAAAACTATTGAAAATAACATTATCTCATTTTGAGACCACTACCAAATATAAGAAAATGGGATAGCATTTCAAAAAAATAATTTTAGGAAAATGACTTTTTCTAGAAAACATTAAAATGGAGCGTAATTATTGGTTCATAATTATGGGATTATCTTCTATATATCCTTTGATTACCTTAGTTTATATCATAATTTTATTTGAAAATTCTAGTATTTTGTTAAAATATATGGTACACAAAATTTATTTTATTTTTTGTTTATGTAACAAATTTATTTAATCTTAATCATTAATATAGGGAATTACCTTATTTAATATTTTTTGTAATAATAAATAAACTTTTCTTTTCTTTCTTCTTTTTTTTTTTTTTAGACAATTCTTTTCTTTTCTTTGTAGTGAATAAAATATAAACTTTTAAGAATAAAGATTGTATAAAATATAAATATATTACACTGTGTTTATGAATCACAAATTTTAAGGGTAAAATGGCATTACTGAAAATTAAAATTGAATTCCTATCTTTTAGTCAAATCTGGAAATGATTTTGGTATTTCAACCATACTTCTCTTTTTTGGGTAAATGACATTACAGGTTACAACCATACTAAGTGTTTATTTGGATACAGCTGAAAACTGAAAATTGAAATTGAAAACTGAAAAACATTGTAGCAAAATAATTTTTAAATGTATGAATAGTACCGTGAGACCCATTTTTAATGAAAAAGTGGTTAAAAAGTGAAATTTGTGGGTCCGTAAACATTACACTGTTCACGGAAAAGTCAAACTTTCTGTCTGGGAAAGCTGAAAAGTTAAAAAAAAAAAAAAAAAAAACGCAAATGCGTCTGGGAAGCGCAAAACGCACTTCCCAAACGCACACTAAGTACCTTTCTTGCTGGTTGTTTGATAACGGGAAATTTCGTGTGATGAATGATAAGGCAAGTGCTATCCCAATTTCACTGTTAAACGTACCTTCTTTTTTTTTTTTTTTTTTCTTTTTTGTGTGTGTGTGTGTGGGGATAATAATACTGCGAATATCAAACTTATTTGCCATGAAATGTACTCCGGTATTAATTTTTATGGCAAAGAGCCAAATACAATTTTTCTTGATTGCGAGAATGATGAAAGCATTCGGAAAAAACTCAAGTCGTCTATTGAACGAAAAAAAGAAGAAGAAAGCATTCGAGAAAATAACGGAGAGATTAATGTTGCAAGCTGGCAATTGGGAAATAAATTCCTATGTAAATTACTTTCCAGCAGTTTTCTATTGATTCCATTGTTCATTTCAATTCCAGCAATCATTGTTAAAGATCTTAGAGCCATTGCAGCCATTTTCAGCTATATAATCAAAGACTTTGGAATATATTTTATTGAAACTTCAAACTTTACAGCATTATATCTTTCTGTACTTTTTTTAATGCCTTTTTGTTAATTTTAAGAAAAATATAGCTTACTTCCACTTAAGGGTTTACTGTACGAATATCAAGAAAATTATATAAAACCGCTTTGAATTTTGCATAACAGCATAACAATCAATAAATTAATAAAACGTTATATATATTTTTTCTCTTTTAAAATATGTCCATTTTAACTCATAATTGAACTCCTTCTCAAGAAAAAAAAAACTCATAATTGAACATGTAATATTATTTAACCTGATTTCTTAGACCACCTGTTAACTTGAACTAATTTAGTTTCATGCTTCATTTGCACATCATTATCATTGTCTTCTTGAATTTTTTTCTCCCCTCCTCAGCCCCAAGGTCCCAACAACCTGAAATGATCAATTTCATTATCTATTCTCTCCTTTCCCTTGAGATGATATATTTTATTATACAAATTTTTAAAAAATATATTAATTTGATAGTTGGAAGATGGGGCATTTAAACCTTAGATGTCTTTGTTTGATAGTTATGTGATTTAAAATTTATTCTATTATCAAAACAACACTATATTTATTTTTAGATTTGCTAATTATCGATTTTTTTTTTTTTTTATCATTAAATGAAGTCAGTCAATTCAAAAACAAATGAAGGATCATCTTTCCCACTTTTCTTTCACCCACACTCCATCTCATGAATTAATTATCCCTTTTCAAATTTTATTATTGCTCCAACAGATATATAATTAAAAAGACCCTTTTACTTTTTGTTTTTTTTGAGGTAAACCCTTTTACAAAGTGTAACAAAATATGTGTTTCACTAAAAGTGTAACAAAATAGAATTGGTTATTGCTCCAATAATACGCGTGTGTGTTTGGATTGATTTCCTTTATTTTATTAAATTCTTAATTTATTAAAAGTGAGAAACAATACAATTGTATTAAGAAGATAAATTATGGTTTTAAAATTATATATAAGTAAATAAGATAATTAAAAAGAAAAATATTTCAAACTCACGGGGTCCATAATTTTATTTATTTTTTGACATGGTTAAAAATCACTGCAATCCATAATTTTATTTATTTTTGAAATGGTTAAAAATCACTACTCTACAATGCAGCCCCCCTTAGACTAACATGCCAGTGGCAGTGTAAGCTCAAAGGAGAGCTACAACATATGATATTATAACTAATTTGACGATTATAAGAGCATAGGAATCTCTTAGTTAATATCCAACTGATATAAATATACTCCCTCCATCCCAATTTTTTTGTCATGTTTGAAAAGTCAAATTTTTTAAGGGAACATCATTTATTGTCTTATCTACCTTTTAAAAATGTATAAATTTTCAAAATTACCCTTAAAAAAATTTATTAAAAAATTGAATTAGTAAATTAATAGGGGTATAATAGGAACATTAATAAATTAATGACTTTTATTTTTAGAAACAGGACAATATTTTGGGACATCTCAAAATGGAATAGAGGACAAAAAAAATGGGACGGATGGAGTATATATATACACACACAATTGTAATAGAAAAAGGAGGGTTTTTTTTATATTATTTATTTGAGAGTGTAACAACACATTCATTATATATATTTTTTAAAAGAATTAAAGTGCAATGACCGATGACCAGACACAATTACTTCCATTTTTGGTAGCTCCAACTATACAACTTCATCCATTAATTTTTGGTAGGTCCAAGAGGGGCAATTTCTCAGCAATCCATATAACATTGAATTTGGATAATGTTGGAATGGAGACTATATTGGGTCTATTCCTGTATTCCATCCTCATACTTGTCAAGAAAAGGGGGAACAACTATTACTAAATAATGGGGGCTTGACTCATTCGCCTTGCTGAGTTTGTTGTGTAAGCTTGATCTGATCATTCCATGTAAAAAGTCACAGTTTCCTTTGGTTTAACTAGTAATTGACAATTAATTAAATTGAACTACATAATTCTAATGTACATACTACCATAATAAGTTTAGAAGATCATCTATTTAAAAAAAAAAAAAAATTAATAATTTGATGTTTATAATTAACTTTTATTTTCTTTGGGGAGGTTTGGCATGATGTATGAGGAATGAATTTTTCTATTGCTGAGAGAGAGAGAGAATGTACAAGCAAAGCAACTTCCATGTGGACTCATGATGGAAAATCAAATAATTCGAGACTTTTGAGTCATCATGGATTATCTCATATACACACATCACATGCAACTATCTGGGCGATGGGTTTATTGGTCAGGCGTAACGTGTACTTGGAGGTTATAGAATTTAGATTCAATATATCACATTATCAGTTCATAGGGTATTAATTATTAAGAATGTCTCGTGGATTGAAAGAGACTGAGACTACATTTATTTTTTTGAAACAAAATATAATGGATGAGACACCAATCTCTCATATATTAATATGTGTGTGTGTGTGTGTGTGTGTGTGTGTGTGTGTAACAAATGTGTCTTCATTCTTAAACTTGTGTGGTTATCTCTCACAAGGTCTGGATAGGTTTTTACAAGTAAGAATGCATATATTTAATGGATAAGATGATTATTTTTTTGCTAATGTTGATATCCAATCCTCTTTTAGTACCTAATTATTTTTTGTGTTAACACAATGATACAACGGAAGAAAATGAATAAGTTATTACAACTGTCTTCCATGAAGGTAGAGAAAATATTATGGCCTTATATTAATCTATTTTCAAAAATAATAGTAGTACTAAAAAAATACTTTTTTATATTTATGTTTAATTCTTGTTTTATTTATCATCTAATCCTTTGATAATCTTGATTTACATGATAAATTAATTTGAAAAGTAGCCGTATTTTATTGAAATATATGATGATACACAATTTTTTATATACACCATATACATCTAATCTTAAATATTAATATAAAGAATCGCTTATTTGTTGTTAAAAAAAAAATATTGCTTTATTTAATATTTTTATAATAATAGATGAACTATTAAGATTCTATATATTTCTTAAAAAAAAGATTACATAGATTATTTTTATGAAATTACATAGATATTTAAATTGTGTTTATGGGCCACAAATTATATGGACAAAATGTCATTTCTGAAACTAAAAGTTAAGTTCTTAGCGTTTTCTCAAATTTTCCAATGATATTGACATTGCAACCCTACTAAGTACCTTCTTGCTGGCTGTTTGGTAATGGGAAATTTTGTTTAATAATTGATAACACAAATGTCATTTCAATTGGACAAAATTTGGCTACAATTTCACTCTATATCGATTTATTGGATAAGAATTTTGATAAATTCACCACTGGATTACATTTATATATATATATATATATATATATATATATATTCTTAGTGATTGCAAAATTTTAAAAAATCAAAGACCAATAATTATATATGCCTTTAATAAAATGTTTTTTTTTTTTTTCCTTCTTTCTATCGGAGGAAAATGTACAGGCAACTTCAAAGCGGACTCTCATGTACAGTCAACATCCTCACTTTTCTTTCACCCAAACCCCATTTCATGATTAATAATTTCTTTTCAAAACATTTAATTATTGCTTCAACCAATAGATAATTAAAAATACCTGTTTGGCTTGCTGCATTCATGACTCAACTTCACTAATCACTACATGACAACGTTTATCCCCTAACCTTTTGTACAAGGACAAATAACACGATGGTATCCTCATGTATAATGTTCTATTATAATAAAATTATAAACAATTAAGGGCCAATATATGAAGGGATTGTATATATATTTTTAACACACATGTCAAATTTCATGCCAATTAGATGTTATTTACTATTCCATCCATAAACTTATTTTTTAAGCATAAATTTAGACTACAAAAATTTGAAATTTAAACATTTATTGATAACATTATGTTATCAATCTTTGATCTTTTAGAAATTTCGCAACCATGATTAATATAAGAAGAAAATGTTATCTAATTATGAATTTGTCAAAATTCATATCCAATAAAAATATTTTTATTAGAATTATAGTTATTGGCTATAATCAAGTTTGTATCTAAACTTTGTCTATAAATTTTTTTAAAGAATAATTCAAACGATAAAGCACCCGATTGCGCTCCCATAACCCTAGTGTAAGCTCAAAGGACAACTGCAACATATAATATTATAATACAAACTTAGTTGTAGACTATAATCCCCACTAAAAATATTAACATGATTATATATTTTAAAAATCTAACATTTGGATTGTATAATATTCTTATCATGTCAATTAGATGTTATTTACTATTTTTTAAGCATAAATTTAAACTACAAAAATTTGAAATTTAAACATTTGATTGATAATATAGTTATTGATTTTTGATCTTCTAGAAATTTTGCAACCATAATTAATATAAGAAGAAAATGTTATCTAATTATGAATTTGTCAAAATCCATATCCAATAAAAATATTTTTGGTAGAATTATAGTCATTGCTTATAATTAAGTTTACATCCAAACTTTGTCTATAAATTTTTTTAAAGAATAATTCAAACGACAAACCACGCAGTCACGGTCCCAAAAGGCCATAACTCTAGTGTAAGCTCAAAGGACAGCTACAACCACTGGCGGAGCCAGGGGAGGGCGAGAGGTGGCAAGTGCGCCCCCCCACCCCCCGCGACCTTCCCAAAAAACTTTTGTATAATATACCTATAAAGCAACTTGCCCTTGACAAAATTTTTCAATCTCAACTTTGCCCTTAGCATAAATAAGAAGACTTCTCTGCTTCTAAAAGAAAGCAATCTAATGTCTTGTATAAGTACATAGCACATTTTCATCTTATTCCAATGAAAACAAAGTTCAATGGCCCCACATAAGACAAAAAGGATTGTCCTTTTGACAAGTTTCCAAACTACTAACAGTAAATAATGAATTTACATAATTTTTTTTTATAACAAATTTCACAATTGTCAGAGCAATACTATATAGTATATACAATATTTCTCACAATAAATTTCACAATTAATGAACAATAAATTTTCATTTAGGCCCACCACTGATACTACTTTATTGTCTACTAGTTATATAATTCACAGTGTCAACTTGTGAAAATACCAACTCTCCTCTTGGTGGGTTCTACATAATCATTATTTTTTTTTTAAAAAAATGGCCTACTTATATTCATATATACCACTAAAACCATAGCCTCCACTCTTTTTCTTATTTTTTAGTTTATAATTTTTTTTTTCAATCTTATTTTTGCTATAATCCAAATTTTAACTGCATAAAAGAATAGAGAAAAAATGTTGAATTCAACATTATTTTTTAATAGCATTCAAGGCAGTGAGAATACAAACTTACTAGTACATTGTTATACTCTTAACACTTTTACAATAATTTATTTTAAGAAATAAAATTGATAGTTTAAAGTTTAAACTCTATTTATTTAGATTAATCTCCAAATTACATTAATATATATTTGTGTATTTAGTTGACTATTAATATCAATTAATTTTTTTTAGATTAATTTTGCTTTCAAAATTGCCTTCCCTAAACTGAATTCCTAACTCCACCACTGGTTGCAACATATAATAGTATTATAACTAATTTGAAGATTTTAATAAGTGCATGCGATTATCTTAGTCAAAATCCAATGGTCATATTATACATTATCGTAGCACGTAGGACTCAGCATGTACATAAAAAGTGAGGACACATTCTTCTTATCTTTTTTTAACAGTGCAATGACCCCGGCCCATATGGCTTATACCAATTCTTCCATATTTGGTAGGTCCGAGGTACAATTTCTTTTGGGATTCAGCCTATACATTACATTGAAATTTGGATAGTTCCATCCTCGTACTTGTAAAGAAAAGGAGGAACTATTCAGTTAAATTATTAATAATGGGGCCATGACCTATTCATGATTCAGCTCCCTTAGTTTGTCATGTAAGCGTTATCCAATCATTCCATGTGTTATGTGTCATATATGGGACAAAATTGCTAAATGCCCTTTTTGGGAAAACTAAGCAGCGTTTTGCCCTCTTTCTCAAACTAATTAGGGAAATGCCCCTCTTTTGAAAATCGAGTTTCTCAAAATCGATTTAGGCCCTATAGCGGCGTTTTTAAGGAGCCTATAGTGACGTTTTTAAGACCTATAGTGGCGTTTTGTAACTCGATTTATATGAAATCAAGTTATAGGTAAAAAAAATTAAAAAAATTGCCTATAACTCGATTTAATGGAAGTCAAGTTACAAAACGTCACTATAGGTCCTGAAAATGTCACTATAGGGCTCCATAAATTTTTTTTTTTATAACTCGATTTTGAGAAAATCGAGTTTTAAAATAGGGGTATTTTCTTAATTAGTTTGAAAAATAGAGCAAAACGCTGCTTAGTTTGCCCAAAAAGGGTATTTAGCAATTTTGTCCGTCATATATGTGTTTGGTGATTTCGAATCAAATAGGCCCGTATACAAGTCATTGTTTTCTTTTTCTTTCTTGCTGAATAGTCATAGTTTTCTTTTCTTTTCTTTTCTTTTTTGGTTTAACAAGTGATTTACAGTCATAATTTATTTATATATAGAGAGAGAGAGAGAAATTTATTTATATACAGAGAGAGAGATGCGATTTTAATGCAAAAACATATCACAAACTTAAATAAAATAAAAATTCATAAAATATTTTTAAAAACAAAGAGAAATAAATAAGTCATGTAAGATTATTTCGATTTTTTTTTTTTTAAATCAACCTAGCTGTCTCTGCACCCTCCCGGGGGAAAAAAAGAAAGAAGAAAAAAGCAAAAACGAATCATTTGAGATGAGAAGTGGAAAATGATGAAGAAAGGAAGAGTACTTAATAAGTTGAAGAGAAAGTAGACAACATGGGACAAACAAATAGCTGTTAAAGTTATTTAGGAAGTTGTTAAGAGTCTTGATCATCACCTTACAAATAAAAGAAGCAATTATTTTATTCTGTTTAGCTTTTTTATCTTGGGTTAAAATTCTATTAGAAGAAGGAAAATAATAGAGCTTTGCAATTACTTTAAGACTTGACTTAAGTTCAGTGTCCAGTTGCAATAAATCCATTTAGAACACGTATAACTGGACATCGAACCCGATGCTTACTCATTACTTTAGTCCTATAGGTGGAAGTAGGAATAACAAATAAAGCCACAAAAAGAGACAGCCTGGGTTAAACGAATAAGATCCCCTTGACCTAACTTTATAGTTTACTTTACAAAACAAAGGAAAATTCCTCAACGTGCCTTGGTTGGCCGAAGATGCTCTCAAAATCAGTGAAATTTTATGTGGGGAAATCTTCAAAGTAACCCATCGGTTTTTTAGGGAGAGAGGACTGTGTAATTTGGCCAAAGGGAATGACTGGCTTTTTTTAAGGAAGAGTCCTTTTTTTACGTAAATTATGCCTTGAATTCAAGGTTTTTGTATGCCTAGAGTTGCCCCCCTTGATTATAGCCAGGAGCCCAAACTTAGGAAAAAAAGGCCTAAGCCCCAACTATGGGCTTACTTAATCTGTGCCCCTCCAATCCCATTAACAAGAATCAATAGACATTTGAACAAACACATGATAAGATAAAGACTGAATTTAGGAAGGATGGGGTGGAAAATTTATATTTTACACCATCCAATAATGATTGTCACATCAGCATTTTACTTAAAATTCAATATATCCTACCACACCTAACAACATCTCAATAAATTCCCAATTTGATTGAATTTATATATGAGTATTATAATGGCGAAAATACACTTTTGGTCCCTACATTTTGGGTCTATTCTCAATTTGGTCCTTAAATTGATTTAGCTCTTAAGTCAGTCCCTGATTTTTAAAAATCATTTTTAAAATAGTCCCTACCATCAACCCAGTGACAGAAAATGCTGAGATGGCAAACGTCGTGTCCTACTTGCTGACATGATGCTGACGTGGATATTAAAATATTATTAAAAAAACTTATTTAGCATTTTTAAAATGCCATGTCATATTTAAATTAATAAAAAATTAAAACAAAAATTCAAGTCAGAAATTTTAAAATAAATAAATAAATAAACATAAATTTAATTAAATTAAGAAAAAAAAAGCTTTTTCAATTTAAAAAATTGAGTTTAAAAAATGGGTTTGTTTTTTATTATTTTTCAGAAGAACATTGTTCTTCTTCTTCCCCAGGACATGAACTTCATGCTTCATGTTCTTCCCCAAATCAAACCCAATAAATTCAAGAAATCAAACCCATAAACATCCAGCAAATCAAACCTAATAAATGCAAGAAATCAAACTCATAAACCACCCAATAAATCTAAGAAATCAAACCCATAAATATCCAGTAAATCAAACCCAATAAATCCAAGAAATCAAACCCATAAACCTCTAGCAAATCAAACCCAATAAATCCAAGAAATAAATATACAAATCCACATAAAAAAAAAAAAAAAAAAAAAAAAAAAAAAAAAAAACCACAAACACGAAACCCAACTCACCGAGACAACTCCATCTCCAAAACACAAACATGGCCACACCAATCTCCACCTCCACTACCGACCATCCACCCCTACAGCAACCCAGAAAAAAGCGACGATGCCTACAATCTCCCAACCCAACAAAAAATCCAAAGGCGGCTCCTAGTTCTTCGTCTCCCACGACCTGGTCGATCCCGACTCGGTCATCTCCCTCCTCTTCCCCGACTCACCAACTCGCTCCGAACCCAAACTCGAGTCCGAACTTGTCCTCCGCTTCGAACCGCTCATCGTCATTGTGGAGTGCAAAGACCTCGCCTCGGCTCAATCGCTGGTCTCCACGGCGAGGTTGGCCGGGTTTAGGGAATCCGACATAACCAACGCGAACAACAAGCGCGTGATCGTCGCGATCCGCTGCTCGATCCGACTGGAGGTTCCGTTGGGGACCACCGAGTCCGTCATGGTCTCGCCGGAGTTCGTTCGGTACCTCGTCCGCGTGGCCAACGAGAAAATGGAAGAGACAAAGAAAGAGAGGATCTGAAGAAAAAAAAAAAAAAAAAAGGAAACGAAAAGAAGAAAGATGCAGACAAACATAGAAAAAGAGATAATCTGAAAAAGTTTTTTATTTTTTTATTTTTGATTTTGAATTTTTTCAGTTTAATTTTTAAATTTTTTTTTTTATTAATTAAAATGCTCACTTGTAATTAAAAGGCTGACGTGGTATTTTTTAATAATATTTTAATATCTGCGTTAGGGCCATGTCAGCAAGTAGGACACGCCGTTTGCCACCTCAGTATTTTCTGTCACTGGGTTAACGGTAAGGACTATTTTAAAAATGATTTTTAAAAATCAGGGACTGACCTAGGAGCTAAATCAATTTAGGGACCAAATTGAGAATAGGCCCAAAATGTAAGGACCAAAAGTGCATTTTCGCCTATTATAATTGATTGAGTGTAATTGTGTTTATTCTTAAATATGTATAAGATAATGTAGCATGTTAGAATTTGAGAGGTAAAACATGAGTTTTACATCACGTCCTTACAAAATTTAATTTCTAAGAGGAATAGGCAAGCTTTGGTTTGGCATTTTTAAATATAAATGGGATGAGTTTATGATGCAATTCCTAGAATTTACTAGGGTTTTGTATGTAAAATAGTTAAAGGATTTGGGATGGAAGAACTTGATTTCTTCCAAATCTGAACCATTATCATTCCCTTAAAAAAAAAAAACTCAATTATTTGGGGAAAGAAAAATAACATCTACAATAAAATTAGTTCACACACAATTGCACAATTTCTTTCTTACTATTGCAAATTTGGTATATTTGATGGTAAATAATATCAATTTGAGATGATACCCTTATTTTTCTAGTGTAAATAAGTGTAGGGGGTGGATTCGAGCGCTCTCTAAGGATTGAGAGAGTGGGCCCAAGCCCAGCTAACCCTTCAATAAATTTGTAGAGTGTGGGCTCAAGAGCTAGGCCTTAGTAAAGAAGGCAACGGCCATGCATGGTTGTACGTGATTGCTAATGACTAAAATGCGGGTTTAAACACACAAAGAGGCTCCTCGGACGTGCCTTATGGAGCTGGAAATTCCTATTATCTCTTTTCAGAAGGGTTACAAGAGCTGAGAGAAGATACTTTGCTACAGTATTCCTTTTTCTCTGGTTTTTCCTCCGTCCCCCTCACAAGAGGGATTTTTACATTATATACTCCTCACTCAGTTGATCCTAGCCCTACATTTGTTGATCAATACGGTTTCCACTTGAGTGCCTGTCCCATCAGCCGCATTACCATACCTCCAGTGGGTTGCAGCGCTCAAGACGGCACTGTTCAGAGGTCCTGTCCTCATTAATGCGGCCAGAGCGTTAGTTGAGGGCATTTAATGTGGAGGTGACAGTTCACCTGGGACTTGCCCCTCCGCCATGCTTTGATGTCCGGTGATTGGCTCCTGCTATTTGCTCCTTGGATGCTTGGGGAGACTCCCCTTAAAGGTGTGCTGTATGCCCACTTTCTGTCCTCGGCCTTCCGAGGATGTAACCATCCTCGGCAATGCTCCTTGAGTCCTGGGCTCTGAACCTTTAGTCCTCGGGCCTCGGATCGTGGGGGCGTCCTCGGCGTGGGCCTTGGGCTTGGATCGGAGTGGGCCGGGGTTGCTGACTTATTCTGGCCCCACAATAAGTATTTGACACCCCTTTATAAACAGTAAAGGAACAACTGTACATGGTGGGCTGACTCTTGTAATCAACAAGTGCCAAACAAGTATTGTAAATAGTAAAAAAAAAAACATTATTATTATTCTTTTGTATTTTTAGCATCTATTTGTACTACAACGACATTTGTTTATAGGTTGTATCATCAGTAAACTCATTCATTTTCCACTCAATTGTCTATCATATAGGAGATTCTTAGCCTATTAAATGATCTACATTATAGAAAAAAAATTTACCGATAATACATAAGAACATAAACATGGATGGGATGACCATTTGAGTGGCAGTGGTTGAATACTCAGATCAGTAATGCTTGTGTTTTGATCACTGTTTTAAAAACCGGACCGGACCGACCGGTTCAACCGGATGCCAATCCGGTCCGGTTAAAAGTCCCATAACCGGTCAATAACCGGTCAACAACCGGAAAACCGGCCAAAAACCGGTCAAAAACCAGGGTTGAACCGAAAATTGGGAAAAAAACGGTTTGATGTCTGGTTCGGTTTTTAAAACCATGGTTTTGATTGTTGGCTGCATTTACGAGTCTATCTCAACAAGGGTTTTGGCTTAAGTATAAAAGTGATATTGTTATTGTTGCAACTTAATAATATGACAAATTGTGAATAGTATATAAAAAGAAGGTATTGCTATTAAATGAAATCCTCAACAAAAATAACATGTTAGGAGTCAAATGAAAGTTTAGTGATAATGACATCTTTTGTGATGCCTTTGTTAGTGATTCAAACCCCCACTTCCCTCTCCCCTAGTATAGTAGTGTTAGTGATAAATGCATGTAAAAGTAACGTTATTTCGATTACAACTTAACCATATTAATAAGTTATGAAAAAACTTACACCTTTAGCATTATTATTAGCATAATATCTGAGTTATCACACAAATTACTATGAGTATGCTAATAATATCTAACTTATCACACAAATTACTATGAGTATGCTAACTTACACGACTACTAACCATGGAAAGATGGTACTATCTATCTGATACATATAATTGAAAAATGATACAAATTGTGGTACTTTATCTTCTCACATTTATAATGGATTCTACTATAAATTTAATTAGTAGAATCTATTATGAATGTGAAAGAAGAGAACATCGTCACCGTACTTAAAAAATACTTAATAATTACCTCGTATAACCATAGTTCCACATGGGATGGACCCCACAAGCCGATTCATTGAGATATGTGGTTATATGCATCAGATACATAATATATCATTAAACAATCAATAGGTAAGGAGATATTAAAAAAAAAAAAAAAAAAAACAAAAGTCAACACATAGATCATCTTAACAGGTCTCTCAGTGTTTCTGGGCCTGTTCGGCTGGCCCAATAACTCACTACATTTAGATTTATTTATTTTCTCATTTTTTAGAAGCACTCCACCGCCGCATATTTTTTTATCTACAGATAGAGAAGAAGAGAGCAGAGTGCGTTGGAGTTGGAGTTCGTGAAGCCGGCTGGGTAATGCTAACTTCCCAGGCCGGTGAGCAAACGAAAACATGGTGGCCCTCATAGCGAGCTTCGCAGCAGCACCATCAGCAGCAACAATTACAGTGGCGATGACGAAGAAACGCAGTAGTGGGGCAGTGTGTTTCGCCGAGTTGTCGTTCCCTTCGTTTCTCCCAAAGCAAGTGGAGAATATCAAAGACACTTTCGCTCGTAAGCTCGCCACGAGGATTGACAGACTTCCTGTACCTGTACGTAAACTCTCCCTCACTCTTCTTATTCGCCCTTAGAATTTTGTAGCTTTGTTTAAAATTTTAGTGTCCTGTCTGTGTAAAACAATGCTAAAGTATGATACTATATATTACTACCTAGAACATTATTTTATACTTTGTGCATGTGTGCGCGTGTGTTTGATTCATTTTGTCCATTTCATGGTTAAGGTTTTTAAATAAAAGAGAGACCTAACATGCATTGCACTTTAAATAAAAGTTGAAACTGGACAAGTGCTTTGGGGCATAAAAAAAATGGAATAGGAGTAGAGTTTTTCAAAATTGCTTTTCTTAACTTAAATTAAAATAAGGGTAGTCAAAAAGAGATACTATTAATCTTTCAAATAAGATTTCTCAAACACTTTCGCAACAAATTATAGTTAGTAAGTTGTTTTCTGTTCTAATTTATATCTGTCTGTTACTGAAATTACTTTTTTGCCCATCAATAACAATATGTAACAACCTGTCACTTATTATTTGTTGTAAAAATGTTGTAAACATAACATTTCTCTTCAAATAAGCTAAAAGATAAGTTAGGAAAATTATCAATATTATGTGTAAATTTGTCCTTCAAAGATCATACTTGATACTACCCATTATTAGGTGCGTTCATTTGGGACATTCCAAAATAGAATAGAGAATTAACAAAATAGATGGGATGAATGGAATTAAGAGAATATTTATCTATTTAACTATTATTTTAACATCGGCCAAGCCTTGAATCCCCCTTTTTCCCAAAACTATTCATGCATTTACTTATTTCCTGGACATTTTCTATTTATTATTGATTTTTAGGAGACTTATTGGCCATCTAATCTTAAGGTATGTTAACAACTTAACTCTAGAAGTACAGTGTGTGTGTGTGTGTATTCTATTAGCTATACATTATGCATTAGGTGGAATAACAATAGATAATGAATAAACATCCTTTGTCCCAACATGGGTGTTCCATTTTATACTCCACCATTCGTAGCCCGCCACTTCTCCTGGTTTTTCTTTATAAATTAATTGAAGTATAAAGTTAAAAAAATATATTTGACACGGCATACTATAGTTGGTAGAGTATAAAGTGGAACACTCTTAGCAGGACAGAGGATTTTTCTTCAATCATAACATACTTCCCGTAGTCTCTACTTGAGCCTACTTGACTCCCAAGATATAATATTTCCTATTTGTGACTGCATATATCCTTTTTAATACAATGTGCCTGCCAAAAATTGCAGGTCAGCTTCTCGGATAATAGTATCATGAGTAGTTGTGTGAGGCCAATAATACAGAGCAAGACAAGTCCAGTGGTTCTTCTCCATGGTTTTGACAGGTCTTTAGCATTACTGTTTTGAAAGATGTCATTTGCTTAATTTGTCTATGGAGTTCACCACTAGATCTTATTATTCAGCTCCTGTTTAGAATGGAGGTACACGTATCCGTTGCTTGAGGAGGCTGGTTTAGAGACTTGGGCTGTGGACATACTTGGTTGGGGTTTCTCTGATTTAGGTTTGTTTTATCTGCTTGTGTGTGACTGTGTGTGTGTATATATGGGTTTTTTGGCCTATTAGCAAATTAGCATTTACTTGAGCTCTAGACATACTAGGCATATCCTTTCTTGGACTAAAGCTTTGTTGTTGTTGCGTGTTTACTCTTTTTTAAGAAAAAATGCTTTGTTTCTTGTTTCACGTGTCAGAAAGGCTTCCACCATGTAACGTGGCATCTAAGTGTGAACACTTTTATCAGGTACTTCTTATTGGTTCATGGATGTCTTTTATTCTTGTGTATATGAAGGAAATCTTATCACCAAATTTGTATTGTGATGGAAGCTTTAAATATAATAGGAAGCCTAAAACATACATATGACACTTTGATAGCTTATTTGCATGTCCTTTATAAGTGATATGGCTAAGTTTTTCTGGCATTGTTATGAAGCTTTGAGTCAATATATTCTTTGTATTAGTTTAAATAAAATTGACAGTCAATTGCATGTTTGCGTTTTATGGGCATATCATCATGTCATTGGCAGAAGAACCTATCTCCAGTACATAATGATAGCACCTTGTTTACATACATCATGTTTTATCCTTAATTGGATTTATCTCATCTTATCTCGACAACAGCTTTGGAAATCACACATCAAAAGGCCAATGATAACATATGACACTTTGACAGCTTATTTGCATGTCCTTTATAATTTAGTGATGTGGCTAAGTTTTGCTGGCATTGTTATGAATTCAATATATTCTTTTAATCAGTTTAAATGAAATCAAGAATCCATTGCATGTTTGAGTTTTGTGGGCATATCATTGGCAGAAGAACCTATCTCCAGTACATAATGATAGCACCTTGTTCACATACATCGTGTTTTATCCTTAAATGGACTTGTCTCATCTCAACTACAGCTTTGGAAATCACACATCAAAAGGCCAATGATATTGGTTGGACCAAGCCTTGGTGCTGCTGTTGCAATTGACTTTGTAGCTAACCATCCAGAAGCCGTGAGTATATTGAATAATTGAACTTATGATTATGAACCTTAACCCTCTAACGTTCTATGAAACATCATTGTTTCTAGTTCACCTTTTTCAGGTTGAAAAGCTGGTTTTAATTGATGCAAGTGTGTATGCAGAAGGCACAGGAAATCTAGCAACTTTACCCAGAATTGCAGCATATGCTGGGGTGAGTCTTTCCATAAAACTATAAGTCCAGACTACTAACAATTTTAAATTATATCTTCTATCAAAATTTATTCAAGGTCATCACATCATAAAAGTCATGTTTTTTTTGCTCATTGCCTGAGCCTTAACTTATGTTAATATTGTTTTATTTAGAGGTTTCCTTTCTGTTAGTGATGTCTTCAATCAATTTATTTATTTTTATTGTGAAGTACACATGCACCGCTTAAATGGCATCTCTCCTCCTTATAGGAATAAACTGGAGGTGAGATCATGGCTTCTTCTTCTTCAAATGAATTATATTATTCTTTATACAAACCACTTGAATACTTTCCCTCATATTGCCACTATCCAACTCAACACCCTCTGCGAGTCTGCGTGAGTGCTTAGCCACCCACAATCCCTTTAGTTAATCATTGATTATGATGCTTGTGTTTAGATGTTAATATGGGCTCATTTTTTCATCATATATAAAGCTTGTATACTTGATTCTCAATTGTCGATACATAGTAATGCTTCAGGCTTTTCTATGAGAGGCTTCAGAAACAGGAGAACTCTCAAATAATTTTGATCAGATATAAGCTTCGCATCATGCTATTCTTATTAATTTACCTCAAGGAAAATTACCAAAAATTGAAACTTTCTAGTTTCTGAGGTCCATCAGGTTTACAAGAGTTGATAGTGGATAATATATGTAGTGAGTACCTTCAATTCAGGGATATTTACAGGTTTTCCAACCAAATGAACTACTGTCGCCTCTTGCTTTTTGGACTTGCCTGCAAAAATGTGAGAGAGGAGAAGCAAGCGTTATAATTGCCTCAGCACCTTGCATTTTGCATTTTTTATACATGGTTCACCTCGTACAATCTGTAATTTTAACATTTTAATTACATGTGAAAGTGTCTCAGAATTAACCATTAAACATTAAAGATCAACTAATGCAGATGATATGCTCTGGTTTTGGTATGCTATCCTTTTATTCATCACCTAACATTATAAAAACTGTTGATTGTGTTTTCTTCACTAACAGCACCTATTATGACTAAGTACTTTGCAATAATGGATTCTAGTAAGTTACTTATACAAATGCAAAGTAGATAATATGACCATAGTTGTCTTTAAAAAAAGAAAAAAGAAAAAAAAAGGAAGTTAGATGTTAAAATTTAAAAGCAAAGAAAAATAAGGGCCCGTTTGGTAATGTTGTTCTAGTAACATTGTTTGTATTTTTTGGAAATACGTGTGAGTGAAAAAGTGTATAGAAATATGTGTAATGTTGTTTAAAAACTGAAAACATGTATTTAAACACATGTACCAAACGAGTCAAGCCTTCTTTAGTTATGCATAACCCTTTTTTTTTGTTGGGGGGGGGGGGGAGGTTGTGTTATACATTAATTAACATTGACTGTGGGCACTCTTTTTGGATCAGGTTTATTTATTGAAGAGCATCCCGCTGCGCTTATATGTAAATGTTTTGGCCTTCACTGGCATCTCATTTGGTACCAGCTTAGATTGGACTAATGTGAGTGTATACTCAGAAAAAGTTCTAGTTTTTGTCATTAGTCTTACTGTATCATAATATCTTTAAAAATATGGGGTGCTGCATTGGTGATCTTGGATCTAATGATATTTTTTTCCTGTTATCTAATCTAGGTGGGCCGCTTGCATTGTCTATATCCTTGGTGGGAAGATGCAACTGTGGATTTTATGATTAGTGCACAGATTCAACTGTTATATGCCAGTTTGCTTTGCCATTTAAATCAACAAATGTTATTGTGTCTTTTTGTCCTGTATATACAAAAGAGGAACCATTGTTATAAAACTAATGGTGTGAGAACAACGCTTAGAGAAGGAGAAAATTGCATTTAACAAATATCTATGGACTATGGTGCATGTGTAGGAGAAAATTTGATATGTTCATGGAAAAGGACATTGTGTTCAAGAGCTCATAGATCCTTCATTCATTTTCAGGCATTTCATTTCTCTTATTGCAAGATCTTTTTAACTTTCTGGCGCCACAAAAGATAGTCAATAAAGCCTTGCAGCAACTTCTGAATGATCTCCAACATGGGAAATTTAATTGGCAGATGCAACTGCCTTGGTTTTTTATTAATTTGTGCTGCTCTGCCTAATCTCTTTTCTGGATCCTTGAGTTCTTTGAGATTATTATTATTTTAATAATGATACATGGGCGGAGGAATGTTTGCCAATTATGACAGTTTTGGATCTTTTGGTATAGTTTGTTGGAACGTTTAATGACCATAATGAGTTGTTTGATGAAAATGATGCATAAGTAGCAATAATAATAAACCCTCCGTCCCCCATTTGCTGGTGTCTATGCAAAGTTTGGTAGATCTAAGCATGAAATTTACTACAAATCGCTTGTCTTCCTCACATATCATTGGAGTTGCTATTTTGGGGTCAAAGTTGTTAAATAAAATTATCCATAATAAGATTAATTACAGATGTACTATTTGTGTGTATGAGAGAGAGAGAGAGAGAGGATCCTGATAAGAGTGTTCCTCAAATTTTGTGTGGGAACGAATCTGCCTTTAGTTCCAGAAGTTTTATTGGCATATACTTAGTTGTGTTCAGGTTTTTACCTCTTCGCCCTCCACCCCCTCTACCCCCTTTCAATGACAATTTCATATTTCAATTGAATGCCACAAAATTTTACCGTCTCCGAAAATGCTATTTTCAATTTTGTCTACCAGGTAAAGCAGAAGACACTTATCATATGGGGTGAGGATGACCGGATCATTTGTAACAAGCTTGCAGTGGTTAGTGAATTTTATGGATATAAGTCATAGAATGCAACAGAGAAGTAATGGAAACATGCTTAGGATTCAGTTGGAATGACAGATTTGCTTAATTCTTTGATGCATTATGCAGAGATTGCACTGTGTACCGCCAAATGCAATTCTACGTCAAATATGAGATTGTGGTCATCTTCCTCATGTTGAAAGGCCAAACTTAGTTGCCAAATTGATTGTGGATTTTGTTCAATAAGATTGCTATAAAGAGATTGAATGTGTTTCCCAATATTAAAGTCCACTTTCCACTAGTTCAAGGTAATTTTTGTAAATGTAAAAGACTATCACAATTTGCATTCCATTTTGCCTGAAGGTGACAAGCCATCTTTATATTATTTGTTAGGCAAGAAACTTATTCGTAATTGACATAGATGCTGCCAGTCATTTTATTTGTATCATTGTATGCATTAAAACTGAATTAAATATGTAACTTATTAACAATGTCCTGCGTAGAAAACTATTATAATCAATTTCACATCCATGTGATGCTTCCATTACCCATTCAGGAATTGCTTAATTTCCTATATTTGCATCTGATTGTTTGCTTACCAAAATGGAATCTGCATCCTGTTGTAAATTTCTTGCTTCTTTCTACAAATTGATGAGGAAGTTGGATAGAAGAACAATACTGCATGCTTCAGTATCGAAATGGTTTAGTGCTTTTCAAGATTCAGAGGACTCCTGTTATCATTGTTATGTATCCTGTTTTTGTAATCACAGTATTAGTTTTGATGAGAATTATTAGCACAATAACCATATCTTGTAAAGAGTTTTTCCAAAAATAATTTACACTTTATTTATGTGGCAACTTTGATCAATAGTCTGTTGAATCGACCCTAAAATTGTTTTTGGAATTGAAACTTTATGTATACGATATTGCATGTTATCTATAAAAGTAGGGCTTTAATTTCAAATTCCTGGGGCTGCAGCTGACCAGGAATCATTTTCATTGAAAGGAATGGCAAGATTGTATTCAAACATCTACTAGTGTTTGAATGTGATATGCTTAGCAAAATTTCTTGCTAGAAATGCTGATGATGAAGCTTGGGACCAAAACTCTTGTCAAAAGAAATTTTCTCTTTTCACAGGAACAAATGAGACCAAAACACATACAAATGCTTTTATTTTCCTTTTATGAGCAGATGAATAAGAATGCAATGCGGATCAGCAATAGAAGCTGTACCCAGACTAATTGGTGTAGACAGTAGACGGTAGAGTACATCATTCATTCAAATGAGAAATTATTACATACTCTTGGGAGGGAGCATTGCTCCCAGTCATCTAATAATTTTCTCAAATGCCAGCCTAGCAACACCTTTATGGATATTCTAGCATAAAATATTTGTCATCTTGACGTAAGTTGCACAGTAATATTAGGGCACAATTTTGCCACAACTTGTCCATAAGACGAGTTGTGAGTGGTGTTGTGGATCCACCGCACATTAGACATTCAGCTGTTGCATGAACGGAAAGTACCCAAGCAGCTTGCGCACACACATACATATACACACAACAGAGAAAGCGAAGACCTTTTCCTGGAATGAAAGTTTTTTATCTGCAGCTATGGACTCGATGAATTTAAGCACAAGAAATTGCGGTGTAAGCTTCAACTTGTTTGCTTCAGCTTCCTTCGATAAACTAAAAACGTAGAGAGAGAAATAACATTAGTCATTTCTAAAGTACCATCTTCATGTCTTTTAAACTGAAAAGTAAATGGAACATTCACCGGTAGAAATATGCATCAGCCAAACTCTTTTCCCGAGCCATGTATATCTGGTTCTCAATTTCTTGCTGCTTCCTGGCACTATCCTTTTCCATCAACTTCTGTTCCGTGAGGATCTTGCTCACATTTGCAATCTTTTTCAGCTTCACTGATAGCCATTTTCTTACTTGTCTCTGCCTCTTTCTCAACTACTCTCTGTTTCTCAATAGCAATTAAGACCTAACAAAGTAACATCAACATAAAAAATAGAATGATGCACTGATCTATTAACTTCTGAGGCTTTTTACATAATAAATTATCGAATATGTTTGTCACTAATTGGTTTTGGGTGCAAACACATGCATGTGCAGCAATTGGGTATAAGGAAAAAAACTTGTGATTTTAGTGCTCGTTGGACCAAGGCTAACTGGTTTAAACCGTTTAAAAACACATATAATTTGTAAAGAATTGGCATATCTAGAATCATATTTTATGTGTGTGTCTATTTGCTTTGCTTAACTAACGGAGGAAAAAAAAAAGTGAAAGGACATTCTCTCGTATTCAGGAAAAAGAAACTGAACCTTAGTGCTTTCCACTTCCATCTGTTCATTGTAACTCGAACACTGATGATTTCAATACCTGGAGCATAACGTCTGCAGTCACCCTGGAGAGCATCTTTCATCTTTTCGGCAATCTGTGAGGGTTAAATGCTTTGTCAATATGATATAAAATAAACGAATAGAGAAGGATTTGATAACCACTACACTTGCTTGCGCGCGGTAGTAGTACCATGATGTTACACAACTACATAAATATAGTTATAAGCAGCTCCTTAGTAATCCCGGCAACTTAACACCAACATAGATTCCCGAAGAGAGATAATCCTTGGAAGTGAACATGGCAATCCTTGGAAGTGAACATGGCACAACTTTAAGGATGCGTTTGATTGGAAATATGAAAAAGTAAGGATAAAAAATAAGGAGAGAATAGAAAAATTGGATGGTAGAAAATATTTTAATTTTCCTCATTTGTGTTTGGTTGGAGGGTGAAAAAAGTGTAGATGAAAAACTCATTTATTTGATTGAGAAGAAAAGTGAGAGGATAGAAAGTGTAATTTGTATAAAATTACTCTCATGCCCTTATTGCATAATATAAGAAACAACATATCAAAAAAAAAAAAAAAAAAAAAAAATATATATATATATATATATATATAAGAAACAACTTCCTTAATATCATTAAAAAAAACTTTGTATCAATTAAAATTAAAAGAATAACAAATATTATTTTATTTTTCTTTGTTATGTATATATATATATACACACACATATATATATATATATAGAGAGAGAGAGAGAGAGAGAGAGAGAGAGAGAGAGAGAGAGAGAGAGAGAGAGAGAATTAGAGGTGCCTTCTAAAAACAAGATAGAGGTGAAAGCCACCAAGAACCCCCAGTTGATTAAAAAAGAAAAAAAAAATACATAACAAAAGAGAGAGAGAGAATTAGAGGTGCCTTCTAAAAACAAGATAGAGGTGAAAGCCACCAAGAACCCCCAGTTGATTAAAAAAGGAAAAAAAAATACATAACAAAAGCAACTATTTGATTAAAACGCTGAAAAAATAAAAAAAATAAAAAGCTACCTAACGCAAGTTTCGGAACTCAAAGACGTTTGAAAAAAAAAATAATTAAAAAAAACAAGGAAAGGAGTATATAGCTCAAGTTACTCAACGCCCAGACACAGTGGAGAGACTGAGACATAGTAGAGTGGGTCAAATTTGGTCTTTAGCTAGCATTCATGTTTTCTCTTTAGTTTAAGGAGAAAATAATTTGATGACTCTGGGAAGAAAACATCTAGATCGCACCGATTTTCCTTCCACAAACATACCTAACCAAACATCCCAATAAATTTCTTTCCCTCCCCATTTTTTTTTTTCATTCTCTCTAAAATCCACCCAACCAAACCAATCCTAAATTTAAGATTTCAATATGCTAAACAATTTATTAAGAAAATGCTAGGACCACAATTTTTGTCACAATTTGTTCATGTGGCAAGTTGTGAATTGTGGAGAAAACCATTAAGAGAACGAAGAAAGGTTCAAGGTTTTTATTTTAACAATTAATAATATAAAAATTAATTAATTAAATGTACAAAATTTAGCAATATTAATTAAAATAATATAATTTTAAAAAAGATTCAAATATATCTTTGATTAAATAATGAGGAGTAAATAATAAGTAGAATTTCTCTTATTAATTTTTAACAAATTTATACAAGATAGATAATATTTCAAAAGGTTTAATAAACTAATTTATTAAAAAATCGTTCAAGACTAATAAAAAAGAGCTTATCAAAAAAAAAAAAAAAAAAAAAAAGAAAAAAGAAAAAAGTACCCACATAGTTCTTTTCCCTTTTGCTAAGTCAACATGGCTTTTCCCTCCGCCTCACTTAAACCCTTCCCTCCGCCTCACTTCACTATCAGAACTCAGGCCAGCCTCAATCTCTCTTACTTCACTTATTCACCCTCTAATCTATTTCATATTCTCATGCATAAAGTGTTTGGGAGTTTAGGAGAAAAGGGTTTGAGCTGCAGGTGTTAAGACATATGTGTTTTCACTTGTTAAGAACATATGTTACTTATTTATGTAAATTGGCTAATCATTTGACAAAACGCACTCTACTTGTAATTGGGTAGTTCTAGGTGTTTTTAATACTTCAAGAAACAAGGTTTCAAGATCAAGTGTTGAAGTCATCAAGCCTGTCCAAGAAAAACAAGTTGAAGTGCAAATTCATTAAATCTCGACACCTTCTCGATAGCTACCTCGACACCTGCTATCTGTCGAGATTTATAAAATCAAATTTTCTGATCTGATTTCCTTGGGATCCATGAATATGCTTTTGGGCCTTCTTTTCTTCTAACCCTAAACATATAAAATGATTGTTTTAAGAGCCGTCAAATTGTACACAAGTTGCAAAAGCATGGAGCAATCTCTGTTCAAGCAAATTGTGATCAAAGACGAAGTTCTTGACCTAGTTCATCTTCTCTGAAAAAGTTGCTGTGTATTTTGCACCAAAGGGTTTTGTGACCAAGCATCTTCCTGATCTTCATCGTGTAGAATGAACTGAAGAACTTTGCAGCCAACCTCTCCTTCTAAGTTGGTGTTTGAAGTCGCGTACTGGGATCCGCACATTGATTAGTCACGTACTTGGGAGCCGTGCATCAAAAGTGGGAACTGTCGCTACAGATCAAATCCAATTGGGTATTAGGGTAAGAGTTCAACTCTAGGTTGGTAAGGTACTTGAGATTCCTTTACTTGTAACCGCTTGATTTGATAATAGTGGAGTTTCGGGAGTGGTGACCTGAAAATCACCCGGTGGGGTTTTTGCCGTTTAGGTTTTCTCCATTCGTAAACAAATTACCATGTTATTTATTTTCCGCTGCCTATTTAGTTTATTGGTAATTTGTTTGTGCTTCCATGCGTTTGCATGATTAATTGATTAATTAACAACTTGGCTAATTAATTAATTGGTTTAAATCACAAGGGGTCATTCAGATTGTGGCCTATCAAGTGGTATCAGAGCAGACACACTCTGATTAGGTTTAATCTTTGCTGTGTTGATCCATTGACCCCTGTTTGTCATGGATAGAGGACAGTCATTAATCATACCTCATTTATTTGATGGCACTAACTATGCATACTAGAAAGTACACATGAGAGCTTTCTTGCAGTCTTTAGATGAGAAGGTGTGGCAAGCTGTAGAGATTGGCTGGACCAGGCCAAAAGAAGAACCGGCCGATTGGGATGACGCCAAGATCAAGGCGGCAAACTTCAACAACAGAGCGTTAAATGCCCTATTTAGCGCAGTCACCAATGAAGAGTTCAAAAAGATATCCTCAACTGAAACTGCTAAGGAGGCTTGGACCATCCTCCAGACAACCTATGAAGGAACAAAGGCTGTCAAAGATTCAAAGCTTCAAAGGCTCACTACAAGCTTTGAAGAGATTAAGATGGAGGAGGATGAGTCGTTTGATGAGTTCTATGCCAAGCTCAAGGACATAGTGAACTCAGCCTTCAATCTTGGGGAAACCATCCCTGAACCCAAGGTTGTAAGGAAGGTGCTCAGATCTCTACCTGAGAGATTCCATGCCAAGATTACGACAATAGAAGAATCAAAGGATATTGACAAAATTCCTTTGACTGAGCTGGTTGGAAACTTGCAGACCTACGAACTAGGACTATCTAGGATTGGCAAAACGGGTAAAAGCAAGAGCATGGCCTTGAAGGCAAAGAGCAGTGATACAGATGAGTCTTCTGATGATGAAGATTCCAAGATGAAGTCCTACATTACAAGGCAGTTCAAGAAGTTTATGAAGAATGCCAATGGGAGGAACTTCGACAAGGACCGCAGACAATCCAGCTCTTCTCAGTTTAAGAGCCAAGACAAAGGGAAGAAGGATGCTAAGGATGGCGGTCAGTACACTGTTCCGGCAGGACCAAAGTGCTTCGGATGTCATGGATTCGGTCACATGAAGCATGAATGCCCGACATATCTCAAGAGCATTGGGAAGAGTAAGGCACTTGCTGCAACCTTGAGTGACACTGAGCCCGAAGATGATTCCGATAATGAGGATGACAGAATCTTAAATGCTTTCACTGCCACAGTCAATCCTACTGAAGGGATTGTTGAGGAAGTGGATGAAGAAGAAGAACTGGTGGAGTCCAAATTTGGGAAGATGGATGATCAAGATGATATCTATTCAAACTATGAGAAGCTTTACAAGCTCTCTGAGAAGCATGAGAAATTAGCTCAGTGATGTGGAACTTGATCGTGAAGAGTTGTCCACAAAGTTTGATGAGGTGAATCAAACTATTGGAGCACTGAGGTTTGAGAACAACTTTTTGGCTGAGAAGACCAAGAAGCTTGAAGTGGAGCTGTTTCAAGTCAGAGCTCAACTGGAGAGGACTTCAAGTGCAAAGCTTGATGAGATGCTCAGTAATCAAAAATCTGCTTCGGATCGAACAGGCTTAAGGTATGGTCTTTCTTTCTCTAATACTGCTTCTACTAGCAATACTATTTTTGTTTCTCCTGCTAATAACACTGAAATTGAGAACACTGATGTTAAAACTAAATTAGCTAGTGAGAACTTAGACAAGGGTAAATCTATCTTAGGAGCACCCCCTAAACAAGATAAGAAAGATGCTAAAAACCCTAAGGCTAAGAAGGCTAACTCTCAAAAGCCTAAACAAAAGAAGCAGCATCTCTGTCATCATTGTGGAGCTGCCGGTCATACTCGACCAAATTGCTATAAGTGGCTAGCCACTCAACAGAGCAACGGCATGATAGCATCAGGAAGCCAAAATCAGCTTCAATCCTCTCTTACTCCTCTTGGAGTTCTACTAAAAGCCCTCATGTTCCTTTCGAACTTGAACTGCTTCAATTCTTCCCCCTCACCGCCGGTTCAAGGGTTCAATCAAAGGAAATGTTCTTCCAAGGTGTGGAAGAAAAAGGACTCTAACTGATTTCATCACTTTCTTTTCCCTTCTTATTTTTCTTGTTTGTTGCATTGCTTGTGTGTTTTGCATTTTTGATTGAGTCAGTCTAGTTTTATGCTTTGTTTTATTTAACATGTTTTTATGTGTTTACTTTCAGTTTTGTTTATTTTGTTTTTAATATAAAAATTTAAAAAAAAATTGAAAAAAAAAATACAAAAACAGTGTGTGTTTTGTGTACTTTGGTACTTGTGTACCTTAGATGGCCATTGAAACAAAGTTTCTAAACTTTTTATCTCTTATAGCTTAGATGAGCATCTTTATGCACAACTAAGCAAGTGAGCTTTGTGGCTCTTGTTTGTGATGAGTAAGATTAAGATTATCTCTTAAAAACTTAACACTCATATCACTCTTTTTGACGGGTAGGACTAGAAAATCTTAAGAGAAAGGCATAAATAACCATCTCACCACTGTTGCCCGCCAATCATAATATGACACCTGTACGCTTCGGCATAGCAAAAGTGTAGTGTCAAAGACACCCGTATGCTTCGGCATAGTAAAAGTGCAGTGTCAAATGTTTAACATGTTGGGTATTTCTTTTCTCTCTTTATATGCCCATGCATGATATGCTTAAAAGAAAATATGCAAAGAAAATAAAAAGCAAAAAGATAAAAAATGCTATAAATATGGTTGCAAGCGTGTATTCTAGGAGATATGGGAGTTATAGGATGTACCTCGAAGGTGATAGTCCCCATCAAACAGTTATGATTGTGTGTGAGTTAAAGTTATTTTCTCATATCTCAGATCGTCATAATATTTATACACATATGCAATCTTGCGATGTTTTTCACACACAACACACAATATTCTTTGCTACTTTTGATACATGTGCAGGTATAATGTGATTTGGTCATCACAAAGGTTTTACATGTGCTAATGTATGCTCACTAAACTGTCTTAACTTGTTTTTGAAAAATAAAATTGGTTAGACTTGTTTAGTGTGTGTATGTGTGTTTTTGAGGATCCATGTGCTTAAATTTTTGTCGAGAGATGATTTTGAGAGCTTTATATGTTGATTGGATCAATGGTTGAGGTGTATGTTGGATTGCATTCATGTCTGTGATTTTCACTTCTCGAAAAACTGCTTTTAACTGCTGGCTCGACGCCTCCTCGATACCTTGTTATCTGTCGAGCTTCTCAAGCCTTTTTCTTATCGCAATCTCAACACCTCTTCGACACCTAATGGATCGATCGAGAAAGTTCATGTCTCCTCAATACCTTCTCGATACCTTGTCGATCGATCGAGCTTTTGTTATTTGAAAGTGGATCTTGTTCCTTGACACCTCTCGACACCTTCAGCTGTCGAAGGCCTTTTCCTCGACACTTACCTCGACAGCTTCCTCGACACCTCTCGACACCTCAGCTGTCGAGAATTATTGAGGTGCCTATTTAAGCCTCAATCGCGATTCAGATCTCATTTCTCTCGATCTGTCCGTGACGGATCCTCTCCCAAACTTGATTTTCTCATTCAAAACTTCCAACCCACTTGATTTTCGGCCCTACCTTGCTTCTAATCACTTGGTAAGATCTCATTTTCCTTCCCTTTTCATGCATTTCATGTTTTGAAGCTTAGATTTTGGGGTTTTTGAAAATTTTTGGGGTTTTTCAAAATTAATGAGTTTTTCTTGAAATTTTGGGTTGGGTTTTCACTTAAATGTGTTCAAAATGTCATACATTGCATTTCATGTGCAGTAGAATGATATTTACATGCATTTAGATATGTGCTCTATGTTTGTGTGCTGGTAGGATTGGATTGGGCTGAGCCCATGATGATTTTTTTATTTGCATGTCACATGTTCATGCATTCCCATGTAAACGTACTTTTTGTTCAATATATTTGATATATATGAACTGTGTTGGGACTTTTTTGATTGTCTCCTTCTCTATCTCTTTCTCATTCTGTTTACGTTAGTAGTGTCTATGGCACCCAAACATAAATCCACTCCGGCTCGGAACCCTCTGCGTTCTGAAGCTTCCTCATCTTCTGATTCTGCTCCTCTAAATCTTCGGTTCCGTGATGGAGATGCCCACAAGGCATTTTCGGAGAACTTTTCTAGACGAGGTGTTCATTCGGAATGCCAAGTCATTTTGGCGGACTTCGCCGACACTGACCTTCCCTCTGTCATTCATAGTAGGGGATGGGAGTCATTGTGTGACGTCCCGGTCACCTGTCCTCTCGTGCTGATTCAGGAGTTTTACTCCAACATACACGAGCTAGATCGTTCAGTACCTCTCTTTTTCACTCGCGTTCGAGGTACGCGCACCCCTGTCACACTGCAGATAATTGCGGATGCGCTTAGGGTTCCTAAGATAGATTTTCCTAACTATCCTTCTTGTGAGTGTCTGAGGACTATGTCCAAAGATGAGCTCGTTTTTGCCTTTTGTCAGCGCCCAGCTGATTGGGGTGAGCATCAATACACATCATGTAGGCCTTTTGCTAAAGGTCCTAGATTCCAAAACATGGTGATGACTTTTGTACTCCATCCACTCTCTCACTACAACTCCATCACAAAGCCTCGTGCTCGATTTTTGTTATCTCTTTTAGAGCATCTTACTATAGATTTTCCTTCTCATTTTATCCTTTCTATTATAGATGTTCATCTAGATTCGGTGTCCCGTGACAAGCTCATCTTTCCTTCCGCTATCACGAGGATCTTACGCCATTTTTCTATCCCTTTTCCTGTGTCCGACCACTTCACACACATCTGTGCCATAGATGCCGCTACCGTAAAACGTAGTGAGGCTCAGTTTAGGTCACGACAAACAGATTCCACTCCTCCCTCCCGTTCAGCTCCATCCAGATCTGCTTCATCTACATCTGCTCCTTCTTCCTCTACGAGCGATGTATCTCTTGGAGACATCATGGCACAGCTGTAGCGTATGGATACTCGCCTCGATACACTCTCTACTGAGTTGTATCAGGTAAATGTTCGTGTTGGTCGTATTGCACAATGGCAGGCGACCATGGGTAGTTTTGCTCCTGAGGCTACTCTTTCACCACCTTCTTCAGTGGCTTCAGACTCTGAGGATGATGATGATGATGATGGTGATGATGATGATGCTTCGGATGATGATGATGATGGAAATGTTAGCTCTACTGATAAGATGTCTACATGACACTCTACCCTTTGTCACTCGTGACAAAAAGGGGAAGTAGTTTTGGGTTATGAAAGTAGTCATCTAAGGGGGAGAGTTAGTATAAGACATTTTTGATAGGGGGAGTGTTGATATTTTGAGGGATGTAGTGAGGTTTTGATGTATCTTTTCTTTTCTATTCTTTTTAGATACATTGATCTTGTATATGAGGTCTTGTGACCAGTTTTACATTGTACATATTTTCTCTCTATATGTGGATGTATGTTTCTTTCACCTCTCTCTTCATGTGTTGTTTCTTCTCTATCTTTATACACATGTTCATTATACTTGTATGCAATCTATTATTTCTATTTCACACAAGATGCCTTGATGAGTTTTGTTTAAAGTGTTTCAGAAATACAGGGTGTCAAAGTCTACTTGCCATAAACTCTTTTCTTGCAAAGTTTTTCAAGGGTTTGTGTTAGGATAGATTTTATTGTATTCAACAAGTGAATATGAGTTGAGTAATTTATGACTTATCTCATATATTCATTTGTTTGTTGTGGTTTTTTCATGGATTGCCAAAGGGGGAGATTGTTAGGACATATGTGTTTTCACTTGTTAAAAACATATGTCACTTATTTATGTAAATTGGCTAATCCTTTGACAAAACGCACTCTACTTGTAATTGGGTAGTTCTAGGTGTTTTTAATACTTCAAGAAACAAGGTTTCAAGATCAAGTGTTGAAGTCATCAAGTCTGTCCAAGAAAAACAAGCTGAAGTGCAAATTCATTAAAGCTCGACACCTTCTCGATAGCTACCTCGACACCTGCTATCTGTCGAGAATTATAAAATCAAATTTTCTGATCTGATTTCCTTGGGATCCGTGAATATGCTTTTGGGCCTTCTTTTCTTCTAACCCTAAACATATAAAATGATTGTTTTAAGAGCCGTCAAATTGTACACAAGTTGCAAAAGCATTGAGCAATCTCTGTTCAAGCAAATTGTGATCAAAGACGAAGTTCTTGACCTAGTTCATCTTCTCTGAAGAAGTTGCTGTGTATTTTGCACCAAAGGGTTTTGTGACCAAGCATCTTCTTGATCTTCATCGTGTAGGATGAACTGAAGAACTTTGCAGCCAACCTCTCCTTCTAAGTTGGTGTTTGAAGTCGCGTACTGGGATCCGCGCATTAGTTAGTCACGTACTTGGGAGCCGTGCATCAAAGGTGGGAACTGTCGCTACAGATCAAGTCCAATTGGGTATTGGGGTAAGGGTTCAACTGTAGGTTGGTAAGGTACTTGGGATTCCTTTACTTGTAACCGCTTGATTTAATAATAGTGGAGTTTCAGGAGTGGTGACCTGAAAATCACTCGGTGGGGTTTTTGGCGTGAGGTTTTTTTCCATTCGTAAACAAATCACCGTGTCATTTAATTTCCGCTGCATATTTAGTTATTTGATGATTTGTTTGTGCTACCACGCTTTTGCATGATAAATTGATTAATTAATAACTTGGTTAATTAATTAATTAATTTATATGACAAGGGGTCATTCAGATTGTGGCCTATCAGCAGGGTTAACAGTATGTTGTAATTATTTCTCAAAAAAAAAAAAAAAAAAATCTATTTCAAGCCATCTCGTCAGTCTCTCCCCCAAACAAACAGATCCGGCAAAAAGAGGAAACTTGGGCTTTTGACAACCATTCCATTTTTAGCACCAAAGTTCACTGGTGGCACCAACAAAAGATCACCGGCGTCATCAACGCCGGTCATCTACCACCACCAGCAAATTCAAGCCACAAAAAGAAATGTCTCTCTGGAAGTTTGGTTCTTTATGGTTGGTTGGGTGGGCTGAAATATTGGTTTGGTCATTTTTCCGGTGGAGATCTTATGTAAACATGCATTAGTGGGTGTTTGGTCTTTTGAAAATTTGGATTTGTATGGGATTCGAAGAAGACAAGGAGGCAGTGGATATCAGTCAGAGATCTGAAGAAGACAAGAGGTGGTGGTATGGACTTTCTAGTAGAGGATTGGTGTTGATGAACCAGTGGTAGAGGGAACGTGTTGAGGTTTATTTATTTTGAGAACTACTAATTATACTGTAAAGCAAAATTGGAAGCTGACAAAATATTTTTCATTTATGGCTTTAAAGGGTATGTTTCCTTTAGAATCCATGCATACCTGATCGAAGACATCAATATAGACTTGTTGAAGAGAATGAGAGCTGCAGAACTGATTGATCTCATGATGAATTTTGTCATATATCCAAGTATTGTCATACTGCACCCCATAGTTCAGCAGTGTGTCATACACATAGTCCTTGTGAAGCCGGTTAACAACCTGATCAAAAAGAATATATATGCTGAGAATTTCAAACCCTAGTGAAACCATAATGTTAATAAAGAGAGCAACTTCTTGTAACTTTACCTCTATCTTCTCAAAGTTGATCGTTACACCTCCTTTTGTACCACAAGGAATATCTCTCACCTGCAATTATACTCACAAGAAGGATTTGAGCATTAGACTGACAAGATGAAATTCCTCAATTTTCATAACATCGAATTTTACCTGATCGGTCTGTAGGGTTACTTGCACAAGCTCATAATGGGTTATAAAAGGCAGCTTCAGATGAAAACCTGAAAATTAAGTACAAACAAAAATTTCGTTAGTTCAAGGAATAAAGCAACTACAGAATGAAAATCATAAAGAAAATACCATAGTTAAACCTGGATATGTAATCGTCTTTTGAAGGGCACCTCCTCTCAAGTAAACCCCAACATGGCCTTCTGGGACTTGGTGCAGAATGGACAAACCATTCCTAATAGTTATTGATGATGGAATCACTATCTATAAAATTTATATACATGTCAGAGATTCTCGAACTTAAACCCTAAACACTTATTCCAGTGGTTGAGATACAGAACAATTCTAAAGTTCACAAAGCCCGAGATAATATAGTTTGATAATTCGTACTATTGTGAAGATAGTGATGAACGATAAGAAGACTGTGAGAATCGAGAAACCACTGCCATGGGCACCACGGCCTTGAGGAGGCTGTGGAGTTAGGTCTGTTGTTGATGTCGTATCCATTTTACATACAGAATCTGTATTCGTCTCCTTTCTTTGCCTTGAGGAGTCTCTCTATTGATAATTTATAATTTGCTTCCTAACTTTTTTTGCCTTGAGGAGACGATATTGACATATAGGAACCGTGGCCTTGAGTGGCTCAGTTTGTAGAATATCATATTTTTGTTTGCTTCCTAATGTATTTTTGTCGAAGGAACCGTGGCCTGTTAATTTGTTAATTTGCTTCCTAATGTATTTTTGTTTGCTTTTTTGGAGTTAATTTGCTTCCTATTGGCTCAGTTTGTCGAATAGAATAGATGATATTGACATATAGGAACCGTGGCCTTGAGTGGCTCAGTTTGTAGAATATCATATTTTTGTTTGCCAGTTTGGCTCAGTTTGTAGAATATCATATTTTTGGTTTGTAGAATATCATATTTTTGTTTGCTTTTTTGGAGTTAGTTTGCTTATTTTTGTTTGCTCAGTTTGTAGAATATCATATTTTTGTTTGCCAGTTTGGCTCAGTTTGTAGAATATCATATTTTTGGTTTGTAGAATATCATATTTTTGTTTGCTTTTTTGGAGTTAATTTGCTTTCTAATGTATTTTTGTCGAATAGAATAGATGATACCCGTGGCCTGTTAATTTGCTTCCTAATAAGGATCTATCTTGAGTGGTGGCTTAAGTTTCACTCAACTTAATTTTATAGTTTCCCTTTTCCTATTGGAAGATGTACTACACATGATTGGTACACTCTTCCTTAGGCTTAATATTTATAAGGCAAGGGTGGGAGGCGTCTCTCCCCGATGTGGGATTAAGCAAATCCGTGAGGGTGGCGGCCCTTGGCCCATTCTCAAAGCAGACGATTCCTTCTTGGGGAAAGACTAAGTTTCCTCCCACAATTTAATATATATATATATGTTAGTTTTTTTAATTACTTTATACTAATTTTTTTTGTTTTGACCTAGATTAGATTTTTTTTAATTACGTTTACGTTAATGTTAGTGCATATTAGCTATCATTTGATACTTTATCCACACAAAAAAATAATAATAATAATAATTAACGTTTAAATTAGGCTAAAAGTAAAATTGTTACTTTATAATAAAAAAATTGATATAATACTTATTGTTACTTTATCCAAATAAGAATCTTACTTAAACTTAAACTTGTTATGTTAATACATATTAGCTATTAATTTTTTATATTGACTTAAAACTCCTAAGAAGGTTCCTTGCATTTGTTTTCCTTATAGTCTGAAATGTTACAACACTAAAATCAATCGGTGCCCCAGCTCATGCTTATTGAATTATGAGCTTCCAGATTTTTTTTCTCATAGTAAATTGATATACTTTATAATGTTAAGGTCCTGCTATGAAATTGATGCGAAATTGGGAATGGGGTTTAGTGTTTGAGTGGTTGAATTCGAGGACAACCAGCCTCCTAAGAAATATGAAAGAGGGAAGAGGGGGAATAGAGAGATTAGGTAGTAGTTAGGTTAATTCTTCGATATCTCATTATTAGCCTTCAGGCAATCTTTTTACAGTTGTTCCTCTACAGTTAAGATCTGTTACAACCTGTAAACTACCTCTAACTGAATTATGCAACTGTAACCCACTAACTAATTCTTCCAACTCAAGACAATGGTTATCTACTAGGGGTGAGGCTTAGGTCCAGTGCATATAGTATACTGGACCCGTTAAGATGGTGACATGTATTTAAAAGTTGACACGTGTTATAATCTCAACAGGTCCAGTGCAACTGAACACTAGACCCAAGCCTCACCCATCTACTAGTACCCTCTAATTGTATAATAACCCATAGTAGACTGTAGCTTGGTAATAGTCCAGCTCAGCACCTCTACTCCAACTCAACACATGACCTTTTTTTTTTTTTTTTTGAATAAACATCTTTATTTCACAAAAGGAAGCCACAAAGGGTACAACAAAGAACTCATGGGCTAACAAATGAGTTGAGGACTTACCCTCTCTTTTCACAAAAGAAAAAGACATTTCATCAAACAGATTACAAAGAGCTAAAATATTTTGCAATATTACATCAATAGTCCATTGAGAAGATGACTTTTTGCCTTTAAGAGGAGTAATAACATTCCAAGCATCACCTTCTATTATCACTCTTTTGAGCCTAGTTTCAACTGCTTGATTTACCGTTGCATAGGCCGCTTTGGCTTCACTCCACAGAGGGCTTCTCGAGTCCAAAATGTCAATCCAAGCCAAAACAACTCTGCCATGATTGTCTCTGCCCACCACTGCACACTACAAGAAAAATGCCTATTAGCGACCAAGAATTTTTGACGGACCCAAAAAGCCCTCTCAAAAAATCTTATTTGTGATGGCAAAATAAAGCCCTCGCAAATACTTGGTAAAATGTGAAATATTTGTGACCAACAAAAAAAGCTGTCGCAATTATGTGTTATAGCCATCACAAATACTAATATTTTGGAGGGAAATTTTCCCTCATTATTTGCGAGGGACAATTAAAAATCTCTCGCAAAAAGTGTATTATTTGTGACGATTAAAAAAAACCGTCACTAATACTAAATTATTTGCGATGGCTTGGATCGACCTTCACAAATAATCATTAAAATGTCAAAATGTTTGGAGGGAAATGTTCCCACCAAATTATTTTCGAGGGACAATAAAAATCCATTGCAAAAAGTATATTTTTTGTGTGGGTTAAAAATATGCCCTTACTAATACTAAATTATTTGCGAGGACCACAATTAACCTTTGCAAAAAATCATTAAAATATTAATTTTTTTTGGAGATAAAAGTTATTCTAAAATTCAAAGAAAAATAAAAAGAAACACATAAACATATAGCACTTTGCATTCTTTAGATGAACATTTTGTTTACAGTCTAAAAAAAAAAAAAAAACCTTTTATATACATCCTATATAGGAAAGGTTTGTTCTTATTTTCTAAACAATTGTACCCATAATAAAAATGATAGCACTTTCAACTTCAAAATGGAAGCCTAAAATTCAAGAATTTCAGTCTTTTGTACTCTCCCTCTCTCACAAAGGTGAATAAAAATTTATTCCCATTAAAATAATGCATAAAAGATGAGTTCATAAATCAAATGGTAAATTACATCTGATTGGCATGAAAATTAGCATGCATGTTAAGAACATATAGAACATGTAATTTAATGGTTGGATTTTCAAAATATAAATTTAATAATAAGTTATTGGGTGATGTAACATTTTTTACAGTTACAACACGTGTAACTTGAATCCAATTCTATATTTCTTAATTCGATATGAATTTCGACAAATTTATTGTTAAATTACATTATCTTCATATATTTTTCATGCTTATAAAATTTCATGGTGATCAAATATTAATTGTCATGTCATCAATCAATTATTTAAATTCAAGTTTTTGTAGTTTAAAATAATGCATAAAAGATAAATTTATAAATCAAATGGTAAATTACATCTAATTGGCATGCATGTTAAGAACATATAGAGCATGTAATCCAATGGTTGGATTTTCAAAATATGAATTCAATAATAAATTATTGGGTGGTGTAACATTTTTTAGAATTACGTCAGGTGTAACTTGAACCCAAACCTATATTTTTTAATTCAATTTGAATTTTGACAAATCTACCGTTAGATTACATTATCTTCATATATTTTTCATGCTTACAAAATTTCAAGGTGATCAAAGATCAATAGTTATGTCATCGATCAATTGTCTAGATTCAAGTTTTAGTAGTTTAAAATAATGCATAAAAGATGAGTTTATAGATCAAATAGTAAATTACATCCGATTGGCATGAAAATTGGCATTCATGTTAAGACCATATAGAACATGTAATCCAACGATTGGATTTTTAAAATATGAATTCCGTAATAAGTTATTGGGTGGTGTAACATTTTTTAGAGTTACGTCAGGTGTAACTCGAACCCAATCCTATATTTCTTAATTTGGTGTGAATTTAGACAAATCTACCGTTAGATTATATTATCTTCATATATTTTTCATGCTTACAAAATTTCAAGGTGATCAAAGATCAATAGTCATGTCATCAATCAATTGTCTAGATTCAAGTTTTAGTAGTTTAAAATAATGCATAAAAGATGAGTTTATAGATCAAATGGTAAATTACATCCGATTGGCATTAAAATTGGCATGCTTGTTAACACCATATAGAACATGTAATCCAACGGTTGGATTTTCAAAATATGAATTTCGTAATAAGTTATTGGGTGGTGTAACATTTTTTAGAGTTACGTCAAGTGCAACTCGAACCCAACTCTATATTTCTTAATTCGATGTGAATTTAGACAAATCTACCGTTAGATTACATTATCTCAATATATTTTTATGCTTACAAAATTTCAAGGTAATCAAAGATCAATAGTCATGTCATCAATCAATTGTCTAGATTCAAGTTTTAGTAATTTAAAATAATGCATAAAAGATGAGTTAATAGATCAAATAGTAAATTACATCTGATTGGCATGAAAATTGGCATGCGTGTTAAGACCATATAAAACATGTAATCCAACGGTTGGATTTTCAAAATATGAATTCCGTAATAGTTATTGGGTGGTGTAACATTTTTTAGAATTACGTTAGGTGTAACTGGAACCCAACCCTATATTTCTTAATTTGATGTGAATTTAAACAAATCTACCATTAGATTACATTATCTTCGTATATTTTTTATGCTTACTAAATTTCAAGGTGATCAAAGATTAATAGTCATGTTATCAATCAATTGTCTAGATTCAAATTTTAGTAGTTTAAAATAATGTATAAAAGATGAGTTTATAGATCAATTAGTAAATTACATCCGATTGGCATGAAAATTGGCATGCATGTTAAGACCATATAGAGCATATAATCCAACAGTTGGATTTTCAAAATATGAATTCAATAATAAGTTATTGGGTGGTGTAACATTTTTTAGAATTATGTCAAGTGTAATTCGAACCCAACCCTATATTTTTTAATTCGATGTGAATTTTGACAAATCTACCGTTAGATTACATTATCTTCGTATATTTTACATGCTTACAAAATTTCAAGGTGATCAAACGTCAATAGTGATGTCATCAATCAATTGTCTAGATTTAAGTTTTAGTAGTTTAAAATAATGCATAAAAAATGAGTTTATAGATCAAATAGTAAATTACATCCGATTGGCATGAAAATTGGCATGCATGTGAAGATCATATAGAATATGTAATCCAACGGTTGGATTTTCAAAATATGAATTCTGTAATTAGTTATTGGGTGTTGTAATATTTTTTAGAGTTACGTCAGGTGCAACTCGAACCCAACCATATATTTTTTAATTCGATGTGAATTTAGACAAATCTACCGTTAGATTACATTATCTTCATATATTTTTATACTTACAAAATTTCAAGGTGATCAAAAATTAATAGCTATGTCATCGATCAATTGTTTAGATTCAAGTTTTAGTGATTTAAAATAATGCATAAAATATGAGTTTATAGATCAAATGGTAAATTACAACTTATTGGCATGAAAATTGGCATGCATGTTAAGAACATATAGAACATGTAATTCAGTTATTGGATTTTCAAAATATGAATTCAATAATAAGTTATTGGGTGATGTAACATTTTTTATGAGTTACAACACATGTAACTTAAACCTTATCCTATATTTCTTAATTCAATGTAAATTTTAACAAATTTACCGTTAGATTACATTATTTTCTTATATTTTTCATGCTTACAAAATTTCAAGGTGATCAAATATCAATAGTGATGTCATCAATCAATTGTCTAGATTCAAGTTTTAGTAGTTTAAAATAATGCATAAAAGATGAGTTTATAGATCAAATGGTAAATTACATCCAATTGGCATGAAAATTGGCATGCATGTTAAGAACATATACAACATGTAATCCAACAGTTGGATTTTCAAAATATGAATTCAATAATAAGTTATAGTGTGGTGTAATATTTTTTAGAATTACGTCAGGTGTAACTGGATTCCAACCCTATATTTCTTATAACTAGAACCCAACCCTATATTTCTTAATTCGATATGAATTTAGACAAATCTACTTTTAGATTACATTATCTTCATATATTTTTCATGCTTACAAAATTTTAAGGTGATCAAAGATTAATAGTCATGTCATCGATTAATTGTCTATATTCAAGTTTTAGTAGTTTAAAACATGGAATCCAAGCTGTAGTCACATTTTGGGGAGGCTCCTAGCCGCCATCAAGATGCCATCATTCTATAGTGAATGATGTGATTCTTTGATTAATGAGGATTGAACTAAGTGATTACACAAAAAGAGACCTCCTTCATGATTTCTTTAGCCAGTGAGGTTTAATAGTAGACCTATTATGAAACGAGTTCTCCCCAAATCAAATGCCAAGAGCCTTTAAATTTAAAATTTTTAATTTATTATATATGATTTAGCTCATTGAGAGGGTTACATATTGTTCTTAGCTCACTGTGGTGATTATATATTTTTCTTTTAACATGTGACTTAATATAATTAATATTTTTATTATTTATTTTTGGCCAACTATTCAAATTTTGAATTGTATCTACTTTATTTCATTTTTATTTTATTAATTAATCTATGTGGTGCATAGACATGTTCTATAAAACGTCGCTATATGCTTTCCCCCAAATTTTTCATTGCCGCACAAAATTTCCCCCTCTTCTTCATTTCCCACCTTTTTTTCCCCAAAGCTCTTTTCTTTATTTTTTTTTTTTATTTTTTCATTCAGCTCCCACTTCTCAAGCTCTTAAAAGTTAAAAACCCACTTTTCACCTCAGCCACCATGGATCTACTCTCTCTCACCTCAGCCACTACCCACTGCCACCGATCTGATCTTCTTCATTAGATCATCTCTCAAACCCACATCAGACTTGAAATTGAAAGCGATATCGGATGCAATTGAAGAGTTTTTAGAACACAAGCCAGTGCCAGTCCGATGGTGGATTCGTTTAGTGGGGTGGGAGTCAAGGCTCCTCTGGATTCTATCAGGGGCTTCTATTATTGTTTCTGTATTCAATTACATGCTAACTTTTGCCACTCTCTCCTTTACTGGGCATTTGGGTTCATTAGAGCTTGCTGGGGCATCCATTGCTAGTGTGGGAATTCAAGGTCTTGCTTATGGGATTATGGTACGACTCTTTTTTTTACTTGAGAATTTATATGTTGCCTAGGAAAATTATTATTTCACATTTACCCATTTCAAGACTGTCGTTAACACCACACAAATATTGTGGATAATGAAGTTTTGCAATGTTTGTGTAGTGTGAAACGGGGAGTGTGAGACAATTACAATCCAAAATTCTAGTTACACTATATATATATATATATATATATATATATATATATATATATATATATATATATTGTCTTTCATTATATGTTTCATGTATGTAATTCTTTCTTTATGATGAAAAAAAAAAAAAAACAACAGTTGGGCATGGCTAGTGCTGTGCAAACCGTGTGTGGACAGGCATATGGGGCCCAAAAATATGGGGCATTGGGCGTCATATGCCAGAGAGCAATAGTTTTGCATCTGGGAGAAGCAGTACTCCTTACCTTCCTCTATTGGTTCTCGGGCCCAATCCTCATAGCCATAGGCCAATCTGAGAGCATAGCTGAGCAAGGCCAAGTTTTTGCACACGGTTTGATACTCCAACTCTATGCATTTGCAATAAGCTGCCCCATGCAGAGGTTCCTCCAAGCACAGAACATTGTAAAATCCTCTAAAGGTTCTTCTTCTTTTCTTTCTAAAGGTATTTTTTTTTGTTAATTAATGAATGCCATTGTTGTTTGATATAGTATGTTGTGAATTTTGTAAGTTATTTTTTATTATGCTCAGTTTCCTTTTCTTATTAAACCCATGGACAAGCCTATGTTACTATTGATCGGCACTCTATTGTTCTACTAATTTTATATATTAGTATAATAATAGGATTGTATAGCATCGGAGTGGGGCTCGTCAAAGAACTAAGAACCCATGAGGTTGGAATTTTTTTTCTAAATAACAATAAATATTAAAAAATTTAGTTAGTTGTCACGTTGCAAAAAAATTTTGAAAACTAGCATCTCGAGTATCTAAAACTCGAGTTTCAAGATAAAAATCAAGTTTTTGAGGCTTGATTTGTAAAAAAATTTCAAGTGAAAATCGAGTTTTAAAAACTCGAGTTCGGAAAACGCCGCTATAGGGCTTAAAAACGTCACTATAGGGCTTAAAAATGGAGTTATAAAAAAATTTAGCAGAAAAACGCCACTATAGGGCTTTAAAACGTCAGTATAGGGCATAAAAACGCCACTATAGGGCTCTCTGAACCAGGTATTGAACACTTATGAAAAATTTTTGCAGGAAAACGCCGCTATAGGGCTTTAAAACGTCACTATAAGACTTAAAAACGCCACTATAGGGGCGATAAAACTAAAATTTTTTTTGCATGGAACTCGAGTTTGTAAAACTCGAGATTTATGTAAATGGATCTCGATTTTCTAAAACTCGAGATGCCTAGTTTCCTTTATAGTTTCACGCGTTGTCTAACTAACCAAATACTCCTCTTACCCATGATTATTCTGCACATTCCCCCCATGAGGTTGCCATTGCCGAACTCAATAATCTTTCTTCATCTAGGTAACCTTATCAACCCCTCTTTGTTTGTTACTCTTGACTATAATACCACACTAGACTTGCCCTTGTCTTTTGCTAATGTCTTTTTTATTGTTTCCATAGAGGCAGAGTATGCATGCCAAATGCTTGTAAAAATTACCCAGAGAGTAAAAAATAAATAAATTAAGAGATTTGTGGATGCTAATTAGTTAATGGCTTTAGGACGGTGTTGAACATGAATATGATAGAGCTATATCTATATGCTAACTTTTTTTTTGGGGGGTTTAACACTACATTTTTGCAAAAAAATAAAAAAAAAATCATCTAATTGTGGTTTGGGTTGGTCTATATTAATTTAATAAAGATGTGTATAGTGACTGAGATTGAACTTTTTGTGAGAATTTGGTCAAATTTCTGAATATTAGATGAAAAGAAACTAAAAAATAAGTGGAAGTTCATTTGTCCCATACAAGCACTAGTTTGAATGATCCATTCTTAGGATAAATTGCACTTAAGAGAAGTTTTTGGGGGAGGGAGGTATTGCATAATTAGTGAATAATTATTAAAAAAAAACTATAGATAAAATAGCGGTTTTTGCAAACAAGTGAGGCAGCTAACATAATAGGTAAATGATTCAATGCATCTTAGATTAAAGAGTACTATCATTTTCATAAAACTTGTGCATGTACAAATGATTTTATTTCTTGAAAATTCTAATCGTGCTTCTCATCTGACATGGATGCAGATTAAAGCTCAAGAAAACATGATATGTGGTCCATATCTGCATGAGGTAGTCTTCTTTAAATAAAATCATTTTTACTTAGCAATATATATATTAATACACATCTAGAGCTGTAAGGCATTGATGGTTTTATTTAGTTATGCGTAGTTGTTGCAAGGATAATAGAAGGCTGCCTATTTTGTGGCAGTTAAGCGTGGCTTGAAATTTTCTTTTACATTTTCTTTCCCTTGGTGAAATGTTAGGCATTCCTTTACAATGCACGCATGTTTGGTTTGACAGGAATGCCTTGCACATATTTTTTAAGGAATTTTCCATTTATTAATGGTCTTACTTATTGCCTTTATTTTTAGTCTATGCATCTTCATTTCTAAATAAAGAAACATGTTAGATTGGTTGATCTTAATAAAATAAAGATTACAGTACTCAAGTTTGTAAGTGCGTTGATAGCATTTTTATAAATATTATACTCTTATTTTGCAGGTTAACCACTCATTTATTGTGATAAGGAATTGGGATGGTGTGTTATGGATTGCAATATCTGGTATTAAGGTAAACCATATTGAAATTAAATTCCACTAAAAGTTCCAAAACATATAAGGGTCCAATTAATGTATACTCTAAGAAGGCATTTGTGGAATATGTGAAACACCACTATTCTGATTGGATGTTTCACATTAAAAATCCTATTTTTAAGTACACAAAGAAAGAAGATCGTTACAAGAATGGCCCTTCATTCATTCCTACACCCTTTTGAAAAAAGATGGTGGATAAATGGATGGATGGAGAATGAGGGGTGAGTATAAATGAAATACATGTCACAAATTCTCTCTATCTCTCTTGCACTCTCTCTAACCATTATTTGTGGTTTACATTTTTCACAATTGTTATATTATTTTAATTTATATTTAATTTTGATAGTGGTTTAAGTAATCAAATTAAATTATTATTATTGTTAAATTAAAAAAAAAAAGTTATTATTGTTGTTTATGATATATTATATGATTATATTTGATATACTACTATGTGCACTTATTTATTGAAGTATTGATACAAATACAAATTCACTTCAATTGTTTCATTTTAACTCATATTTAATGTTTTTTTTTTAAGATGGTACTAGCAGAAATGAAGAGGACAACTCAAATAATAACATGGAGGTCGAAAGCAACTTGGAGGGTGACCTAGAGGAAAACTAATATAGGAAAACTAATATAGATCTTTTCATAATTCTAGTTGTTTGAAACAATATTTTTATGTAATGGCGTAATTTTAGGATTTTTTTGTATATTCTATATTTTAAAGTTTGAACTTATAAGAATTTTTATGTTTCAATGGATCAATTTTAGTAATCATTGTACTATTGTAACATGATAGATAAACAAAAATGATATAAAATAAATTAAAAATAAATAAATAATAAAATATTTAAAATATTAATATTATCATTGACATAAAAATTTGGTCATAAATAACTTTATAGTAACGACAAAGTCTCTCGCAATTTATAGAATAGTGACGCCACTTAGCCCCTTGTAAAAACGTTTTAAGTGACAGTTTAACGTCATCACTATTATTTCTAGCTAATTGTGAGGGGTTAAAAGCCCTCAAATAAATTTTAGCGACGGTATTTTTTGTCACTAAAAAGTATGTCATCAATTTGGAATTCTCAAATAATTAATTGTGAGGGTATGAAGGTCTTCACAAATAGTTGTTAACGACGACTGTTTTCTCTCGTTAAAAATAAGTCGTCGACTTTTTTCGTCGTTTGGTAATATATTTATGAGGGCAAATTTGTTCAATAACGACGGTAAATTGCCCTCGTAAATTATCTATTTGCGAAGGTATGGTCGCAAAATCTCTTTTAGCAACAATAACAAATACGACGGCCTTCGAGGGCCATATGCCCTTGCTAATAACCTTTTGCGACGATATTTGAATTTTTGCGAGGGCATTTTACCCTCGCTAGTAGACTCTTTTTTTGTAGTGGCAACTGATGTTTTATTCTCTCTTATGGCAGCATCAAAATTTAATTTCACCCAACCAGCTAGAGGAGGGGTCCAACTAGACTCATTCAATTCTAGTTTTTCCCCACAATCTTCTTCCCAAGCTGCTTTTTGTTTTAGTTGAAAGAGCTCTGAATTTTCCTGGCTAGATCTACCACCAAACCAATATCTTCGCCCAATCTCACCTTATTCCTCTACATCCAAATCCTGTCACACACAATTGAGGCATATAATTGGAAATGACGGGATCCTCTTCCCTTATTCCCAATTTCTCTTTGGGGTCAATAATGCACTTTACGCACTCTGTAACATCAATATGTGATAAATTAGACATATTTAAAGGCCATGGAGCCATAAGCCATACTTGAGAGGTCCAAGGACTTTGGAGGAAAATATGTTCAATTGTCTCAACTGCATTCTTGCATAAAAAGCACTCAATAGATGGGATATGAAATCTTTTTTCCAACTCCTTACCTACAAGGAGCATCCTCCAAGCAATCTTCCATAGGAAATTCTTGAATCTGGCATGGACCTTAAGTTTCCATAGACCTTTCCATTCTTTAATACTAAGAGGATTTGGGCCAGCTAACTGGGGTTGGATGATTGACATATAAGCTGACTTGACTGAAAAAGAGCTCAATTTTGATAAACACCAAAAAATCTGGTCATTTTGTTGGGGATGGGGAAGATTGATCTAAAGGATTTTCATTGCTATCTCCGTATCAAATAAATTGAATAGCTTACCACGATCCCATTGTCTTGAGTCGTGGTCAATGAGACTAGCCACATAAACATCACTGCTACTTATGTCATTGGGGCTAGTGGGAATAGATATGACTTATGAGTAATGTTAGAAATACAAACTTTTTTACAAAAGTTTTTACAAACGGCTGATTGGTAAGTGGTTATTGGTAAATGAAAAAATAATGTTAATGGTGGGCCTTGATGAAAATCAATAAGAAGTTGGTCACATCATCAATTTGTAAAAATGTTATCAAATAGTTTGTAGCTGTAATATTACTCTAAAAAATATTGTAAAGGACATCCTCCCAAAGCCTTTGCTTATATGATTTTGGATGTAAGAAAGTCCACCTCATAGGCTCATAGTTGAACTTATGAATCTATTGCCCAATTGTTAGAAAATGCTTTCTTTTTTCTTTTTCTTTTTTGGGAAAATTACATTTCAAACTCTATAAATTGAAATTCATTTTATTCACACCATCATGCATACATATCAACAAAGGCCGCACTCACATTCTACCAAACAGTCCCTCAAAACAGAACAAACATTTCTTAGGTTACATGATCCTAGGTTCTAGAGAGCGTGAGGGAAAAGAAAACTCAGAAAGGGTACACTTCTCTGAGAGCACGTAGAATATACTATTAGAAAGGTGTTTCAGTATCAGTAGATGTTATCATGATATATGTTCACATGTTGTACTCCTAATATTGCTGGTAATTTCAGAAATGCTTCTTGTTGGCATTGGGCCTAATTGGCACCCATGAGGATGTGGTTTGCCCAATATCAAAGAAAAGAACCTTATAAGTTCCTTGTGCAAAGTGGTTTGGAAGCCTACTATCTCCCATTTGGTCTCAAAGAAACTCAAGAATTTATGGAGGAGGGGTCAAAACAGAGGAAATCAAAGTGAAGCGTGTGAGAAAAGATGTCAAGTTTAGGGCGATGTTTAAAAGGAAGTGGTTGCAACTCTATCCTAAACAGAGTTCTCTGCCGTAACTGGTTTCTAGTTCTACCTCATTCCATCCTTCATGACCTTTTCTTAAAAGTTTGCTAGTAGCTGGGTTTGTGATTGGTTTGTTTGTTAAAACAAAATTTTGGGTATGATTAGAACCAATATGATGTTGTAGTTTAGTCTGATGTTGGGATGGTGCAACACTATTTTCATGTTAAGTAGGGAGTTTATGTTAGGGTAGATGCCCTTGTTGAAGTGGACTAGCTGAAGTCTCGGTGTTTCGAACGTTTCAGTTTGTATTGATTTTTTTTCAGTAGAGTTTTAGGTAATTTGCAGGGATGTTTTGTTGGTTTTTGGTGGTGTTTAGAGTTGGGTTTGCAGTGGGGTTTTATGTGAGCTCTTGGCTTGATTTCATAGACCATTTGGGATTAATTTTCTGGATTATGGTTCGGTTTTTAGTGAGTATTTGAGTGCCTTTTACAATAAGTGAAATCCTGGAAAACAAATTCTGAAATTCTTAGAATTTTATGTTAAATTGTGGTTTTTTGTGAGAACAATATTTATTGGGATTTGCTATTATAAATTTGTAGATTTCAATTGTTTTGTTTTTATTATGTTACTCATTGCTTGTATTTTTTTTTTTTTTTTTTTTTTTTTTTTACTTTGTGGGGCCGAAAAATTTGGCAACCGCGGCCCACTTTATACTAAGCCCAAAGCCTGCGCCGAGGAGGAAAAAATGTCCGAGGACGAAAGAAGCAAGTCCAAGGTGTCATGAAACATCGCCGAGGACGATCCTGTCCTCGGACAACCAAGATCACAGAAGGGAAGAGTGGCATGCCATCAAAGGCAGCCTACCAAAGCATCCCAAGGAAAGGACAGGTACAATGGGTTGGCCATGGGAGTACAGTGGAGAAGTAATTCAAGAAGAAACTGTCACCTACGCATTAAATGCCCACAATTAATGTTCTGGCCGCATTAATAAGGAAATGACCCATGAATAATGCTACCTCGGTTACCGCAACTCACAGAACGCTAGAGAGGGTGTTTGATGGGACAGACACTCAAGTATAGGCTTGGATGATCAACAAGTGGAAGACCAAGATCGTTTAAAGATGGACTATATAATAGGAGGAACCCACCATAGAGAGGGGGCTGGGATTAGGGGAAATAGCACTGTAACAATCTCAAGAATCCCTGTAACCATTCTCATTCAATATTTACTAGAACAAATCTCCTCGGATTGTGCCGAGAACAAAATTTCTTTGATAAACTCAGTTCATCTCTATTTGATTGTCATGAACACCATATTAACCATTGTCCATGCACTAAAACCTAGCTCTTTGACCCACTCTCTACAAATTCATTGTATTGGGCTAGTTGGATCTGAGTCTACTCATCCAATAGAAGGAGTGCTCAATTCCAGTCTCTACATACTTCTTTAGAAAAATGCAAAAACGAGTGCTTATAAAAACAAAGTTATTGACAATTGGAAGGACATTTAGATCTTGTGTGGGAGACATAGAGCTACTGGCATTAGAGTAGAACATATGGACGATGCAGTAGAAATAATGGATGAGGAGGGAGAAAATGAGGTGATTTTTCCCATTGCACAATAACCATGTCAGCATTCGGTATCAATAAGTTTTGCAGTTGAGCCTCACCAAAGAAAAAGGAGTAGGAAAGATCCACTAGTTGAAGTTGTTACAAATATTGGTTCCTCTCTTAAAAAGTACTTCATAGCAAAGAAAAATCAAGAGCATCCACAACCATCTCGTGAAGAGATACATATAGTGGTTTTAAAGGTGTCAAGACTCACATGGCTTGAAATATTCAAAATAGTTGAGAAGTTAATGCATGGAGGTGCAAGGGTATTTTTAAGTATTTGAAAATTCTTTCAAATGATGATGGTAAGAAGGATTGGATTCGACTTCTACTTAGTCTCCATTAATTTGTTCTTCTGGAAGTTGTGTAAAAGACACATTTTGGGTTTTTAATATCTGTCTCTCTTGATATATAACTTTTTAGTTGTTAAGAGCTTTAGAATAATTTTTTAGTTTGATATTTTGAATGTTGTGGGGGGGAGAAAAAAAAAACATGCATTTAGATGTCCTCTCTAGCTAATATAAAGCATTTTAGTTTTCAATAGTTGGCAAGATTTTTTTTTTAGTTGGTGTAGGGATATTGGGCCTGGGAGCCCGTCGTTTGCTCATATTACGAGTCTGTGGCACAATCCGAGGACAAGGGGTTGTCCGAAGATGAGGAATCTTATTTAGTGAAGGTTGTATTAGTAAACAAAGGTTAGCTTTGACCATAATGACTCAAGGGATAGGACGAGGATAAATTTGTCCTCGGATAGCCAATGCCGATGTCCAAAAAAGTTTGTTAGTCACTCGAAATGAAGTTCCAAGAAGTTTCATCGGTGTTAATAAGCATTGAAAGAGTGATGAACAGGCCAATGCCCTGAAATATCTAAGGAGGAAAGCTGCTACCTCCGCATTAAATGCACTATAGCTAACACCTTGGCCGCATTAATGTGGAGGTGATACCTGAACAGTAGGTTACAGCCTTATAGCTACTACATCAAGACTAATGGAAAGGGATGATGGGACAAGTATCCACAAGAACTATCTAGCATGCACGTGTGAAGGGGGAATAAAAGGGAAGGAAGATATAAAAGGAAGAAGAAGCAACAAAGAAAAGAGGATCGAAAATCACAAGAAGAACACTGTAGCATTCAGAAACCAAACTTGTAATCCAATTTGAGAATAATATACAAGAACAGTGCATCTCAGACCTTGCCGATGACTATTTTTCTTCAATACAACCCTATTCCTATTCATTCTCTTGTCATCTGAATCTATTCCAATGTTAGTTTGATCAACTAAAACCCAGTTTTCCAACCCATTCTCTATAAATTTATTGTTTTGGGTTTTTTGGGCTTAGGTTCATCCAAGTAGTGGGCTATGAGCTCAAATTTGGTCCTTACAGTTGGCTATGACTAAAGATATTTAGTCCTCATCTCGTTAATTGGATTATTAATATTACCTCATGTATTTAAAATTAAATGTAGAAAGATTAAGAAAAATTATAATTAAAATATATATGTTATTAATCTTAAATCCAAATCTAAGTATCCAAACAACAGAATTTCAAATGATTAATTTCAAATCCTTCATTGTTTAAAAAGACTCAAACAATGAATTTTAAAATCAAGAGATTTCAAATCAAGGCATTTGAAATCAATGGTTTTTAAATTCAAATCCAAATGTTGTCATTCAAACACAACCTACGTGTAATTTCCCAACCTACTGTGATTTTTGTCAAAATAAATTTCACTCCTAATACATCAAAGAAAACAACATTTCGTATTCATGTTCATAATTCCCTCAAAATTGAGAATTTATGTAAATAAAAATCATGAGATTTAATATTCCAATTATAGCTATAAATAGAATAAATAATTTCACACGGTCCAATTCAATGTATCTTATACACTTAATACATTAAAATATCAATTAGAAGTCTCTATTTCTATGATCAAGACAAACCATCTTAGTTGACATATTATAATCTTCGCATATAAAATGCCAAATTTAATAACTAGCCACGAAATCAAAATATTGAATTTACAAGAAAGTTGTGTTTTATATATTCTGTAACTAAGTCATATAAAATTACATACAATGCATCTCGAAGACTTCATGATAATATCAAAACATTTATGTTGCCATTATTCTAGATAATAAAATAACTTTTATTAATTTAATACATAATGTTGTACATAATTTCATACAAACATAATATACACGTAATGTTGTACATAATGTCATACAAACATAATATACACGTAATGTTGTACATAATGTCATACATGTAAGAATTAAAGGCAAGTGAAGATATTCAGCTGTTACAGGAAGTACACAAGCAGCCAGCGCGCACACCTGTACATAAACACAATAGAGTAAACAAAGACATTTTCCTCAAATGAAATTTTTTTAATTGCAACATTTTCCTCGGATGGAAATTTTTTAGTTACACCTATGGCCTCGATGAATTTAAGCCCCAGATATTGCAGTGTAAGCTTCAACTTGTTTGCTTCAGCTTCCTTCGATTCACTAGAAACGTAGAGAGAGCAATAACACTAGTCATTTCTATAGTACCATATTCATATCTTTTAAACTATTCATATCTTCTCAAAAAAAAATAATAATAATAAATAAATCATATCTTTTAAACTGAAAAGTGAATGGAACTTTTACCGGTAGAGATTTGCATCGGCTTTAATTTTTTGCCGACCCATGTATATCTGGTTCTCAATTTCTTGCTGCTTCCTGGCAGTATCCTTTTCCATCAACTTCTGTTCCATAAGGATTTTTCCCACATTTGCACTATTCTCAGCTTCACTGATAGCCTTTTTTTTATTTGTCTCTGCCTCTTTCTCAACCACTCTGTGTTTCTCAATGGCAATTAGGACCTAACAAAGTAACAACATAAAACACAGAATGATGCACTCTATTAACTTCGGAGGCTTATTATATAATAAATTATCCAATATGTTTGCCACTGACCGGTTGCGGGTGCAAACACATGCACGTACAACAATTGGGTATAAGCAAAAAAAGCTTGTGATGTTAATGCTCATTGGACCAAGGCTAACTGGCTTAAAGGGCATTAAAAACACATTTAATTTGTAAAGAATCCGCATATCAAGAATCATATTGTGTGTGTGTCTGTCTATTTGCTTTGCTTAACTAACAGAGGAAAATAAAAGAAAGTAAAAGGACCTTCTCTCATATTCAGGAAAAAGAAACTGAACCTTAATGCGTTCCTCTTCCAACTGTTCAAAATTGTGTCTTATGCTTTCTGGGATGGTTGGCTTTGTAACGTGAACACTGATGATTTCAATACCTGGAGCATTATGTCTGCAGTCACCTTGGAGAGCATCTTTCATCTTTTCATCAATCTGTGAGAGTCAAATGCTTTGTCAATATAACATGAAATAAATAAATAGAAAAGGATTTGATAAACACTACACTAGCTCATGGTGATGGTACCATAATGTTACACAACTATATGAAGTATAGTTATAATGCTGGCAACTTCACACCAACTTAGAGATGACAAAATCTGACATGACCCGTGAACCCAACATGACTAACCCGTTTATAAACAAATCATGGGTTGAGGCTAAACGGGTTAGATTCCCGAAGAGAGATAATCCCATTAGAATTTTACTTAAAAATTAATTCAAGAGAAACAAATATAATATATCTATCAATTAACAATAATATCATGTGCATACGTAATAAAAATCAATAATAAGATGTGAAAAATTTCTTCCTAGATTATATTATTCAAGGACCTCACAAGCAATCAGGATGCTTGGTTCAGGGAATGTGTAAGCTGAACTGTTTTGGGTTTATTTAGCAATGAGAGTTGCTTAGAACATTTAGTAGGTGGTTACGCACCTCTACAAGAACACTAAGTTCCAATGAGAATCACACAAAGGCTTGAAATCACTAATTCTCAAAAAAATTAGTTACAAAATGAGTACAAGAGTACTTATATAATCTGTCCTACAACTAACAACCATTAGTATCTTGCCAATTGTCAAACTAACATTGCTTACATCTAATGCATGTAACTAATCCATTAACAAGACTAACTAATTCAAATAAGAATGATTGCCATATAAGCTAACTGCCTTAAGGCTCTTGTTTAGACACAAAGAGAGCTGTAACTAACTGTTCTCAACAGCTAAGGCTGCTAGCTTGAGCTCAAATAAAAACATCTTAAAACAACTTAGAAGATGCTCCTGCATCATTGCTCTCCTCAGGTGGTTAGGATTAACAAGAGCTTTCTTTTCTCTTCTCACATCCCTTGCAAGTATGGCCTAGACAATATTTATAACATTCAAAATGGACATGACCAGCCATAAAATCTTTCCTATCATAATAAAAATTCTTGTAACAGATATGTTGCATTTGTTAATAAACAGCTTCTTTAATAAGATTCATTAATAAAGAAGTTCATTAACGTGTCATTACTTTTGTAAGTTCATACTAACGCATGGATTCATCTATCGTTCATATCTAGAATCACTATGATAACAAAACTTCTAATAGGAGGCCAAGATACTGACAATGATATGATAGATTTATTAAGGCCAATTGCTCAACATGCATGAATCTCATCATGGAAGGACTTCCAAGATTATTATGCATTAACCATTGAAAAACTAGCCCTTATTGTTTTTCATCGTCTAAGCAATTTTAACTTGCACCTCCGCATGGTCCAACAATGTATCTATAAGAATAGACTACATCATGATGGATATGGTCAAGTCAAGGACTATAATGAATGCATTCATAATCTTAGTCAACTAAATCAAGTAGACATATTTTGATATACCAATATTTTATATCATAAAAATATTGCATAATTTCACAATAAATTTTGAATAATTATTTGTTGATAATAGAGACATCATAAAATATCATGATGGGCCACATTATTCTAACAAATCCTTGGAAGTGAACATGGCACAACTTGCAGGGACTTTATTTGGGGAGGGATCAAATTGTTCAACTTTAAGTTTAAGATTTCACTATGCTAAACAATCTATCAGATTAAACTACTAAAGCAAAGGAAGAAAAGTACACTACTTTGCTAGCACTTGGAAGACTTCTGATAGTGTAAAGCAAAATTAGAAGCTCCCAAAATATTTTCCAAAGGGTATGTTTTCTTTAGTATACATACTTGATCGAAAACATCAATGTAGACTTGCTGAAGAGAATGAGAGTTGCAGAACTGATTGATCTCATAATGAATTTTGTCATATATCCATATCTTGTCATACTGCTCCCCATATTTCAGCAAAGTGTCATGCACATAGTCCTTGTGAAGCCGGTTAACAACCTGAAAAGGCATATATAAGCTGAGCATTTCAAACCCTAGCGAAACCATAATGTTAATAAAGAGCAACATCTTGTAACTTTACCTCTATCTTCTCAAAGTTGATCATTACACCTCCTTTTGTACCACAAGTAATATCACTCAATTGCAATTACATTCACAGGAAGGATTTGAGCATTAGACTGACAAGATGAAATTCCTCAATTTCCAGTTCAAATTCATCGAATTTTACCTGATCAGTCTGAAGGGTTACTTGAACAGGCTCATAACGGGTTATAAAAGGCAGCTTCAGATGAAAACCTGAAAATTAAGTACAAGCAGACATTTCATAAGTGCTAGGAAAGCAACTACTGAATGAAAATCATAAAGAAAGGATCATAGTGAAACCTGGATCATTAATTGTCTTTAGAAGGGCGCCTCCTCTCCAGTAAACCCCAACATGGCCTTCTGGGACTGCTTGGTGCAAAATGGACAAACTATTCGTAATAGTTGTTGATGACAGAATCACTATCTATAGAATTTATATTTATGTCAGAGATTTTTGAACTCAAACCCTAGGTCCTAAACATTTATTCCAGTGGTTGAGATTCAAAACATTTCTAAAATTTCAAACGAACTAGCATTTAATAACCAGATTATGTAGTCACTCCATAAAGAAAACACTAATCCAATGTTTTCTTTTTTGGGGTATGCCTCCCTGGCAGCAGCAATTACCAAGAAGTAAAGGAGTGTAGCAAATCAAAAGACCAGGCTAGCCAAGAACAAACATTATACTAGTTTTAATTGTTTTTAGTTTGGTAACTAATTTTTTTTTAAAAAAACTTATTCAAAGTGGGAACTTAAATTTAGTATAATAATAATAATAATAATAATCACTGCATTTTGTGTTTTTTTTTTTTAGTATAATTTTTTTATTGCGCTTCAATTGATAGCCTTATATTTTACACTTTTGTTTTTCAATTTCTGGTCATTTTAGTTTCAAACTGTGATTTTTTCAATTTTAAATACTTTGAAAAATAGACAAAAAAAATTGAGTTTAACTTATATTTTTAAAAGCAATCAACACAACAAGACATGTTTACAACTTTACAAGTAAATTTTTATACTCCTAATATTTTCAAATTGATCTATTTTTTTCATTTATTTTAGAGTTAACTTAGATGTCTAACAATAGTTTACATTTATTATAGTTTTTGTGTGACATTTATAGTTGTTTACAATTGATCATTTATTTTGTTGTTAATATAAATTAATAATTTTTGGTTATTATTTTTAATATTATCTTTTAATTTTGTCCCCTCTAGACCGAAATCCTAACTTTGTTGTTGTATGGGGCTGTCATGGCTTTGGCTACATACCCATACGATTTCCTTGGCATTGGCAACATGCATATACACATATAATGCATAAGACAAATACATATCTTCATTCTTAATTATAGTTGTGTGGTTATTCTCCTCACAATGTGTGGGAACTGTGTGATTGCAAATATTTAATAGATGAGAAATTTTTTTTTTCTTTCTTTTAATGTTGATATCCAAAGAACTTTCAGTAACTACTTATTTTTTTTATGGTTCAATAGCAATGTTACAACGGAAGAAAACGAATAAGTTACCTTCTTCTTTGGAGCTTGAGAAAATATTATGGACTTATCTTCTACTTTCAAAAAGATAGTCCTATAGAAATACTTGTAGGTATTTATGTTTAATTTTTTTTAATCTTCTAAACCTTTGATAACCTTGACTTACATGAGATTCTCAAAAACACTTGATCTAAATGGGAAATTAACTTCAAAAGGAACCGTATTTTATAATATATATATGATACAAGCATAAAGCAAGCTTTGCTAACTAGTCATATTTAACATCAAATCAAGCAAAACATAGATCCAATGAGGCCAAACTAATTAAAGCAGACTAAAAGCACAAAGTCCTCCACTAGTTTGATTCAAATTGAGTTTTGAACACTGCTGAATGTGATTACTGGAGAATATGATACAAACATAAAGCAAGCTTTGCTAACAAGTCATATTTAACATCAAATCAAGCAAAACATAGATCCAACGGGGCCAAACTAATTAAAGCAGACTAAAAGCACAAAGTCCTCCACTAATTTGATTCAAATTGAGTTTTGAACAGTACTGCTGAATGTGATTACTGGAGAATATGATACAAACATAAAGCAAGCTTTGCTAACAAGTCATATTTAACATCAAATCAAGCAAAGCATAGATCCAGTGAGGCCAAACTAATTAAAGCAGACTAAAAGCACAAAGTACTCCACTAATTTGATTCAAATTGAGTTTTGAACACTGCTAAATGTTATTACTGGAGAAAACAAATCGATAATGCAGAAAATGTGAGGGATCAGATGCTAAAGCAAACGCACGCTATTGAAATCAATGAGAAAGAATGTGATGACGATAATTAATGAAGATGGCAATGAAGAACAAAGCAGTGGCGGTAGAATATTTATATATTGTGTCAAGAGTTGATATAGTTTGAGATATAATACCATGGCAAACATGGCGATGAAGGATAAGAAGACTGTGAGAATTAGAGAGAAACCGCTGCTGCCGCTGCCACCACCACCTTGAGGAGGCTGTGGAGTTGCAGGTCTCGGTTGATTTGTATCCATAATGGCGGACGAGAGTGCAAAAGGAATTAATTTGGTGCTTTTTAGCTTCGAAGAGTTTCGAGTGATATGATATGTCAGGAAAGCAAAGTTTCCTTTTATGTTGGAAGTTTTTGTCCTGTTGGAGGGAAATTGTTTGGGCGACCTCCACGTGGATTATGATTCATGAAGGCATACTTTCTTTCTTAGAGTCCGGTTAATGTATGCCTTTAGAGCACACATTAACAAATTGGTTTTTGAAAAAATTTTATCAGAAATTAAAAAACTGTCAAAACTTTTTCAATTCTCAATAAATTTTTTTTCAAAAATGGTATACTATTGTGTGCCCTTAGGGCACACGTTAGTAAAATCCTCTTTCTTAGGTTGGAGGAAAGTTATACGAGGCAACCTACGCATGGTCTCGTGACTGAAACGTTGCTTACCTATACGGGACCATTGGTCATGGGCTTATTAGTTAGTCGGTTAAACCCAACGTGCACTTATAGTCTATGTTTAATTCTAGTTTTCAAAACAACTAACAAGTATCAAAATCCTTAAAAACATATCTAAAATAAGAACAATTTTTTAATACAAAATTGTTTTTATTTTTATTGGTATGTTCGTATTTGACAAGTGTCCAAAACAAGAAGGTATTTTATGAATCAAATATATATATCTACACTCTCACAGAGTGTAGATCCCTTTATCTTATGCATAAAATAATTATTGTTCTGACACGAACATAGCTAGATGTTAGGACATATGTGAATCATATTAGGAACATATGTCATATAGAATTGGTTTATCTTTTGACAAAATACACTTTACATGTATTTGGGTAGATCTAGGATGAGTTTAGTACTTCAAGGAACAAGAGTTCAAGTCTAGTATTGAACTAACTTTATAGTGTACTTCACAAAACAAAGTACACTATGTGAGTGTTTGGATTTACGTTTGCACATTTGCGTTATCACTTTTCAACGTTTTCCCTTTTTTTTTTTTTTTTTTTTTTTAGCCATAGTAGTTGACTTTTCTCCTGTGTACAGTGCACATTAGTGGGTTCCGTGCATTGTTCACAGGACCTACAAACTTCACTTTTCAGCAATTTTTTCATTAAAAATGGGTCTCACGGCACTATTCACACATTTAAAAATTATTTTACTACAGTATTTTCAGTTTTCAGTTTTTAGCAAAATAAGTTATATCTAAACGGACCCATATATATTATACCAACTTTATAGTGTACTTTACAAAACAAAGTAAGATTCCTCAACATACCTTGGGTTGGCCGAAGATGCTCTCAAATGGTAAAATGACTAAAATCAGTGGAAGTTTATGTTGGAAATCTTCATAGTAACCCATCAGTTTTTTAGGGGGAGGACTGTGTAATTTGGCCAAAGGGAATAACTGGGTTTTTCTAAAGCAAGAGTCTTTTTTCTTTTTTCTTTTCTTTTTTTTTCTTTTTTTTAAAAAAAAAATTTAAGCCTTGAATTCAAGGTTTTAGCCTTTTGGTATGCCTACAGTTGTCCCTCTTGATTATATAGTCCAGGAGCCCAAACTTAGGAAAAATGGCCTAAGCCCCAACTATGGGCTTACTCAATTTGAGCCCCTCCAATTCCATTAACAAGATTCAATAGACATTTGAACAAACCCATAGTAAGATAAAGACTCTGAATTTAGTAAGGATGGGGTAGAAAATTTATGTTTTATACATTCCAATAATGATTGCCACATTAGTATTTTACTTAAAATTTAATATATCTTACCACACCTAATAGTATCTTAATAAATTCTCAATTTGGTTGAATTTATATATGGGTTTTAGAATTGATTAAGTGTAATTGTGCTTATTCTTAAATATGTAATAAGATGATGTGGCATGTTAGGATTGAAGAGGTAAAACATGGGTTTTACATCACATCCTTACAGAATTTAATTTCTAAGAGGAATAGGCAAGCTTTGGTTTGGCATTTTTAAATATAAATGGGATGAGTTTATGATGCAATTCCTAGAATTTAATAGGGTTTTGTATGTAAAATAGTTAAAGGATTTGGGATGGAAGAACTTGATTTCTTCCAAATCTGAACCATTATCATTCCCTTTAAAAAAAAAAACTCAATTATTTGTGGAAAGAAAAATAACATCTACAATAAAATTAGTTCACACAAAATTGCACAATTTCTTTCTTACTATTGCAAATTTGGTATATTTGATGGTAAATAATATCAATTTGAGATGATACCCTTATTTTTCTAGTGTAAATAAGTATTTGACCCCTTTATAAACAGTAAAGGAACAACTGTACATGGTGGGCTGACTCTTGTAATCAACAAGTGCCAAACAAGTATTGTAAATAGTCAAAAAATAAATAAATAAATAAATAAACATTATTATTATTCTTTTGTATTGAAAGCTCGAAAACGTGTTGAAAACACAAGAGCTGTTTAGACCCCCAATTAAAATTACGGCTTGGTTGATTTTACACTAACTTAATACAAGTGCGGAATAGTGTAAACACAAGCGTATAAGCAAGACAACTACTCTAATCCATAATTAAAGCAACACAGCAGTAATAATGAAATGAACAAGAGTAGGGAAGAAGGATGCAAACACAGAAAACACCGAGACGTGTTTTCGAAGAGGAAACCGAAGAACTCGGCGAAAAACCTCTCTGCCGCCCTCCAAGCGGAAATCGATCCACTAGACAATCAGTTGGGATACATGAGTAAGCAAGAGACCCTCCAAGCCTAATCTACCCGATGTACCTAAGCCCTCCAAGCTCCTACTCCAACAAGGCTTCTCGGAACCGTGTCTTGTCTAGCACCCCGGATCCCGCAACAAGCTCCATGTTGCATCTGCCATTCCAGGCTTCTTCCAATACTTCCCAGCAGCACCAAAACGTCACTCAACACTCTCAAAGGGTGTGGTAAGTGTTTGGGCTATCAACCTCTCAATGGTGTGGAAATGGAGAGGGAAGGGTTGAGGAGATACCACAAGCAAGTGTATAGAGAAAGGTGGGGATGACAATCTCTAATTGCAAATGTGTTTGGCTAGGGTTTTCTCTCTTAAGCATTTCTCAACATTTGTGGGTAATGAGGGTATATATAGGATAGGTACAAAATGTGTGAGTCAGTCAGTACAGGCTGGCAGAACAGCATGTCTCGCGGGTGTCTCGCGGGAAGGCCTTACCCGCGAGATACTCGCGAGAGACAGCTGTCTCCACCTGGCCTGACTCTTCGCATTCCAGCATGTGCAGGGCACATGCTTCACTTCGCGGGAAGCTAGGTCGCGACATACCCGCGAGAATCCTTCAGCTTCCAAATTGCTTGAGTCTTCACACACTCTCTATCACACAACCCTTACATCAATTCCCACAACAAATACAGGGTATAAACAATTGATAATAATTACAATCAAATTTGGCACGGAATAAAAGCCAACAAAAACCATAGTTGTAAATAACAACTTTACAATCTCCCCCTTTGGCTATTCCGTGACAAAACCCTAAAACAGACTCTAGACTTAAACGTGAGTTTGGGAACAAAGGTAAAACTCACTCACACCTAATTCTAGATTCTGATAAGCTCTTGAAACATATGAACAAGTAACTCCTGAAACACAACAACAAAATATTATCATTGTATGCAGAAAACTTGAAAAGCATATGGAGCAATAAAAGCATGATCAAGCAAAATGAAATAGAAACACTAGATCATGGCAAGATCAAACAAGTAATCACTATACACAAGCAACTACTATGCTCATTCACACAAGGAATGAACATCCGGATATGCAAGATGATAAACTCATTTGAAGAGTACCATTTGCAAATCCAACACTCAACCAATGCAAAATACTTGAAGTATTTGCATCTAGGAACAATCCTACTAGGGCACAAGAGTGTTCATCACTCAACCAATGCATAGAACGTATATGCATCTAGGAACAATCGTACACGGGCACAAGAGAGATGTAGTGAAGTAAATGTATGACATTAAACTTCAATAGCACAAGCATAAAGGCTGCATAAACAAAGTACTGAATATGCATGGCACAAACCATAAAAGCCTACAAACCATGCAATGAAACAAACCCTTAAAGCTTACAAAAGCAACATGGGTACATGCAAAGTATGCTACAAAGCATAGAGAATATCACAAAAGAAACATCTGAAATAATACTTAAATAAACCATAGTATCAAAGTATTAAACCAAAAGCAGTAAAACAGTTATAAACACTAAAAGAAACTGAATAAAACCGTCTTTAAAAACCAATAACCAATGCTACTAAGTTTCTAAGCTATGCTCCCCTTATCGCTGTGCAAGCTCTTCTTCAGCTCCCCCTCAGAAATTTCTCCCCCTTTTTGACCGGAATGGCCAAAGGGCTAGAACCGATCGGACTCTGAATCTGAACCATGAGTGGAGGACAAGTCCTGAACCTGCGATGCTAATGCGGTGATCTGTCCCTGAAGGTACGCGAACTGATCTGCTGTATGCTGCACATGGGAGTCAAGCACTGTAGACATCTGATCCATCTTAGCAAGCAACTGATCAAGTTTGCTTAAGCCTTGTGGAGGAGCAGAAGATGATGGCTGTGCAGAGGGCTCTGGAGCCGATGTGAACCTGTCAATCTCTTCCTCAGTATCTTCACCTTCATCCTGCTGAACCCGTCGTGGTGGTGGTATGGTATGCACACCAGTCTTGGAGCCTCTAATGTGTGCAGTGCTCCTAGTCAGTGTATGACCACCAATGGGGTAATCCCTCGGAACAACTGTGAGGCCACTGGGTAGCTTGAGCTTTGTCTTGGCAATCAATCCCATGATCAAAGAGGGGAACGGCATCACAGTCCGTGAATTCTGCTTTGTGATGCTCTTCTTCAGGACATGCATGATATGGCCACAAATGTCAATCTCTTTATGTGTATAGAGATCATACAGAAATCTTGTTCTCGGAGCAGATAGAGTGGTGAGATTGGTGATCGGATACAGATTGTGAATCATCACATAGCTGAGTGTCCTCATTTCTGGAGAGAACTTGAGAGTGTCCATGGATGATTTCTTCGGCTCACCACCAAGGACTGTAATCATATCAGCAATAGAACCCAATATGTCCTCATAAGCAACTGTGATTTGCTGAGATGGAGGACGAGTCTCCAAAAAGTCTTGGATGCTCTCTCTTGTAATCTTAAACTCTTTGTGTCTTACCCAGCACTCAATACAATCTCCATTGACAGTGGCATTAGAGAAGAACTCCTTGATAATCTCTGAATATACCACTCCAGTCGGGTTTAGCAGCTTGGTCCACGTTCTATCCTTGAACACTTCAGGGATGCAAGTGCCTTCAAGAGTCTCTAACTGGACTACCCGTTCCATGATGATCGTCTTGTCCTTGTAGCAGTCATTGTACTTCATATCAGCATCTATAGACTTGAAATGTTCAGAATCAGTTCGGGCTCGCTTTGAAGTCGATTTCTTCCTAGCTGCATGCTTGGTGGGAGACATCTGCACAATTTCACAAAGAAAAGAAGGAAAAAATGCACAAACACAAACCAGAAGACAAACTTCATTAGATTCAAGTTAGTTCCAAATCAGACTTAAACTAACTGAAAACATTGCATGGTAGACACTAAACATCATGCTAAAAGACTCCAACCTATAAAGCATAACTACAATGCAACAAATTAACAAATAGTGCAAGAGTGTGTGTCTGTGTGCATGTGCTGATGATTGTGTGCGGCATGAGATGCATGAAGGTGCCTAAGTGTGTCTAGTTGTGTGCCAAGAGTGTGCACCATGAGCAAAGTGAGTGAAACACACAATCAATGACCAAACCAAGTACAATAAGGTCAAAACAAGTGAAAGTCCATGGATTGAAATCACTTGATTCCATTTTGGCACAAAAATGTCACTCGGACATTTTGACAAACACTTAGCATTCACAAATGCAAATACAACATGAATAATGAATGAACATTGGAAAATCTACCCTCAATACATGGTAAAATGCCACAAGGGGCCAACACAGATGCAGACACAGCAAATGGGACACAGCCCAATCAAAATATTAGAGAAAAATTCACCCAATTTTGAAAACTAACCCAAAGTTTCGAAAATCCCAAATTATCAAAACCCTAACCAAAATTTTGCATAATCTAAGAGAAAACTTAAAAAGAAATGATTATCAAACATACCTTGAAGAAGAAAATGCAGAAAAAATGCTTGGATTGAAGGGATATGAATGGAATAGTGATTTTGGGTTGAAAAAGTTCGAGAGAGGTTGAGCGAGGGAAGTTTGAGAGTTTTGAAAAACTGTCACATCAGCTATATAAAAACTGAAAACACGCGTTTTTCGCGGGTTAGGGAGTGGCGAGACAGTCGCGAGATGAGCCACTGAAGCACAAAAATTTCGCGAGAAGCATTAGGTCGCGAAACAGTCACGAGACAGTCGCGGTAACTTCTGTCTGAAATTGGAAAAATCCAATTTTAGCCAAACAGCATTTCGTGAGAAGCTGTTGGTCGCGAGACAGTCGCGAAAGTTTCTGTGTGACAAGATAAAAGAAATATTTCCCTCAACTCCTTTTCGCGGGAAGCTCTAAGTCGCGAGCTTCTCGCGAAACAACCCCTGAACCAGTTTTTGAAGAAACACAAAAACATGCAATTTAATCAAAAACAAAAGACATGAAAGTATAAAATCACTTTCAAAAACAAATAAATCACTCAAAAATCTTTTTGGGTTTGATCAACAAAGATTGAGCATGTGAAAACACATTTCATCAAGTACAATCACACAAATGAATATGACATTCATTGAACATAGACTTGTGTGTTGTGTGTGGATATCAAAAATGAGATAGTCCTTAGTCCAATGTGAAGCTTCAATGATCAATTCAATCAAGGCATACACAACTAGCACTAGATTATGTGACCTATCTCAATTATAGAAACATGCATATATGACCTCCCACATGTACTTGATAACAATTCATTGAAGCTTTTCATTTGGCTCCATATTCAACACGTCGTTTGCAACTTTTGAGCAAAGAGAATCTCATTTAGAGAAAGATGCCTGAAATTTTTGATATTTCAATTGATGAGTTAGCCTTTGGCTTTTTTGGGCATCATACATTTTATTTTGGTCGCTTTCCCTTTTTCCTAGTCGAATACTAGTTTGTGCGACAGGCTTTTGCAGCTCTATATCTCTTTTCATTTGGAGATTTACATTTAGAGAGCTCTTTTAAGCAAAAAAAATAAAAGTGGGAAGATATATAGGCATGAGTCTATGCATGTCTCAAGATCAACAAAACCATTCACTAATCATTCATGACAAGGTTGAAGATCTATTTACAACAGTCACATAGATTTCAGAATTTCTTCCACAATGATATGAGTGCATGAAGGACAAGCTAAGCTCGTTAAATGCACAAAGCCATAAGTACAAAGGTACAAGGCAAAACATGCTTTGAGACAAAACTCAACAAAGTGATCAAACTTTTTGGATTTTCTATTTTTTTTTATGTGTTTTTGAATTTTTTGAACACACCCAAAGCAGAACAAGGAAAGAAAGATTAACAAAAACAACCGGTACAAACCAACCGGACAAAATAACAAAAAAATAAACAAAATGCATAAAAAGATGCAACAGCAAATGTCCCTAAACATTGAAAGAATTTATTCGTGGACATGTTATAATGCTTATGCATGAGTACCCCTCTTCACCCACACGTCACGTGCGTTTAAGGTGATATCCTTAACGGATTGGGTGCGAGAATTTGGACTGACAAACCTTCTGGTGAAACTCTCCAAGCAGGTGGTGAAGGCACCAATCATTTTCATCACGTCCATCATGCCAGGATCACGATTCTGACTTCTCGGTTGTTCACCACCCCAAGACCTCATGTCATTTCTCCTTCCTCGTGACCGAGGTGCGCTTGAATTGTTGTCTGATCTCAGCTTTTGACAGTTGGGTCTGGTATGTCCTTGCATTCCGCAGTAATGACACACATAGTCCGTTCTGGGACCCCGTTGTGATCTTGGGAGATATCTTCCTCTGATTTCATGTCTGCCCATGGAATGATTTCGGGGCTTATTCACCATCCGTTGCTCACTCACATTCTTCTTCTCAGCCTTAACATTCTTAGGGATGGTTTCTTCTACAATAGGCTCTATGGCCTTCACAAATTTCACTTCTTTGGCAGCTTTGGCTGATGAGCTGCTTCCTCCGGTGTATCTCAACCCGGACTTGTCTGAAGAAGGTTTTTGAGATGAGATAACATCATCTAACTTCTGGGAGGAGACTCTCTCTATCTTGGCATGAGCTTGCACTACCTCTTGCTCAAGAAACCTCACCTTCGTATAGGCTTCAGACAACTCGCCATTTAGTGTCTCAATCTCACACTTAGCCTCTTTATATCTGACCAAGAGACTTCTGTAATCTTCCTCAGCTTTCTTCATTTTCCTTATAGCTGCCTTTGGCTACTCTGGTATACTCTCCAGACTTCTCAAGTAGTAAAGAGTAATTTTCTTGAAGATTAGCGGTATTCTCTTCTTCTTCTTCAGCATCTGATTCTTCCACATTCCCAATAGACTCTGAATCAGAATGCTCACCAAGCTCCTTCACAAGTGCACCCAAATCATCCGATGACTCCACATGAGCAATGGTCATGAATGCGGAGTAGTTTCCCTCTCCGTCACAGCTCTCTTCCGAGTCAGAATTAGAGGAGTCTGAATCACTGAGTGTCGTGGCATATGCTTTGCCTTTTCCCCTCAGAAAGTTTGGACACTCCTTCTTTAGATGTCCAATGTCATTGCACTCATAGCACACAATGTCTGAAGGAGGTTGAAAATCCTTCCCTTCTTTCCTCTTAAACTCTTTCCTATCACCTCTTGAAGATGAAAACTTCCCTCTGTTGAAAGGTTTCCCACTGTTCTTCATCTTCAGAAATTTGCGGAAGTTTTTCGCAAGAAATGCTACTTCCTTCTCCACCCCATCTTCTTCGAAGGAATCATCCATCCTTTCGGTGATGGTTTTAAGAGCAAGTGATTTACTCATCTTATGGGAAGGCAGTCCCATCTGATATGTTTGGAGAGACCCAACTAATTCTTGAATTTTAATCTCATCCAAATCCTTGCTTTCCTCTATGGCTGTAACTTTTGCTCTAAAACTTTCAGGGAAGGACCTCAATACTTTTCTCACCACCTTAGCATCTTCAATCTTCTCCCCAAGATTGAGTTTAGCAATTACAATTTCATTGAGCTTCCCATAGAATGAATCAAACGGTTCATCATCACCCATCTTGAGCTCTTCAAATTTGGTGGTAAGCATCTGAAGCTTTGTGTCCTTAACTTTCTTTGTACCCTCATAAGTGGTCTCCAAAATCTCCCAAGCTTCTTTGGCTACTGTCATATGAGAGATCCTGTGGAATTCATCAGGAGACACAGCACAAAATATAGCGTTTAAAGCTTTACTATTAGCATTGGCTGCTGCGAGAGCTGCCTTATCCCAATTAGCCTTAGGAGCCTCCGGCTTAGTCCAGCCTAACTCTACCGCATCCCAAACGGTATCTTCTATAGAGCATAAAAAGGCTTTCATTCTGACTTTCCAGAATGCGTAATTGTTCCCATCAAAAAATGGTGGAACATTGAGCGATTGAGACCGGTCCATCTCAAATAGGGTCAAGGATCACACTAAGGTATTTAAACCACAGCAAGTGTACCCGCTCTGATACCAATTGAAAGCTCGAAAACGTGTTGAAAAACACAAGAGCTGTTTAGACCCCCAATTAAAATTACGGCTTGGTTGATTTTACACTAACTTAATACTAAGTGCGGAATAGTGTAAACACAAGCGTATAAGCAAGACAACTACTCTAATCCATAATTAAAGCAACACAGCAGTAATAATGAAATGAACAAGAGTAGGGAAGAAGGATGCAAACACAGAAAACACCGAGACGTGTTTTCGAAGAGGAAACCGAAGAACTCGGCGAAAAACCTCTCCGTCGCCCTCCAAGCGGAAATCGATCCACTAGACAATCAGTTGGGATACATGAGTAAGCAAGAGACCCTCCAAGCCTAATCTACCCGATGTACCTAAGCCCTCCAAGCTCCTACTCCAACAAGGCTTCTCGGAACCGTGTCTTGTCTAGCACCCCGGATCCCGCAACAAGCTCCATGTTGCATCTGCCATTCCAGGCTTCTTCCAATGCTTCCCAGCAGCACCAAAACGTCACTCAACACTCTCAAAGGGTGTGGTAAGTGTTTGGGCTATCAACCTCTCAATGGTGTGGAAATGGAGAGGGAAGGGTTGAGGAGATACCACAAGCAAGTGTATAGAGAAAGGTGGGGATGACAATCTCTAATTGCAAATGTGTTTGGCTAGGGTTTTCTCTCTGAAGCATTCCTCAACATTTGTGGGTAATGAGGGTATATATAGGATAGGTGCAAAATGTGTGAGTCAGTCAGTACAGGCTGGCAGAACAGCATGTCTCGCGGGTGTCTCGCGGGAAGGCCTTACCCGCGAGATACTTGCGAGAGACAGCTGTCTCCACCTGGCCTGACTCTTCGCATTCCAGCATGTGCAGGGCACATGCTTCATTTCGCGGGAAGCTAAGTCGCGACATACCCGCGAGAATCCTTCAACTTCCAAATTGCTTGAGTCTTCACACACTCTCTATCACACAACTCTTACATCAATTCCCACAACAAATACATGGTATAAACAATTGATAATAATTACAATCAACTTTGGTACGGAATAAAAGCCAACAAAATACATAGTTGTAAATAACAACTTTACATGTATTTTTAGCATCTATTTGTACTACAAGGACATTTGTCTATAGGTTGTATCATCAGTAAACTCATTCATTTTCCACTCAATTGTCTATCATATGGGAGATTCTTAGCCTATTAAATGATCTACATTATAGAAAAAAAAAAATTACCGATAATACATAAGAACATAAATATGGATGGGATGACCATTTGAGTGGCAGTGGTTGAATACTCAGATCAGTAATGCTTGTGTTTTGATTGTTGTCTGCATTTACGGGTCTATCTCAACAAGGGTTTTGGCTTAAGTATAAAAGTGATATTGTTATTGTTGCAACTTGGACACATAGATTTTCGGTAACCATCGTTCCACATGGGATGGACCTCACAAGCCGATTCATTGAGAAATGTGGTTACATGCATCAGATACATAATATATCATTAAACAATCAATTGGTAAGGAGATATTAAAAAAAAATAAACAAAAACGAAAACAAAAAACAAACTTGGACACATAGATTTTCTTAAGAGGCCTCTCAGTGTTTCTGGGCCTATTCGGCTGGCCCAATACCTCACTACATTTAGATTTTTTTTTTTTTTTTTCCCTCATTTTTTAGATGCACTCCACCGCCGCATATTTTATCTACAGATAGAGAAGAAGAGAGCAGAGTCCGTTGTAGTTGGAGTTCGTGAAGCCGGCTGGGTAATGCTAACTTCCCAGGCCTGTGAGCAAACGAATACATGGTGGCCCCCACAGCGAGCTTCGCAGCAGCACCATCAGCAGCAACAATTACAGTGGCGATGACGAAGAAACGCAGTAGTGGGGCAGTGTGTTACGCTGAGTTGTCGTTCCGTTCGTTTCTCCCGAAACAAGTGGAGAATATCAAAGACACTTTCGCTCATAAATAAAAGAGAGACCTAACATGCATTGCACTTTAAATAAAAGTTGAAACTGGACAAGTGCTTTGGGGCATAAAAAAAAATGGAATAGGAGTAGAGTTTTTCAAAATTGCTTTTCTTAACTTAAATTAAAATAAGGGTAGTAAAAAAGAGATACTATTAATATTTCAAATAAGATTTCTCAAATACTTTCGCAACAAATTATAAGTAGTAAATTATTTTTTGTTCTAATTTAAATCTATTACAGAAATTACTTTTTTGACCACCATTAACAACCTGTAACAACTTGTCGCTTATTATTTGTTATAAAAATATTTTGAAAACGTTGTAAACATAACATTTCTCTTTAAATAAGCTAAAAGATAAGTTAGAAAAATTATCAATATTATGTTTAAATTCGTCTGTCAAAGAAGATTATACTACCCATTATTGGGTGTGTCCATTTGGGACATTCCAAAATAGAATGGAGAACTAACAAAATAGATGGAATGAATGGAATTAAGAGAATATTTAACTATTTAACTATTATTTTAACATCGGCCAAGCCTTGCATTCCCCTTTTTCCCAAAACTATTCATGCATTTACTTATTTCAATAGACATTTTAACAACTGTTGCCTCTTGCTTTTTGGACTTGCCTGCAAAAATGTGATAGAGGAGGAGCAAGCCTTATAATTGCCTCCGCACCTAGCATTTTGCATTTTTTATTCATGGTTCACCTCGTACAATCTGTAATTCTAACATTTTTAATTACTTGTGAAAGTGGCTCAGAATTAACCATTAAACATCAAAGATCAACTAATGCGGATGATACATTCTGGTTTTGGTATGCTATCCTTTTATTCATCACCTAACATTATAAAAACTGTTGTTTGTATTTTCTTCTTTAACAGCACCTATTATGACTAAGTACTTTGCAATAATGGATTCTAGTATGTTGCTGATACAAATGCAAAGTAGATAATATGACCATAATTGTCTTAAAAAAGAAGTTAGATGTTATACTCAGAAAAAAGTTCTAGTTTTTACGTCATTGGTCTTACTGTATCATAATATCTTATTAAATATGGGGATCTTGGATCTAATGATATTTTTTTCCTGTTATCTTATCTAGGTGGGCCGCTTGCATTGTCTATATCCTTGGTGGGAAGATGCAACTGTGGATTTTATGATTAGCAGGGGTTATAATGTTAGTGCACAGATACAACAGGTATATTCCGAATTGTGTTGCCATTTAAATCAACAAATGTTATTGTGTTGTTTTGTCCTGTATATACAAAAGATGACCCTTGTTATAAAACAAATCGAGTGGGAACAACACTTAGAGAAGGGGAAACTTAAGTTTGCATTTAACAGATATCTATGGACTATGGAGCATGCGAAGGAGAACATTCGATGGTTCATGGAAAAGGACATTGTGTTCAAGAGCTCATAGATCCTTCATTCATTTTCAGGCATTTCATTTCTCTTATTGCACGATCTTTTTAACTTTCTGGTGCCTCAAAAGATGGTCAATAAAGCCCTGCAGCAACTTCTGAATGATCTCCAAAATGGGAAATTTAATTGGCAGATGCAACTGCCTTGGTTTTTTATCTTGATCGTTAATTTGTGCTGCTCTTCCCAATCTCTTTTCTGGATCCTTAAGTTCTTTGAGAATTTTTTTTTAAAATAACAATAATAATCATTTTTATTAGAGGAAATTTCCAACCCCCCCCCCTCTCTGTTGCTGGTGTAAGAACATGTGGCAGGTGTCCATGCATAAGTTTGGTAGATCTAAGCATGAAATTTACTATTTTGAGCTTAAAGTTGTTAAATAGAATAATTCATAACAAGATTAATTATAGTTGTACTATTTGTGTATGAGAGAGAGAGAGAGAGAGAGAGAGAGAGAGAGGATTCTGCTGTGAGTGTTCGTTAAATTTTGTGTGGGAATGAATCTGCCTTTAGTTGTGTTCGTGTTTTTACCTCTTCACCCCCCACCCCTCTGCCCCCTTCTAATGAAAATTTCATATTTCAATCGAACGCCACAAAATTTTACCGTCTCTGAAAATGCTGTTTTCAATTTTATTTGCCAGGTAAAGCAGAAGACACTTATCATATGGGGTGAGGATGACCAGATCATTGGTAAAAAGCTTGCAGTGGTTAGTGTATTTTATGGATATAAAGCATAGCATGCAACTGATAAGTAATGGAAAACATGCTCAGGATTCAGTTGGAATAACAGATTTGCTTAATTCTTTGATGCATTATGTAGAGACTGCACTGTGAACTGCCAAATGCAACTATACGTCAAATGCCAGATTGTGGTCATCTTCCTCATGTTGAGAGGCCAAACTCAGTTGCCAAATTGATTGTGGATTTTGTTCAAGAAGATTGCTATAAAGAGGCTGAATGTGTTTCCCAATATTGAAGTCCACTTTCCACTAGTTCAAGGGAATTTTTGTAAATGTAAAAAACTATCACAATTTGCATTCTATTTTTGCTTGAAGGTGACAAGCGATCTTTTATATTATTTGCTAGACAAGAAACATATTCGTAATAGGCATAGATGCTGCCAGTCATTTTATTTGTATGCATTAAAACTGAATTAAACGTATAACTTATTAACTACGTCCTGCGTAGAAAACTATTATTATCAATTTCACATCCATGTGATGCTTCAATTACCCATTCCGGAGTTGCTATGATTTTAGGGACTAGTCTTAATTTCCTATATTTGCATCCTATTGTTTTCTTACCAAAATGGAATCTGCATCCTATTGTAAATTTCTTACTTCTTTCTACAAATTGATGAGGAAGTTGGATAGAAGCACAATCCTGCATATTTCAGTATGTAGATGGTTTAGTGCTTTTCAAGACTCAAAGGACTCCCATTATCATTGTTATGTGTATCCTGTTTTAGTAATCAAAGTTTTAGTTTCGATGAGAAATATTAGTACAATAACCTTATCTTGTAAAGAGTTTTTCCAAAAAACTAATTTACACTTTATTTATGTGGCAACTTAGATTAGTAGTCTGTTTAAGCTGACCCTAAAATTGTTGGAATTGAAACTTGAAAGACACTATTATGAGCCTTTATGTATATGACACCGCAGGTTATCTATAAAAGTAGGGCCTTTCAAATTCCTGGGGCTACAACTGGCCAGGAATCATTTTCATTGGAAGGAATGGCAAAGATTGTATTAAAACATCTACCAGTGTTTGAATGTGTTATATACTTGATGTTTTGGCAACATGTCTTGCAAGATATGCTGATGGTGAAGCTTGGGACTACAACTCTTGTTGAACAAGATTTTCACGTTTCACGTGAACAAATAGACCAAAACACATACAGATGTTCCTCTTTTCCTTTTATGAGCAGATGAATATGAATGCAATGCTTTCTGTATGTGAAGGATTCATGCTCTACCATTAACTTACATATCAACTCACCCAGCGGTTGGCTGCCATGATTCCCTGGATGATGGGAAGTCATTTTAAGTTTAGAGGATTAATTACAAGTTTTGATACTTAAACAACACTGCCCAAATTAGAGGGGAAAATATGTATTTTAGGCTTTTTAGCCAAATTAAAAAATGTTATCATTAGCCATTAAAGGTCCCACTACTCATTATCATGCAACCGAATCTATTATATTATCACAGATTTTTCATTTTAGAACTTGTGAGTTCACTGAGTTGTAAATCATTTGATTTGGTTGGTAGTTCACGAGTCTCTCTCAAGTTCCAACACTGTTAAGCCAAAGCAGATTGCATTTTTTTAAACCAGATATATATGGCCATGCACGTCAAACTCAGTTATTCTAAGGAGGGTTTGACACTTGTTGGGCCCAACCATGAATTAATGAATTAATGGCTCAGAAGGTTTAATCTCTTTCCAATGATGTTAGGAACATAACTTGTTCATATGACAAGTCATGAGTGAAGTGATGGAGTTGTAGATCTACCTCTTTTACACTGTCACTCACAACTTACTACATGAACAAATTGTGACAAAAATTATGATCTTAGCATTTTTCATCTTTTTTCGACCTCAAGTTAAACAATTCCGACATAGACATGCCACGCCTCTTTTCTCCCTCTCTTAACTTTTATATAAAGAAAACAAATATCAAAATAGGCTGCCAAGTATTTTGCCTTTCATCACAAGTGCACCTAGATTGGTACAAATATAAACGTCATGGGAGATGGGTAGTGCGTCCTTTTTTTTTTTTACCAAAAAAAGAAAAAGAAAAAGAAGTGTCCTCTTTCTGTCTGATGAGTGAAATTTGTCAAAAAGATCAACAAGATACGTGTTCAAATCACAATATTCTAGCTATATCAATGGATACATCCACAATAAAGGTTCCTTTCCCTTCTCCTTGACTTTGATGGTAAACAAAATACATGACACAATAACATTAAAGAATACATTTGACAGAAAAGAATGCATGTGATTTGTGATTAATCTGTTGAGGACCAATAGCGGTTTTGTGGCTGTGTGTTGCTTGTAGCAACAAAAACATGCTCAAATCAAGCACCAAGATAAAGAAATTATTGCCAAAGAACCATAACACCAACATGAACAATGATTTTTAATTGGCTAAAAGTAATTAACTAATATAAGTAGGTGGGGTAGTGAAACTCCATTAAATTAAAAAAATACTGCCTCTCTCTAGATATACGAAAAGAAAAAATCTAAAAAGAAGAGATCAGGTTCTTCTACCCTAATAGCAGTCATATCACTACTCAAAAAGGAATCAAATTCACCAGCAACAGCCCAGCTCTTTTTTTTTCACATAGGAGGAAGACAACAGAAAAAAAGAAAAGAAAATAAAAAATCCTTGGTGGGAATTGCCTCCAGATGATTCCAAATTACAAGCCTAGGCTCTATCATGGTCACATCTTGTCCACGCATCTTTTTTTGAACTAGGTGTAGTATTATCAGGCCCACAGCAAAACTGACCAAAGTGTCAGGCCCAGAGAAAAGAACAGGTTAGTGCCTGTAGTGATGAGAGGTAGAGTAGCACTTGAGTCATTGATGCCAGTAGTGCCACTTCCTGTGGGGCTGATTCCTGAGCCGAATACTAAAGGAGTTGTGGTGCTTGTGGTTGGAGTTGTAGTTGTGGTTGTTACTGTTTGGCTGAACCAAGAAAAACAACAATGTATACTAACCTCAAAACCATACTTAATTGTGACCAGATTTAAAATAATTAAAAAAAACAAACAAACCATTCATACTACCAAAACACAAGCAATTTGTCCTGCAAGCTTAAGCCCTTAGGAAAGTATGAAATTTAATTATCTAACTATTATTCTGACACTTTTAGTTGCGATTGGGCCTTAACTTCCCCTTAATAAGTGAAACGCAACATGGGGAAGTTAAGAAAATATGTATGACACTCATTTAATCATCTAACAATTATATATGACACTCAAAATATTCTATCATTTAGCATATATCATGCAGAAAATAGAAGTGAAGCTAAGATCTGGGGAGGAAGAGGACAAAAGATATTGTGAAATATCTACATCATGAAAGCTTACCAGCTGCAATTAAGAAGCAGGCTCAGGATTGTAATGATATCAATGTGAAGATATGAAGTTGTGCTAGATCACTTTTCTGAATCACTGTCCAGAAATCATTTAATCCACCTTGAAAAAGTTAGTCTAATACTAGCTAAATATCACAGAACAAAGAGCAGGGAAGTAGGCTTTTCACAAGCAGAATTCATCAGTATGAAGAATCTATAACCAAAAGAAATAAAAATGATCTTTGCGCACTTATCCAAAAAAAAAAAAAAAAGCTCTTTGGGCATGGGAAATAAGTCCCTACATAAACAAACACAAAATTTTCCACAAATTTTAAACCAGATTCACTCCACAGAAGTGAGAAAGTTTTTCATTTGAAAATAACAACTGAAAATTTTTCCTTTCATGAGAAAATAAACCAAAATGTACACTCAAAATGACAAAGATTTATTATTTGAAGTTAGAACTAAGAAACCATACCTGGGGCTTGCTGGATAAACACAACTAGTAGAAGCTACTGCTATAAATCAATCATCCAAAAAAGAAATTGAAATTAGTAAAATATTTAGTTCACAAAAACTGCTGGTGGATGAGTGTCCAAGCCCAAAGAGACTTACTAGGGGCAGTTTGACCGACAGTGGCAGTGCCTGAGAAATCACAGCTTCCTTGAGTCTGACCCTTTTTTTGGAAATAGCTGTTCACAACATAGTCACAGTAAATTTGATGCAGAACAACCAGAACAATTGAACAATAAAATTAAAAAAAAAAAAAAAAAAAGGAAAATACAGGAATATTACCTTAGAGTCAGCACCAAACAAGGAAAACCACTAGAGTTAGCACCTAGAGATGTCTGGAGTCAACACCAAAACAAAGAAAGCAAAAGGCTACTTTTTTTCATTCATCTAAATTTTCAACTATCTCCAAAAGGCTTACAATAATTTGCAGGTAAAACTAAACCCTAATTCTAATTGGCGCAAGAAACCTTAATTGCCTTATTACAAAAATAACCTTGCTTTCAAATATTAAAATACTAATAGCCTAATAAACTGCTAGGACCTAAAACATAAAAATACAATTGACTTGCAAGCATAAATAATACTAAATTAAAATAAAAGTCTTCTTGTGTGTTTTGCATCACAGCTCCACCTCCTCAAGCATAATCCAGTATGTAGCACCTATAGGAGAAAAATGGAAATTATTATTATTTAAAAAAAAAAAAAAAAATCAGTTAGTTCACACAAATCCCTCCCACCCCACCTAAAGAAGAGAGAATAGGCAAATAGTTTGCACAAGAAGTTGAGAAATCAAAGGGAAAAGGCACCATATAGTATATACTCTCCTGCACTATGTTGGCCATATGCAAAGAAAATGTTTTTTTTTTTTTTTTTTTTGGGATAATTATAAAGAAAAAGTTTTGTCGTTTAAATCCTTGTCAGATGGAGTAGGAGAAAACAGCAGAACTCCACACTTTCTTGAGAAAATCATGTACCCATTTCACTTTAGCGGGAAAGGTAAAGAGAAAATGGCAAACATGATGTGAACCTATCCCCAAAAAACCATGAGTCGTGAGGACCCTCTAAACCTTTAAATCTGAGGTTTGTGAAAATAAAGGACTCAAAAAATCCAGGAGCTTATTGAATGGCCATAAGGGTTAAGAATGGCACGAGACACACTAGAACAGCCATGATTGATTGAAGATTGTGTTTGAAATTTATGAGAAAGTAACTATCACTCATGAGAGTTGGTTGAGATTGAAACCAAGATTAGTAAGTGGGTTTGTGATAGAGAGAAAGAGTTGATTTTGAGGGCAGTGGAGATTTGCTAGACTATAGTAGGTGTTTAGTGCCTGTATCTGGTATGCTTTAGGAGGCCTTTAATGTTTTTTTTACATCATGTATTAAACTGTTTATTTAATACTTTGTAGTTTCTACTATAAGATTATAGATATATTTTTGTTAAGAATGAGGGAGAGTGTTATGGTGAACTGAGCAAGCTGGAGCTTTTTTCATGTATTACTAGAATACCAAGCTCCCAATGTTTTGCAACAATGCTCAAATCATGGTACATCTAACTAGAATGGTAACTCTGGCAAGAGAACAACAAATTAGCAAAAGGAAGATGAAAATTTATGTCTTCCAAAGGACAAAATTAAAGGGAAGATGCAATTTCACATGTTCCCGCTAAACACCATTTCAACTGATGTGTCAGGGGCAGTATAAATTTAAGCATAGCATGATCTAGGTTGACCATTACCCCCAACACCGCCACCCCTAGCCTGCCCGGTGGAATTGAAAAATTATCTTAAGGTGTAGACAGATAATAATTTTTATAGCCAAACGTAATGATGATGATGTTTCTGCAGCCTTCCTGCTAGAGTAGAATACATCAAACCTTATCACGAGAACTCAAGGGCATCTATTTTATTTGAACCTGAGTACTTTCAAGAGGGCAACAATACTAAGGCCAAGTGAAGTACAGAAAATTAGAATGACAATTCTAGACCTTTGCACATGATGAATTTGCAGAACTACTGCCAAGTGCTAACAAACCAATAGGCCGAAATTCTGATACAAATATAATGCCAAAAGTAAAACACACCACCACCAATGAGATATTAAGGAAAACGATTTTTTTTTTTTTTGACAAGCTACGGTATCCAGACCTCTTTGACTATCTGATAATTCCCCCGAGCGTATGCAATCCACCGTCCCACACATACCAGATTATTACAAGGATTCCCCTTAAAGGTGGCCCCAAAATGCTGGCAAAGGGAAAATGAATTCAAGTGCACTAGGTTGTGAGTTTAACTTATGAGAGAGGAAGAGAAAAGCAGGATAAGCTTCTAACTGCTTGTTTACATTATTTTTGTTCTAAAAATTGAAAGTATATTGCATCCACCTGTATTTTTCAAAGATGATACCAACATAGCCACATAAAATTGTAACTAAGAACTCATTTTCCACCTTGTAATTACGTGGAAGAGGATACTGTTTGGTCAAAAGGACATTATCTTCTTTTTAACTATGCAACTTGGACTTAAATCAGTAATCTCTTGAGTGTGATCCATTAGATGTTGATCTTCGTCTGTTTAAAAAAATTATATGCAACTTTTTTTTGCTAAATAAAATTGTTGGGGGAATCACACCTTTGGAGAGACTCCAATAGAGATTAATAAAACATACAAGGATACCACTGAACCCAAAAGCTTATTCTTGTCTTTAGTATGATAGTATCCCATTTGGAACTTCACTACTTAGCTAACCACACCACACACACATGAATATTCCAACACGTATGCCACTTGATAAATACATTATATGCAACACATTCAGTGATAATCAAAGGTATACAACATAACGCTTTTTCCAGAACAGTTTTAAAAACTTCTTACCATTAAAAGATTTTGAATTTAGCAGCAAATCAAATGACTGATTTCCTTCATTAATTTTGATTTTTCTGTACATTAATGTACTTTCAAATTGATTGGTACCCAATCATATAAATGAGCCAGGTAATTTAGAGAGAGAGTGAGTAAGAGAGAGAGAAGGATGTGACAAAGACACTGAAAGATGTAAATGAAACAATAGAACTAAAGGAAGAAGACATATCTTGGCATACCTTGGCATATTTCTTTGAACTACAATCAGGAGGTTTTCATTTTCTTCCACGGTGATGGACTGAAATCAGCATCTTCATTTACAAAGGCTGGGCCATTGAAGACAAACGCATATCTGTCATGGTTGCCTGACATTCATTCATGGTTGCCTAGGATGGTGTTGGTTGGATAACATTGGTGTTGCATTTCTGGTCCATCAATAAGCATATCTACACTCATAATTTTGGTATTCCCTTGTAATCTCAAGTGATCTCACATAAGAGTCATACTCTTTGTTAAGACGATGGGCTAAGCTGGTTAATGCTGATATATATGTCCAAGTGCGAACCGCTTCCACTTGCGCATCAAAAGGTCTTCCCTTGTTGATCTCACATAAGAGCCGTACTATTGGTTAATCACCAACCGATAAAGTTTGCACTGCCTCCAACAGCGCAACTCAAGGTCTTCCCTTGTTGATCTCACATAAGAGCCGTACTCTTTGTTAAGACGATGGGCTAGCTGGTTTATGCTGGCTTTAGTGTTTGAAACCTTAGCTTCCTCTCGTGCCTTCCAGAGGAGTTTCATCACCACTACTACATACGAAATGAATTCAACTATGGTGACTCCTTTTGCTAGTAACTCACTTGGGGGATCAATTATACGTTCAATGAATTCCACAACAGATTGAGCTTGGATCATTTCAACTCTAAAACCCCATTGACCACCATACCACAGTCCTTTGGCAAAGGGACAGCTTTGAAATAGATGTAAAACAGAATCTTCTGCTATTTCACAAAGAGGGCAATAAGCATCTTGGGTTTTGGAGCTTTTGACCAGATTCTTCTTAAAGAGGAGGATCCCTGTAGCCAGTCTACATAAAAACATTTATAATCGTGCATCCAAAGACACTTCTACTAGTCTTTCCCAAATGCTTTCGCAGGCCATGAAATTATGAGAACATATACATACTACATGGACTCCACACCTTTCAATGGTAACTTCTACTAGGTGAGGATCATAATTTGAAATTTTACATTGAAGCTTAATATCATTACGAAAAGATCCAATATTTTTTTTAATTAAGAACGACCAATATCGAAACTCAGTAAAGTAAAACCACATAAATGACGATGATGGATCCAATAAAAATTGCCGACGCATGAGCCTTTTTTTACAACCATCGACGAAAGCGTATATAGAACAAGTAAAATACTCAAATCTTTTTGGCTTATTAACCTTGAGTTCCACTTTTAAAGCAACACAGAGAGCAAATGCTGAAGATTTGAAGCCATTATAAATAGAGAATGATATGGAACTTCCAACACTTTGATGGTTGAACCACTTTGGAATTTTAGTTCCTGGAAGTACAAGATCATATGAACGTCTATCATCTTTTGGAAATTTATATGCAAGGTCCATTTCAAATTCAGATGCAAGGTCCATTTCAAATTCAGATGTAGAACCTATTTTAGATGTATCATAGTCCATTTCAGATAAAGAGTCCTGATTTGATGGTCCCATTACACATGCTATATTTTGGGGAAGCCCTACCATGTCTCCAAACTGCTTGCAATTAGAGAAAAAAAAATTGCAGATTAGCAAAACTAGTTATATATTTGGGAAAGTTAACCAAAATTGTTTCTTTTAATATAACTTTAAGAGAGAGACCTGACTTAATAATCTTCTTCTTGATTGTGAATCCAAAGAATAGCAGTTTCTTGTGTCTACATATTTGATACTTGGTGGAAGCCTTGGAATTACTTGAAGCTTCCAGCAGCCCTGAATGTTGAGGTCCCCTAATTGAGGAAATCTGCTTACAATTTCAGGGAGGGTAGTAGTGTTGCTGTTACAGAAATATAATTTGTCTAATTTGGGGAGGCAACCAGGAGTGTCCAAAGCCTTTGGAAAATTTTCCCAATTAAACATATAAAGATGCTTAAGCTTTTGTAATTTAGAAAAGCTACTTGGAAGATCTGTGTGGTTTTTAGAACTTATGCTTAATGATTTGAGGCCAGTGAGATCTCCTATGGATGAAGGCAGTACTAATATCTCCTTTCCTTGCTGTATACCGGGGAAGTTCTCAAGACTTTCACAGCCATAGAGAAGAAACTGTTTAAGAGATTTCAATTTAAGGCTTCTTGGAATAATTTTAAGATTTTTGCAACCGTGGAGGTTCCATAATTTAAGCTTCTTAAGAAGTCCAACAGACTGATGAACCTCAACTAAATTTTCACATCCCGACATATCCAATTCCTTTATGTTTGGGGCAATCACTGATAAGTCAGGTAATATCGTAATGTTTTTACAGTCTCGGAAACTCATATATTTCAAACTTTTGAACCGGTACCTCTGTAGAAGAAGAAAAAAAAATTGAAATCTATTAAGCTTCAACAAACAGTAAAATACATCTTAACGAAACAATAATAATTTATATATGCAATTGCAAATGATCATACCTCGAAATGCTCATCCAATTGAATGTGACTTCCTTGCATTCTGAGTGCTACAAGTTTTTGAAGGAAAAAATTGGATGGAAAGGAAGTTAAAGAAAATCCATACCACTCAAACAACCTTAACTCATGGGAAAGAAATTCAAGGTGTTCACAAATTCCATTACGAATTTTCAGATATATGAGATTTTTCATCTTTTTAAAATCTAATTGCATGTTTTCTTCCTCTGGCAGGTCCCCCGCTATACCTCGAATTGCATTCAATCCCTAATTGGACAAATCATTCAATAAAAAACATTATGCAAAAGAAACAGCCAAAAATATAACAGGTTGTTAAATTTCAAATAAAAGCCACACTAATATAGTGATATTTTCTTAAACATTAGAAATACAAAATAAAAGAAAAAGAAATAAAATTCACTATGTCCGCTAGGTGAAAAAAGGGAAAAGGTAAACCAAAAGAACTTACCTTATTTACAATAAGTGCTTAAGGAGAATCCTTGTTACACAATAGCCTGCTTCGTTCTGATTTTTGCCCCATTTGCTGAATCAAGTCATGCATCCATAGTTTGCCATCTCTACTAACGGCTATGAGACACTTATCAATAAGTCTTTTAATATCATAATGTGGTTCATAGCAATAGATACTGGTTAGTATATCTACAACAAAATCCTTCTCTTCTCCTTTAAGGAAACATGCAATATCAAGGAAAATCTCTTGTTGAGGTTGTTCCAATCCATCATAGCTTATTTTGAGTATTTCTTGTATATCTCCATTAGGAAATCTTTTATATTTTTCTAATGCACTTTTCCATTCATTATTACTTTTTCCATACAAATCTGCACCAATGATTTTTAGAGCTAATGGAAGACCTTTGGCATAATGTATAAATTGGTTGACAAGTTCCAAAGAATCTTCATCAGGTTTATTTCTTCCAAAGGCATGTTGACAAAAGAGTTCACGAGATTCGTGAACATTTAATGCCTCAACCTTGTAGTACCTTACACAACAATATTTTTGAAGAGTATCTAGCAAGTGTTTGTCTCTTGTTGTTATAATAATTCTACTTCCAGAAGCAAACCGATCATAATTTTCAAAAAAAAAATCTATCTTTTCTAGTTTTTCCACATCATCAAGAACTACAAGAATCCTTTTATGATACAGCCTCTCAATTGTCATATTGTTTTCTCTAGATGTGCTCCCAACCATCAAATTTCGATACCCTAAGATCTCATTACAAAGTGTCTCTTGTAGTTGGATTACGGCATCATTTCTTTTTTATTTTTCTCTAACATTCTCTAGACAGCTGCTTCCATCAAAACGATGACGAATTTTGTCAAATACGGCTTTTGCAATTGTTGTCTTACCCACTCCGGGAAGGCCATAGATCCCTACAATACAGAAAAAATCTGACTGAAGATCTAAACACTGATATATGACGTCAATTACACGAGAATCTATTCCAACTAGATATTTTGTGGCAGAAATTTTCGTGGAATCTAATTTAACACTTAAGATCTCTTCAGAGATATCTTGGATAATTTTGAATTCAGAGGGGCCGCAGCTGCCAATCACATAGCATTAAAAATACGTAACGAGTTAGACAAGAAAAAAGAAATAAATTATACGTGAACAATGACTAAATTCTTTACAGGTATGTGATCAAAATAGAAATATCTTTATTATATATTCTTCCGTTTCTAACTTTGTATCATTGACCTTTTTATAGGAAATATAAAAAACTATCCAAAAAATCAATTCATTTTTTCTTTTCCATAAAAAGTTTTTTAAAATATTTCCTAACTTCTCATTATTCTTAATACTAAATTTGGTGGTGATACCAAACAATTAAAAATCATAAAAGTCAAAGAGTAGTCATTAATACATACTCGCCCTTGTAGTGATGACCAGTAAAGTTGCTCGCCTTAGTTAGAGCCTTCCTCCATTTTTGCACCTTCTTCATATTATCCTCAAATTTTTTTTCATGTTCTTCTAAATGTTCTCCAAACTTTCCCTTTTGATGGCGTACTTCTGCCGGATCTACCTTATAAAAAATTGGTATCACCTTAACCATTTGGCCATTCTTCTTACACTTAATAATCTTGACAAGTTCCTCCAAACACCAAGTGGAAGATGCATAGTTTTCAGAAAATACAATTATCGAAATCATTGAACTTCCAATGGCTTTGATAAGTTCAGCAGAAATTTCTTCTCCCCTAGGAATCCCATCATCCATGAAGGTCTTAACCGTCCTCATTTCCAAAATGCCTTTCAAAGTGCTCGCGAATCCCGTACGGGTATCTTCCCCTCTAAAACTCAAGAACACATCATATTCGTATGCATTGTTCAGAATAACCATTTTGACAGTCGAGAAGATCTAAAAAGAACTGTAAAAAGAAAGATGTGTTAAACCAGACAAAGCAAAGTGAATGAAAAATTAAAAACAGGAGATGTGTACCACCTTGGCATGATGGTCACTCCACAAATATAAATGCATATGAGGTGAGGGGGCAAGGACCGGATTTAAGTCTTTAGGAAGGAGTTTTACACACATATTCTCTTATATTATTCTAGATTAAAATTTCAAATTTGTATAAAAGTAAAATATAATAATAAGAGATGTGTTATTCCATACAACTCCCTATACAACAACACTAACAAACAAAGCATCAGCAAGGGCGGCCCAACATAATTTAGGGCCTAAGGCAAAAAATTCATGTGGGCCTTTTATATGTAAATATTAATTAAATAAATTTATTTAATACTAATCATTAATTAAATCAATCAAGGTTAATTTGATAAATTAAATGCATAATTTAATGAATGAATAATACCAATTTAACTAATGTTAATTTTATATAGAAAATTGAATATCATAGCTTCCTCCCATAAAAAAATAAATAAATAAATAAATAAAATTGAATATCACAGAAGAACCATAAATTTTAATAAAAAGAACTAAATTGATTATCATAGAAGAACCATAAATTTTAATAAAAAGGACTAAAAATATATTGTTATTAAAAAAGATACTTTATATTAGATATAACTAAAGTAGTAGGATATTATTTGGAGTGTGGGTTCTTAGCATAGGACAGAAGATTTGAACTCCTTAGGATATAGGTTTACAAAAATTAAAGTCACAAACGTAGATTAATCTATAATCGGTGATTTAACTGAAAAGTTTAATTTTTATTCATAGGACCCTTATCATATCTCTCTTAAGCCTCACTCTCAAACTTTTTTTTATTAAAAAAAAAAGTCAGCCGGAAGACGAAGGAGTCAACTAAACCAAACCTCACAAAAGATTTCAAACTCTCCTATAAATTAGAACATAGATCTAGAAATAAAAATGAGGAAGAGAGAGAGGGTTCGAACCACAACCTGACAACGGCGGCGCGTCTACCAAGCCACTATCAGCTCTCCGGCAAGCTGGTTTCAGCCGAAGCAAAGATCCTCACCAAAAAAGAAAAAGAAAAAAGAAACCACTGGAAATCGAGGTTCAGCGCAACGATGGCGAACTGGTGGGGAGACTTGAGAGACTTGTGATTTTCATGCGGAAATTGCTTGGCTGTTTCTCGTGAGGAAGAGAGGGGAAGTAGTAATTTCCCATGTCTTTGAGCTACTTGGAGAGTGTGTTTACTTTTTTGGTGGGAGATGACTGTGTCTATGTTTACTTTATGTAGTAGTGCTGTACTTTCTCTCGGAGACTTTTTTTTTTTTTTTTTTTTTTTTTTTTTTTTTTTTTAAATATTAATTTTTGACAAATTTATTATTTGATGAAATTTTTTTCTTCTATTCTTCATTTTTACAAAATTTTTAGAAAATTAAAGATCAATAGTTACATTATCAATAAATTGTTTAAATTACAAATTTTTTGTATTTTAAAATTATAGATAAAATCTAAGTTTATAGATCATATAATAAATAATATTCGATTGACACAAAATTTAACATATGTATTAAGTGCGTAAAGAACATGTAATTCAATGGTTAAATTTATAAAATAAATAGTAATATTTATTTTATTGAGTGAGTTTGTAGGTTTAAACTACAACAAATTTGGTAGCTAAACTTTATCATTTATTTATTTTAGCAACTTACTTAACTATACACTCAACATCTCATTTCTTAATTTTACATACAACTCAATCAAATAATATAGACTACACAATCAAATAATATAAAAAAACTGGTTTCTCTCTCCTTCCTTCCATCACTCTTCTAACCAGCAACTCTCTCTCAATGCTTTTCACCAAAATCACCCACAATCCCTACCAAAAAACAACTAAACCACCACTACAAACCTAGCAAACCCAAAAACAACCCAACAAACTCGTACCAATTCACCACCACCATAGCACTGTCGTTGATTAAAACTTACCACCACTGTTGATCAAAACCCATCACCACTGCTGATCTACCACCTCCCCAACCACGAATTCAACCATTGAGGTCTTAAAGAGATGCACTAGAGAGAGAGGGGGGGAGGTAGCCAAAATAGAGAGAGAGAGAGAGTTGGGGGACTATGATTTAAATTTTAATAACATGAAATTTTAAATTTTAATTATTTACTTTATATTATTTTAATAATCAACCACATATTTTTAATAATAAATGTACAATATTACTATGATTTAAACTCAATTATCAAAATATTTAAGAAATTTATAAGGATTTCCTCTATATGTTTTAAATATTTTTATAATTTATTATAATATTTGGTTTTTTGATAAAAACTTGGTTTACTACGATTATTCAAGAATCAGTGTTGGTTTGATGATTCTATAAACCAGGGCTTTGTTTATGATGGCCAATAGTATTTAGCAACTTTTTGGGCAAGTGGGAAAAGGTTTTCTAAGCCTAATAAATTCGTTGATTGAGTGTAGCTTTTCAAAATTAAGAATGCATACTAGTAGTTGCAATCTCGTTTTTCTATAGCACTCTCAAAATACTACCACCAACAATTATAAAAGCATTTTTAATGAAAAAAAAAAATTGTGAGTAGGGGTGTACAACCAACTCATCAATCCATCAAAACGAACTCAATTCAACCAAACTGATTAGGTCAATTTTTAGGGATTGATGAGTTATGTTAGGTTGTCGAAATCATTTTTGCTACTGATTGGGTTGAGTTTGGGTGAGATTCATAAATTCACATAACCCAACCAAACCCACCTATATCTAATAAATATTTAAAACATATATTATATGCTTTTATTTATTACTCTTTTACCCCTATTCATAATACTATAAAACAAAAACTCTTAATCCATTTTCTCATTTCAACTCTCAATCTCTCACTTCACTCTCCCCCTACTTAGAATTTGTGTATGGTGGTGCTACTACTTAGAATTTTCAAAAGATGGCATGAGGCAGCAAACAATTGAAATACTGTTATTCTATTTTGTTTCTCAACTAAGTTGGGATAAAACTATTTAATATCTTACTATTTAAAAATCATTTGGTTCGATAATTTGTTTATGGTGCTATGCTTTGAATTTTTGGAAGATGGTAGGGCATTTGTAATATTGCTTGTTGCTATTGTTCTAATGCATAATTAATAAAAAATAAAATAAAAAAACCTATCCAACCCTTGGGTCCAACCTAACTCATGTGGGTTGAGTTGAATTGGGTTAGACCTCTATAATGGTTTGAGTTCAATTGAGTTTTTTTACAACCCAATCATAGTGGGTTGACTTGAAAAAACTCTAATCCAACCGACACATGCACAGCTCTCGTGGTTCAATCAGAGCTCTTAATTTTCATTGTTATCTCATCTCATAATTATCCCCAAAAGTGATAAAATGATGATTAATATCATAAATATCATATTGTTTGTCAAAGTACTTTTTTTTTTTCTAATAACTCCATATGATAGGTTGAGTCATGTTGGTTTTAACTTTTTACACATGTAATGGGTTGGATTGAGTTGGAAATTTTTCAATCTGACAAGATTAAATTGCATTGAAAAAAATCACCCAATCCAACCTATACACACCTTACCTACAAATCTACAATGAAATATGCAAAAATTTTCCTCAATTATTTGATCTTTTACTTTTCACACAATTGCTCTTTTTTATAAGTGTCAAATAGTGGTGGCATGATACAGTGACAGGGACACGTGGGTATATATATATGCGTGTGTATATATATATATATATATATTTTTTTTTTTTGTAAGTGATAAGTATAAGTTGGGGTACCATATTTCAAAATTAATGTCAACTTATGTTAATATTGTTTTATTTAGAGATTTCCTTTCTGTCAATTATGTCTTCGATCAATTTATTTATTTTTATTGGTAAGCATAGGCACTGTTCAAAGGGGACTGCTCCGGCAAGCTGGTTTCGGCCGAAGCAAAGCTCCTCACCAAAGAAAAAAGAACCACTGTAAATCGAGGTTCAGCGCTACGAAGGCGAACAGCTGGGGAGACTTGTGATTTTCAACCGGAAATTGCTTGGCTGTTTCTCGTGAGGAAGAGAAGGGAAGTGGCAATTTCCTATGTCTTGGAGATCTTGGAGAGTGTGTTTACTTTTTTGGTGGGAGATGACTGTGTTTACTTCATGTCCTGGACCTCCTGGGAGTACAATATTCTCCCTCGCAGACTTTTTTTTTTGGCATTCACACTGAGATTTAAAAAAAAAAAAAAAAACTAATTTTAAACTCTAAAAAGACTATTTATTTATTTTACCAACTTACTTAATTATACAGCCGACATCTTATTTTTTAATTTTACATACAACACAATCAAATAATATAAATCACACAATTAAATAATATAGACCACACTAGCAACTCTCTCTCTCTCTATGCTATCCACCAAAATCACCCATAACCCCTACCAAAAACAACTAAACCACTATTTCAAACCCAATAAACTACCAAGACCTACCACCATTCACCCAGCAAACCCATATACAACCCAATAAACTCATACCAAACCACCACCACCACCATAGCACTGTCGTTGATTAAAACTCACCACCATCGTTAATCAAAACCCATCACCATTGCCAGTCTACCACCTCCCCAACCACAAATTCAACTACCAAGGCCTGAGAGAGAGAGAGAGAGAGAGAGAGAGAGCTAGCTAGGGACTACGATTTAAATTATAATAACATGAAATTAATTTTTAATTATTTATTTTATATTATTTTAATAATCTACCACATTTTTTTAATAATAAATGTACAATATTACTATGATTTAAACTCAATTATCAAAACATTTAAGAAATTTATAAGGATTTCCACTATATGTTTAATTTTTTTTTTTTATACTTTTATTTAGTTGAAACTGAAAACTTTTTGCTGAAAGTACTGTAGATAAAGTTTAAAGGTAGCTGAAATAATACAGTATGACCCATGAATAGTACCAAAAAGTGCAATAGAACCTATAAATAGTAGCAAAATAAGCTAAATAGTAAAAAAAGCTGGCTTTTTAAGCCAATACCAAACGCACACTTGGTTTTTTGATAAAAACTTGGTTTACTCCAATTATTCAAGGATTGGTTTTGGTTTGATGATTCTATAAACTAGAGTTTTGTTTATGATGGCCAATAGTGTTTAGCATCTTTTTGGGTGAGTGGGAAAAGGTTTTCTAAACCTAAATTCGTTGATTGAGTGTAGCTTTTCAAAATTAAGAATGCATACTTGTAGTTGCAATCTCATTTTTCTATAGCAATCTCAAAATACTATCACAAATGGTGATAAAAACATTTTTTTTAATGAAAAAAAAACAATAATTTTTTTTTCTTTCTAAATGTGGGTAGGAGTGTGCACCAAACCTATCAATCCATTAAAACCAACCCAATCCAACCAAACTGGTTAGGTCAATTCTTAGGGATTGATGAGTTAGGTTGGGTTGTCAAAATATTTTTGGCTACTGATTAGGTCGAGTTTGGGTGAGATTCATAAATTTTCCTAACCCAACCCGACTCACCTGTATTTTTTTTTTTTTTTTGAGAATGCGACTTGCTTGTATTTAATATATATTTAAAGCATATATTATATGTTTTTGTTAATCTTTTACCCCTCTTCCTAATATTCCCTTAGTCCCAAATTGTTTGGTCTGTATTTTATTTTGGGATGTCCCAAAATAAAGTCCTCTTTTGAAAAGTAAAACCTTATTGTTTTATTAATATTTCCATTATATCCCAATAGAATTTATCAATACTTGTATTAAAATTTTATTTGAAGATAAAAATTGAATTTGGATCAGGGTTGACTACTATAGAATTTAAATTTGGAGATAAGTTTGTAATTTATGGCCAAAAAATTTATAATTGTATGAGTGGTACACCAATAAAGTTTGTTATCTACAATAACTTTGAAAATTGAACATTGGAATTTTTTATTTTTTTATTTTTTTATGCATAGTTGTTTAAATTTTTGATAAATTTGTTTAAGGGTAATTTAGGGAACTTCAAACTTTAAAAAAGAAAAAAAAAAAAAAAAAAAAAGATAAGACATTTAATGATGTTTCCCTAAATAGTTGGGTTTTTTAAAGTATGTTAAACAATTTGGGACGAAAGGAGTATAAAACAAAAACTCTCAACCCATTTTCTCATTTCAATTCTCAATCTCTCAATTCACTCTCTCAACCCTACTTAGAATTTATGTATGGTGGTGCTACTACTTAGAATTTTTAGAAGATGGCATGAGGCAACAAACAGTTGTAAAACTACCATATATTCTATTTTGTTTCTCAACTGACTTGGGATAAAATTATTTAATATCTTACTATTTAAAAGTCATTTGGTTTGATAATTTGTTTACAATGCTATGCTTTGAATTTTTCGAAGATGGTAGGGCACTTGTAATATTGCTGGTTGCTATTGTTCTAATGCAATGTTCATAAAAAAGAGTAAAAAGGAAAAACCTATCCAACCCTTGGGTCCAACTTGACTCATGTGGGTTGGGTTGGGTTAGACTCCTATGATGGTTTGAGTTCAATTGAGTTTTTTTACAACCCAATCATTGTGGGTTGGTTTGAAAAAACCTCAATCTAATGAGACACATGCACACCCCTAGTGGTTCAATCAAAACTCTTCATTTTCATTGTTATCTCATCTCATAATTATCCCCAAAAGTGATAAGATGATGATTAATATCATATTCATTGTCAAAGTACTTTTTTTTTTTTTTAATACCTCCATATGATAGGTTGAGTCATGTTGATTTTTACTTTTTACAAATGCGATGGGTTGAGTTGGGTTAGAAATTTCTCAATCCAACAAGATTGAATTGGATTGAAAAAAATTAATAACTCCATATGATAGGTTGAGTCATGTTGGTTTTTATTATTTACATATGTGGTGGGTTGGGTTGGGAATTTCTCAATCCAAAAAAATTATTGGATTGAAAAAAATCACCCAATCTAACCCATGTATACCCTACCGACAAGGAAATATACAAAAATTTTCCTCAATTATTTGATCTTTTACTTTTCACACAATTGCTCTTTTTTATAAGTGTCAAATAGTGGTGGCATGATACAGTGACAGGGACACGTGGGTATATATATATTTATTTATTTTCTTTTTCTTTTTTGAAGTGGTAGGTAAGGATAAGTTGGGGTACCATATTTCAAAATTAATGTCAGTGTTAACTATCTTTCATTTGGCTCCTAACTAAAGGAACATTGCCTGAGCCTTAACTTATGTTAATATTGTTTTATTTAGAGATTTCCTTTCTGTCAATGATGTCTTCAATCAATTTATTTATTTTTATTGGTAAGTACATAGGCACTGCTCAAAGGGCATCTCTCCTCCATATAGGAATAAGGTGGAGGTAAGATCATGGTTTCTTCAAATGAATTATACTATTCCTTTATAAAAACCACCTGAACAACTTTCCATCATATTGCCACTGTCCAACTCAACACCCTCTGCTTTAGTCATTGATTATGATGCTTGTGTTTAGCTGTTAATATGGACCCATTTCTTCTCTAATCTCTATACATAAGTAATGCTTCAGGCTTTTCTATGAGAGGCTTCTGAAAGAGGACATCGAATTCTCAAAAAATTTTGATCATATATAAGTTTTGCATCATGCTATCCTTGTTTATTGACCTGAAGGAAAACTTACTTCAACCAAAAATTGGAACTTCCTAGTTTCTGAGGTCCATCAGGTTAACAAGTGTTTTTTTTTTTTTTGGAGAAATAGTGGATAGTATGTGTATTGAGTTGTTACCTTCAATTCGGGGACATTTATAGGTTTTCCAACCAAATGTACAACTGTTTGCCTCTTGCCTTTTGGACTAGCCTGCAAAAATGTGAGAGAGGAGTAAGCCTTATAATTTCCTCAGCACCTTGCATTTTTATTCATGGTTCACCTTGTAAGTCGTACAATCTGTTATCTAACATTTAAATTGCATGTGAAAAAGTGGCTTAGAAATAGCCATTAAATATCAGTTCTTCAAAGCTCAACTAATGCAGATGATATGTTCTTGTTTCTGTATGCTAAAAATTCATCACCTAAACAAAGAAAATCATAAATACTACGGATTGTGTTCTCTTCTTGTCTGTTGATGCTGATACAGAGACTTTGTGTTGACATCTTTAACAGCATCTGTTATGACACAAATGCAAAGAGAATTTCATAACACCTCTCTTGTAGTAGTCTGTTTCCCAACTTTTGTGATGAATAAAGTAGATGATATCACCATAATTGTCATTAGACAAATAAGAGTAAGAATCTAAGATGTTAAATTTCAAAAGTAAATTTATTGAATGACTCACTGGGAATTCCTTTTGGATCAGGTATATTTATTGAAGAGCATTCCTCTGCACTTATATGTAAATGTTTTGGCCTTCACTGGCATCTCATTTAGTACCAGCTTAGATTGGACTCCCAGAAAAAAGTGCTAGTTAGCCTAGTTTTTAAATCATTAGTCTTACTGTAACATAATATCCAAAAAATTATGGGATGCTGTAGTGATGAACTTGGATCTAATGATTTCCTTTTCTTGTTATCTTTTCTAGGGGAACCGCTTGCATTGTCTATATCCTTGGTGGGCAGATGCAACTGTGGATTTTATGGTGGGGGTTATAATGTTAGTACACAGATACAACAGGTATATTCCAAATTGTTTTGCCGTTTAAATCAACAAATGTTAGTGTCCTTTTGTCCTGTATATACAAAAGAGGAACCCTTGTTATAAAACAAATGGAATGAGAACAATGCTTAGAGAAGGAGAAACTTAAGTTTGCATGTAACAGATATCTATAGACTATGGTGCATGTGAAGGGGAACATTTGATGTGTTCTTGAAAAGGACATTGTGTTCAAGAACTCATAGATCCTTAATTCATTTTCAGGCATTTCATTTCTCTTATTGCATGATCATTTTAACTTTCTGGTGCCTCAACAGATGGTCAACATAGCCCTGCAGCAACTTCTGATGATCTCCAACAAGGGAAATTTAATTGGCGATGCAACTGCCTTGGTTTTCTTCTATCATGCTTATTAATTTTGTGCTGCTCTCCCAATCTCTTTCTTGGATCCCTAAGTTCCTTGAGAAATTTTTTTTTTTATTTTTAAATTATCAATATTAATTTATTATAAATGATACATGGTTGGAGGAATGTTTGCCAATTATGCGAGTATTGGTGAACCTTTAGTGACTTTATCCCTAAGTTCCAGATGAAGGCTTATTGCCATATACTCAGTTATATTATTGTTTTTACCTCTTCCCCTCCCCCCTCTAAATGACAATTTCATATCTCAATTCAAAAGTTTTACTGTCTCTGAAAATGCTATTGTCAATTTTGTGTACCAGGTAAAGCAAAAGACACTTATCATATGGGGTGAGGATGACCAGATCATTAGTAACAAGCTTGCAATGGTTAGTAAATTTTATGGATATGAAGCCTCAAATGCAACAGATAAGTAATGGAAAACATGCTCAGGATTCAGGATTTTTTTTTTTTTTGTGGGGGGGAGGGGGGATGGGATTTGAATCTATTTGACCTTCTTAGGATTCAATATTCCACATTATGCAGAGATTGCACTGTGACCTACCAAATGCAATCATACGTGAAATACCAGATTTTGGTCATCTTCCTCATGTCGAAAGGCCAAACTCAGTTACTAAATTGATTGTGGATTTTGTTCAAGAATATTTCTATAAAGAGATTGAATGTGTTTCCCAATATTGAAGCCCACTTTCCATCTGTGCTTAAATGATGTCAAGCTGGTTCACCACATTCATTTTATGGTAAGGTAAATTTTTGTAAATATAAAAACTATACAATTTGCATTCCATTTTGCTTGAAGGTGACAAGTCATCTTTTATATTACTTGTTAGGGCAAGAAATTTTATATCTAAAAGCTGAAGCATAACATTTATTGTGGCTACGCTCTTGTTAAGCCACATCAACGGCCACATCATCCACTCATTTTTTACCTCTTATTTTTACTTTCTAAACTTTTATTCTCCCTATTCTAAAAGGAAAAAAAAAATCTTCTTCTCCCTATTAATCCACATTTGCTATTACACTTTCTTCAATCTTTCTCCTCCCTCTTTACCTCTTTATCTCCCCACTACTCTCTAGTTTACCTTTTTATCTCATCACTACTTTCTATTTTAGTGTTACACTTCCTTCACCATTTTGATTTTCTTATATTTGACTCGTCTTCTCCCCATTTGATTTTGTGTAAATTCGATATCATTTCTCCTATTCAATCCACACTTTCCCCACAAGAAAACTGTGAGCTCTCTCTCTCTCTCGGATTTTTGTTCTTTCTTATAATTATGATTGAGGTTGATGGGTTTTTTTATTTATTTATTATTATTTTTTTTTTATGGTTTTCTTTTTTAAGATGTGTTTTGGTATTGTGTTTTCTAAATTTCCCATTACAAAGTCTTCTCTCTCCCTTTTATAGCTTTGGTTGAATTTTGATTTGGGTTAATACTTAGTTTTTTTTGGAAATAGGAATTTGAGTCTATGTCAACAATCTACATGACTATGAATTTGAATATGCCTACCAATTTTTTGATTAATAAATTATGATAAAGTCTATCTTTTATTCTTGTTGTTTCATTTTAATTTTGGTTAAGATAACATTGTAATTTTGTGATGAATTTTTATTATTATGATAATCTCATTATTTCTTAAGAGATCAGAAATTTGAAACTTATAAAATTTAGTTATATATCAAATATAATACACTATAACAGAAGTTAAAAAAATATAGTTCACCTTAAAAAAAATATTAATTAAACATACAAATATATAATAGTATGATATATTTGTACTTTGTAGAGATTAAAAGATTAAAAAAAAAAATTGTAGAAATAATTTAAAAAAAAAAAAGTAATACTTGAAGAAATTATTACTTTTTATATATTACACCCCATTACATAATATTTATATATTTTCATACATTGCATGGGTTTGCGGCTAATTTATTCGTAATAGATATAGATGCTGCCGGTCATTTTATATGTATGCCATTGAAACTCAAATATACATATAACTTATTAACAATTAATGTCCTGTGTAGAAAACCATTTTAGTAGATTTCACATCCACGTGATGCTTCAATGCCCCGTTCAGGAATTGCTAGTCTTTAATTTTCTATATCTGCACCCTATGGTAAATTTATAGCTTCTTTCTACAAATTGATGAGGAAGTTGGATAGAAGCACAATCTTGCATACTTCAGTATGTAAATTGCTATTTCCTATTTACCAGGAGAGCAGTCTAGACTCATCCATGGAACATGTTCATGGAAAATGGTTTAGCACTTTTCAAAATTTAGACTCCGTTATCATATGTATATCCTGTTTTAGTACCGAAAGTTTTAGTTTCAATTAGAATTATTAGTGCCGCTAAAATTACTAATTTTTCCAAAAGTTTAAACTATTAGAAAATGATAGATTTAATCGTTTAACTATATACTTGTAACATTCCTCACGTATGGGCTCAAACTCCCTTCTTAATAGGTGAGGCCCAATACTTGGAATTTTAAATGGGAGATAGAATGGATGAGACGGGGATTGAACTCCCTACTCTAATACCATGTTAAAATTATTAATTCTCCCAAAAGTTTAACCTGTTACAAAATGATAGATTTATTCATTTAACCATATACTTACAATTAACCTTATCTTGTAAAGTTTTCCCAAAAACTAATTTACACTATATAATGTAGTGGCTGACTTTGACTAGTTGTTGAAGCCAACCCATAAATTTTTGGACCAAGTTTGGTTGCTGTTGGAAATGAAAGACACCTATTAGCCCTTTATGATACTGCATGTTATTTATATAAGTAGGGCCTTTCGAATTTTTGGGGCTACAACTGGCCTGATATCATTGAGAAATGATATGTCCGCAATATTTTTATAACATTTTTACAACAAATTCTAAGTGGCAAGTTGTTATTAGTTGTTATTGTTGGGTTAAAAACGTAATTTCAGTGCTAAATTCAAATTTGAAACAATAACAACTAACCACCTGTGATTTGTTGTAAAAATGTTGTAAAAATGTTATGGATGTAAAACTTCTCGGTATCATTTTCATTGGAAGGAATGCCAAAAGATTCTATCAAAACATCTACTAGAATTTGAACGTGTGATATACTTGATGTTTAAGCAAAATTTCTTGCAAGATATGCCGATGCTAATTAAATCTTGGGACCACACAACTCTTGTTGAACAAGATTTTCACATGAACAAATAGACCAAAACACATATACTTACATAGACCACAACTCTTATTTTCCTTTTATGAGTAGATGATTATGAATGCAATGCTTTCTGTATGTTAAGGATTCATGCTCTACCATTAACTTACATATCATCTCACCCAGTGGTTGGCTGCCATGGTTGGTTTTTATGCATTGGTTGAGTGTTGGACATGCATTTGGTAGTTTGCAATTGAGCTTATTAGCTTGCATGTCTGGATGTTCATTCCATGTGTGAATGAGCATCGTGATCACTATTGTATAGTGATTGCATGTTTGGTCAAGCCATGGTCTATTGCTTTATTCCATTTGGTTTGATCACATTGTGCTTGTCCCATTTTCATTACAAGTTTTCTGCATAACAATGAACTAATTGTGTTGTTGTGTTTCAGGAGATACTTGTCATTATAGTTCAAGAGCTTCACAGTTTCTAGATTAGGTGTGAGTGAGTTTTGACACTGTTTCCAAACTCACGTTTAAGTCTAGAGTCTGTTTTAGGGGTTTTGTCACGGAATAGCTAAAGGGGGAGATTGTAAAGTTATTATTTACAACCATTTGTTTTGTTGGCTTATATTCCGTGTCAAATTTGATTGTAATTATATTCAATCTATTGTACCCTGTATTTATTGTGGGATTTCATTGTAAGGGTTGTGTGTTAGAGAGAGAGAGTGTGAAGACTCAAGCATTTGAAGACTAAAGATTTCTCTCGGGTGTCTCGCGACTTAGCTTCCCGCGAAGTGACTCATGTGCCTTGCACATGCTGGAATACGAAACGTCAGGCCAGATGGAGACAGCTGTGTCTCGCGAGTATCTCGCGGGTAAGGCCTTCCCGCGAGACACCTGCGAGGCATTATGTTCTGCCAGCCTGTCAAGTCTGAATCACACTTTCTGTACCCACACTATATATACCCATATTACCCACAATTGAGATGAGAGCCTCTGAGAGAAAACCCTAGCCAAACACCTTGAGAGTTAGAGATTGTTATACCCACAATCCTCTACACATTTGTTTTGAGAATTTCCTCATCTCCTACCTCTCCATTTCCATACCATTGAGAGGTTGATAGCCCAAACACTTACCACACCATTTGAGAGTGTCAAGTGACGTTTTGGTGCTATTGGGAAGCATTGGAAGAAGCCTATGATGGTAGAAGCAACATGGAGCTTGTTGCGGGATCCGGAAAACTAAGACAAGACATGGTTCCGAGAAGTCTTGTTGGAGTAGGAGCTTGGAGGACTTAGGTACATCGGGTAGATTAGGCTTGGAGGGTCTCTTGCTAACCCATGTATCCCAACTGATTGTCTAATGGATCGATTTCCGCTTGGAGGGCGGCGGAGAGGTTTTTCGCCGAGTTCTTCGGTTTCCTCTTCAATAACACGTCTCGGTGTTATCTGTGTTTGCATCTCTCTTCCCTACTCTTGTTCATTTCATTTTTACTGCTGTGTTGCTTTAAATATGGATTAAAGTAGTTGTATTGCTTATATATTTGTGTTTACACTATTCCGCACTTAGTATTAAGTTAGTGTAAAATCAACCAAGCCGTAACTTTAATTTGAGGGTCTAAACTGCTCGTGTGTTTTCGACACATTTTCGAGCTTTCAAAATTGATTGTGGATTTTTTTCAAGAATATTTCTATAAAGAGATTGAATGTGTTTCCCAATATTGAAGCCCACTTTCCATCTGTGCTTAAATGATGTCAAGCTAGTTCACCGCATTCATTGTATGGTAAGGTAAATTTTTGTAAATATAAAAACTATACAATTTGCATTCCATTTTGCTTGAAGGTGACAAGTCATCTTTTATATTACTTGTTAGGGCAAGAAATTTTATATCTAAAAGCTGAAGCATAACATTTATTGTTGCTACGCTCTTGTTAAGCCACATCAACGGCCACATCATCCACTCATTTTTTACCTCTTATTTTTACTTTCTAAACTTTTATTCTCCCTATTCTAAAAGGAAAAAAAAAATCTTCTTCTCCCTATTAATCCACATTTGCTATTACACTTTCTTCAATCTTTCTCCTCCCTCTTTACCTCTTTATCTCCTCACTACTCTCTAGTTTACCTTTTTATCTCATCACTACTTTCTATTTTAGTGTTACACTTCCTTCACCATTTTGATTTTCTTATATTTGACTCTTCTTCTCCCCATTTGATTTTGTGTAAATTCGATATCATTTCTCCTATTCAATCCATACTTTCCCCACAAGAAAACTGTGAGCTCTCTCTCTCTCTCTCTCTCTCTCTCTCTCTCTCTCTCTCTCGAATTTTTGTTCTTTCTTATAATTATGATTGAGGTTGATGGTTTTTTTTTTTTTTTTATGGTTTTCTTTTTTAAGATGTGTTTTGGTATTGTGTTTTCTAAATTTCCCATTACAAAGTCTTCTCTCTCCCTTTTATAGCTTTGGTTGAATTTTGATTTGGGTTAATACTTAGTTTTTTTTGGAAATAGGAATTTGAGTCTATGTCAACAATCTACATGACTATGAATTTGAATATGCCTACCAATTTTTTGATTAATAAATTATGATAAAGTCTATCTTTTATTCCTTTTGTTTCATTTTAATTTTGGTTAAGATAACATTGTAATTTTGTGATGAATTTTTATTATTATGATAATCTCATTATTTCTTAAGAGATCAGAAATTTGAAACTTATAAAATTTAGTTATATATCAAATATAATACACTATAACAGAAGTTAAAAAAAATATTAATTAAACATACAAATATATAATAGTATGATATATTTGTACTTTGTAGAGATTAAAAGATTAAAAAAAAAATTGTAGAAATAATTAAAAAAAAAAAAGTAATACTTGAAGAAATTATTACTTTTTATATATTACACCCCATTACATAATATTTATATATTTTCATACATTGCATGGGTTTGCGGCTAGTTTATTCGTAATAGATATAGATGCTGCCGGTCATTTTATATGTATGCCATTGAAACTCAAATATACATATAACTTATTAACAATTAATGTCCTGTGTAGAAAACTGTGGGGGGTGAAAGCCCAACTTTATGTATTGGGCCTAGGGCCCTATTTGAAAACTACTGTGTGTCCGAAGAGAGGAAAATGTTTGAGAAGGAGTCCATATAGAAGAAACACACCTGGAGACGAACGAGGGGTGTATTCCGAAGAGAGCATCAATGGTCCGAAGAGGCCATTCTCCTCGGATATAAAGAGCTTTGGTCAAGCAGATACCTGGGAGGTTCAAATGATCTTCCTAACAATTCTAATGATAAGGATGGACTTCATGCACGCATGGAGATGATAGGAATGGAGAAATATCTAGAAGACAAACTTCAACCACCCCATTAAATGCTTTGCAGCTGCTTTTCTGGCCGTATTAATGTGGAGAAGACCCCTGAACAGTATAATCTTTGCTACCACCACTCCCAGAGGGTTAAAGAAGATACCTGATGGGACATGCACTCAAGTGGATGCTTAGATGAAGAACAAGTGGACGATGAAGATGAGAGGAGAGGGTGCTATATAAAGGAAAGAGGCCTCTGATAATAAGGGGCGGGACAAAAAAGGAAAGGAAGGAGAAAATAACTTTACTGTAGCTCTAAGAGTTGTAATCAACTTGCATTCAATAAAACATCTCTTCGGACGTTCATTGATTCAGCTTTTCAAGCATGATTTCATGTTAATTCATTCTTAAATACCATCGTTCATCATTGTTTAATTCAGAACCAGCCCAGCTCTTTTACCCATTCTCTACAAATTCATTGTTCTGGGTTCATTGGGCTCATAATCCAAACCTCTTGGGCTTGGGCTACAAAAACGAACCTTACAAAAACCATTTTAGTAGATTTCACATCCACGTGATGCTTCAATGCCCCGTTCAGGAATTGCTAGTCTTTAGTTTTCCATATCTGCACCCTATGGTAAATTTATAGCTTCTTTCTACAAATTGATGAGGAAGTTGGATAGAAGCACAATCTTGCATTCTTCAGTATGTAAATTGCTATTTCCTATTTACCAGGAGAGCAGTCTAGACTCATCCATGGAACATGTTCATGGAAAATGGTTTAGCACTTTTCAAAATTTAGACTCCGTTATCATATGTATATCCTGTTTTAGTACCGAAAGTTTTAGTTTCAATTAGAATTATTAGTGCCGCTAAAATTACTAATTTTTCCAAAAGTTTAAACTATTAGAAAATGATAGATTTAATCGTTTAACTATATACTTGTAACATTCCTCACGTATGGGCTCAAACTCCCTTCTTAATAGGTGAGGCCCAATACTTGGAATTTTAAATGGGAGATAGAATGGATGAGACGGGGATTGAACTCCCTACTCTAATACCATGTTAAAATTATTAATTCTCCCAAAAGTTTAACCTGTTACAAAATGATAGATTTATTCATTTAACCATATACTTACAATTAACCTTATCTTGTAAAGTTTTCCCAAAAACTAATTTACACTATATAATGTAGTGGCTGACTTTGACTAGTTGTTGAAGCCAACCCATAAATTTTTGGACCAAGTTTGGTTGCTGTTGGAAATGAAAGACACCTATTAGCCTTTTATGATACTGCATGTTATTTATATAAGTAGGGCCTTTCGAATTTCTGGGGTTACAACTGGCTTGATATCATTGAGAAATGATATGTCCACAATATTTTTATAACATTTTTACAACAAATTTTAAGTGGCAAGTTGTTATTAGTTGTTATTGTTGGGTTAAAAAAGTAATTTCAGTGCTAAATTCAAATTGGAAACAATAACAACTAACCAACTGTGATTTGTTGTGAAAATGTTGTAAAAATGTTATGGATGTAGAACTTCTCGGTATCATTTTCATTGGAAGGAATGCCAAAAGATTCTATCAAAACATCTACTAGAATTTGAACGTGTGATATACTTGATGTTTAAGCAAAATTTCTTGCAAGATATGCCGATGCTAATTAAATCTTGGGACCACACAACTCTTGTTGAACAAGATTTTCACATGAACAAATAGACCAAAACACATATACTTACATAGACCACAACTCTTATTTTCCTTTTATGTGCAGATGATTATGAATGCAATGCTTCTGTATGTTAAGGATTCATGCTCTACCATTAACTTACATATCATCTCACCCAGTGGTTGGCTGTCATGGTTCCCTGGATGTTGGGAAGTCATTTTAAGTTTTGCTGAATGAGAAATCTAATCTTGCATATGGGTTTTGAATTTTCCTACTGTTTGGGGGAAGAAGAAAGAACAAAAAATACAAAAGCTACAGTATATTTCATTTCCTCTATTTTTAGTGTCATCATTTTGATAGTTATTTTTTAAAAAGAAAAAAAATGGATAATAATTTTTATTTAGATACCAAAATGATAGGAACCCGAAAGTTCAAGAGATTAATTATAAAGTTTGAAACTTAGGAAATCAAAATCAAGGTTGTCAGAATCGGGATCCTACGTAGGATCGTGAGAGGTAGGTGGGATCGTGGATCATAAGATCGAATCGTGGATCTTAAGATCCTATATTATTTAAGAAAAAAAAATAAAAAATACACATTGGTATGTTAAATAAACACATAAATTATACATTCATTGATATAATTATCATATATCACTACATTCATTTGTAAGCATCATTTAAAGAGGTAAAAAACCCTCAAAATGTGACACTCTATTGAAATATTTTTTATTTAGGTCTAACTGACACTCTCTCTACATTGGAGTGAAAAAACTTTATCTATTGAGATTTTATTTTTCATTTGGATTCAACTGACACTCTCTACATTGGAGTGGAAAAACTTTATCTATTGCGATTTTATTTTTCATTTGGGTCCAACTAAACTTTCTGTCAAGTTAAACAAGATTATAAGAAACTAAGGTTGTTTAGGATTGTCAAAATCTTACGATCCGATCGTTAAGATCCTTGAAAGATTTAGATCGTTTTGAGTAGATGGAATCGTAAAATCGTAAGATTCAGATCAAAATTTTGACAACCATGATCAAAATGATAATAACATGAAAGTTTAAAGAGCATTATTTACAAGTTTTGAACTTTGACAAAACTGCCCCAGATTAAAGGGGAAAGTATGTATTAATTTTTAGGTCCCACACTACTCATTATCATGCATCCGAATCTATTATATTATCACATAGAATAGTTTTAGAACTTGTGAGGAGTTGTAACCATTTGATTTGGTTGGTAGGTCACCAGTCTCTCTCAAGTTCCAACACCGTTTAGCCAAAAAGCATATGCACGATTGCTTTTTTTTTTTTTTTTTTTTAAACCAGATATATATGTGGCCATGCACGTCAAACTCAATTATTCTAAGATGGGTTGGTTTGACACTTGTTGGGCCCAGCCATGAATTAATGGCTCAGAAGATTAAAACTTTTCTACCGTGCACAACTTTTAACAACCACCTCTTCTCTTCTCTTCTCTTCTCTCCTCTCCTCTCATAACCTTACATAAAGAAAATAGGCTGCCAAGTGTTTGTCTTTCATCAAAAGTGCACCTAAAATGGTACAAATGTAAACGTCATAGTAGATGGGGGTGACAATGGCATGTTTTTTTTTTTTTTCTGATGATGAGTCAAAATTGTCAAAAAGATCAGCAAGAAACGTGTTCAAATCATATTATTCTAGCTATAATACAGTGGATCCATTCACAATAAAGGTTTCCTTTTTCCTTCTGCTTGATTCTGATTGTAAACAACATGACACGTTAAACATTAAAGAACACATTTGTCAGAAAAGAATACATGTGATTCGTGATTGTGATTAATCTATTGAGGATCAATAGCGATTTTCTGGCTTTTTGTTGTTTGTAGCTAAAAAAACCATAAGAAATTCTTGACAAAGAACCATAACACCAACATGAACAATGATTTTTAATAGGCTAAAAAGTAATTAACTAATATAAGTAGATAGGGTAGTAAAGTTCCATTAAATTCAAAAAATACTGCCTCTCTCTAGATATACACAAAGGAAAAATCTAAAAAGAAGAGATCAGGTTCCTCTACCCCAATACCAGTCATATCACCACTCAAAAAGGAATCAAATTCCCCAGCAGCAGCCCAGCTTTTTTTTTTTTTTTTTACATAGGAGAGAACAGAAAAAAAAAGAGATAATAAAAAATACCTTAGTGGAAATTGCCTCTAGATGATTCCAAATTACAAGCCTAGGCTCTATCATGGTGACATCTTGTCCACACATCAACCCCACTAGTCAATACCTCCCCTCTTTTTTTTTGAACTAGGTGTAGTATTATTTTCAGGCCCACAGCAACACTAACCAGAGGGTCAGGCCCAGAGAGAAGAACAGGCTAGTGCATCTAGTGATGAGAGGTACAGGAGCACTTGAATCATTGATACCAGTAGTGGTGGTTCCTGAGGGGCTGATTCCTGTGCCAAATACGGAAGAAGGAGTTGTGGTTGGAGTCGTGGTTGATGGTGTGGTTGTGGATGGAGTTGTGCCTGTAGGTGTTGTGGTTGGAGTTGTGCCTGTAGGTGTTGTCGTTGGAGTTGTGCCTGTAGGTGTTGTGCTTGGAGTGGTTGTGGGAGTTGTTGGTGTTGTTCCTGTTTGGCTGAACAAAGCAAAACATCATCATATTAATATTAACCTCAAAACCATGCTTCATCATGATAAAATTAAAAAGGAAAAAAAGACTATTCATAATAAAAAGCTGAACAAAGCCAAAAAAAAAAATCATATATATTAACCTCAAAACCATGCTTCATTATGATAAAATTAAAAAGGAAAAAAAAAGACTAATTCATATTTCATACTACTAAAAGTTTTTTTTTTTTGGGTGAAATACTGCTAAAAGTTTAAGCCATTAGGAAAGCATGAACTTTAATAATCTAATTATTATTCTAACACATTTGGTTATGTTTGGGCCTCTGTCGCCCTTTAATATGTGAGTCACAAGGCCCAAAAACTTACACAATTAGAAATAATACATTTTAATCATTTAATAATTACTCTATCAAAATGAAAAATATATGATACTTAAAAAATAACATGCAGAAAAGCTGAGATCTGAGGAGAAAGAGGACAAATGAACTTGTGAAATATCAACATCATGACAGCTCACCAGCTCTTATTAAGAAACAGGCTCAGGATTGTAAAGATATGAAGCTGTAGGCACTAGATCTACTTTTCTGAATCACTGTCAAGAAAATTATTTTATTCACCTTGAATAAGTTAGTCTACTACTAGGCTGCAATTGCTAATCCAAGCAAAACCCAGTTCAGAAATACCATTTATTAGATGTCAATAATTGCAGGATTGGTAAAGTTAGGAAAGTAGGCTCTTCACAAGCAGAATTAATCAGTATGAAGAATCTATAACCAAAATAAATAAATAAAAAATCTACTTTTGGCATGGAAAAGAAGTCCCTAAATAAACAAAGTTCTCCTCATAAAAAAGGAAGCTTTAAACCAGATTCACACTCCACTGAAGTCAGAAATATTTTGAAGATAACAACTGGAAATTTTTCCTTTCATGTGAAAATGAACCAAAACATTCACTCAGAATGACATAAAGATTCAAGATTTGAAGTAAGAACGAAGAAACCATACCTGGATGATGGATAAACACAAGTAGTAGAAGATCCAGCTGTAAATCAATCATCCAAAGAAGATGAAAAATGAAATCAGTAAAATTTTTTAGTAAACAAAAATTGCAGGTGGATGAGTGTCCAAGCCCAAAGGTACTTACTTGGGGCAGTTTGTGAGACAGTGGCACTGCCTGAGAAATCACAGCTCCCTTGAGCCTGACTCTTTTTTTGGTAATAGCTATTCACAGCATAGTCACAATGATTCTTTACAGTGTTAGGGCTGTAACAGGCACCATTTTGAACGATAGGAGTACAGTCAGCTCCAGCTCCACAAGCATAATCCAGTGACTTCTGAAGGGCTTGGTCACTGAGCCCATCTTTGCATACACAATATGTAGCACCTATAGGAGAAAAAATGAAAATTATTTAAAACAAAAACCAAAAATAGATCAGTTAGTTCACACAAATCTCCTCCCCCACACCCCAAAAAAAAAAAAAAAAATAGTACAAGAAACTAAGAAAATCAAAGGGAAAAGGCACCATACACTGTCTCCACCAATATCTTGGCCATATATGCAAAGAAAAAGTTTTTTCATTTTAAATCCTTATCAGATGGAGTAAGAGAAAACAACAAAATTAAACTCCACACTCACTTGAGAAGATCTATTTACCCATTTCACTTTTGCAGGAAAAGGCAAAAGAGAAAACCATGGCAAAAACAAGATATGAAACTTTCCCAAAATATATGTCATGATAACCCTCTAAACCTAAATCTAAAGTTTGGGAGAGAAATGAAATACTCAAAAAAATCCAGGCGCTTACTTGAATGGCCAGTAAGGGCTAAGAAAAGCACCAGGTACACTAGAACAGCCATGATTATTGAAGATCGTGGTTGAAATTTTATGAGAAAATTAACTATCTTTTATGAGAGTTGGTTGAGCTTGGAAGCAAGATGGCTAAGTGGGTTTGTGAGAGAGAAAGAGAGAAAGAGTTGATGTTGAGGGCTGTGGAGATTTCTAGACTATAGTGGAGGTGTGAAGTGTCTGTATCTGGTACATGCTTTTAAGAGGCGCTTTTATGTTTTTTACAATCATGTATTAAACTGTTAATTTAATACTTTGTAGTTTTGTACTATAAAGATTAATATATATTTATGCTAAGAATGGAGAAGAGTGATATGGGGAACTGAGCAAGCTGGAGCTTTTGTCATGTATTTGACTGTTGGTGTTGATGTATTACATTCTAACGGTCATAAACTCATGTGGGTGATCAAAGCTTAATCCAACCTGGTTTTGGTTGGTACTCTGTGATAAGGGCCAAGAGGGCCCTACAATTGAAGGTTCTTGCAGATCTTTTCTCTTATGTGCTGTCGCTTTGAGCTGCTAGCATCACTACATTTGTCCTTCTTTTTGTGCTTTTTTTGGGGCATCAATTGAAAATTTTGGTGCCTGGAATGATTCTCTTTATATTTGTAAACTGATTGGTAAGCTTTATGGACTATAGTTACCATCATGTCTTAAGCCTAAAAAAGAAATGAAAAATAAGCTCTTCCCTTGAATTCATGCACTTCTTTTTATATGTAATAAGCTTTTTTTTGTTTTTTTTTTTGGGTTATTTAGGTTAGAGCTTTTAAATCAAAACTCATGGATTTCATGAAACCTTAAAATCTACTAAATCAACCCTTTATAATTATATTTATAATAAGATTTGAATTTATGTTATTCAATTATGAATCGCGACAATTATTTTTTATTATTGAATTAAAATGATAATGAATTTCCTTTTAATATAGCGTTTAATCCAGCTACTAACTACTTTAATTTAAGTTGGACAATATTTTATATTAAATTAGGTAACTCTGTAAGAAGAAAGCACACTTTGCCATAACTTAAATATTTATTAACTTGATATTTACAAAAAAAAAAATAATCATTTATATATGTGGTCACCATTGGTACTTGGTGAAAAGCAATCTGATTACCACTTGACACGTGTATAAATTGTACTACTTAATGAAAAACAATCCAATTATCACCTGACATATAAATAATTATTACAAAGTATATGACAAAGTGTGTCTTTTTGTTAAGGCAATGTTGTATATTGTTGGATTCTTTCTTTTCTCATTTTATTCTCTAATAATGAACTGTCCGACCCTATCTTAGCTTGCATGAACTTTTAGACAATTCAGCCAACATATATAAAACCTTTAGAGCAGGTCAAAAACCTCACACACGAATTTTATTCCCAAGAGAGAGCTTTATACTTTCAGAATGTTATAGAAACAAATTATATCTTTTCTAAAAATAAAAAACAATCATATATTTTTCCAAATAAATTAAGACAACTATTATGAATCTCGACACACCAATACCATTAAAGAATTTATGCATTCAATTATAAAGATCTTTAGAGTATTCTTCTTCAAAGTAGATATTACTCCGTCATTCTCAGTTAACTTAATTGGTAAAATTTCTTGTTGTCGAATAAAAAGTCATTGTGGTTTTAATCTTATTTATACCAAATATCAATTAGTGTCTTGGTTTAATGATAAAAATCAATCATCATAGAACAAACGCTATATGTTGAAATTTTTATTATATCTATAATAATAATTAAAAAAAAATAGAGATCTACTCCTGTATATAATTCAAAACTATCCAAATTTGCTCTTATAAATTTGAATACCATTAGCTTCATCATAGTATGGTGCTATTTCTCTTCCTGGAAAAAGACAAAGGAAAAAAAGTGTATGAAATTGACTCATCATAATAGGAATTTTATAGGACAATGGAATCAAGAGTGCTTATATCTTTGTAATAACAACATTCCAAAATCTTATAAATGCAAATAGTATGATTACAAACAACAAAGGGGCCAAGACACTTCAGGGTTTTATCTACTCATCTCGATGTAGATGTTTAGCACATTAATAATATTCAACTTTTCAAAACATATTCTGTCGCCATTTTCAATATTTATTAATCATGTTGATGTGATCTCGTTGTTCTAAAGAACAAAAGTCTATGGAATAGTATGAATTCACACACTCATTCGCATCATGTTTCACAGCTTATCAAGCTAGCAAATTGTGACTGGTGTGTAAAAATTTTGTATCAATTAATTCATGTGAAAGGGATGAGGAAAAAAAATGGAAAAAAGTGTGTTTTGCATGTAAGTATAGAACTATAAAATAGATCTTTCAAGAAAGGTAGCCAACCGACACAGCCGAAGACATTTTATATTACGTTATAAAATTGATTTGTTAATTGATTTGTGGTTGGCCTTTCGTTCTTGAGTAGTTTTAGACAATTTGGCCTTTTAGAAACATACTCAAACTCAAACCCACGTAGACATGTATTGGTCCAAGGCACCCTACTCTACCACTAGGCCAAGCAGTGCAACGCAAGTCAGCATATACCGACAAGTAAAATAGGAATTGATATTAGAATATGCATAAAAAATTTGACAAAAAACTTCAAGCATAATTCATGTGATAGCTTGTTTGATAAATAAAAAAATGATGTCAATAATGAGTTTTGATAAGAATCAATAAAATCTTATTAACTCTATTATTGTGAATTTTTGTGTATGCTAGCATTGCTCTAACTAGAAAGGACTCTCTCTCTCTCTCTCTCTCTCTCTCTCTATATATATATATATATATATATTCATGGGGTTATTTACAAGTTTGGATACAAACTCAAGTATGTCCCTCCTTGCATTTATGTATGTGACAACCGGTTGTTACGATCATGATTTAAGGTTGTTGATTAGCAAGAAAAAAGGGTATATTATTGTTCCTTATTCTATGATTCTATCAATTAAAAACGAAATTCACTTCTTTATAGTGATATCTATGATGATGGTGATGATGATTGATGAACCCCACACCACCCTTTGAGCCTTTACCAATTTGAAGCAATGAGCAAACATTTGACGCATTGATAATAAAATATGTTAGTGTTGTTGAGTAATTAATATATCGAAAGAGAGAAAAGTAAAAAGCAGATATTGGATTTTAATGTAGTTCAACTTAATGGCTTTTGTTCATAAGACAAAACTTTTAAATACTATATCTTTGTTATTGAAATCGTGTTTTACAGTAAACCAAATATAGAGTTTATATATTAGAGAAGCCTAGGCTAACCTTAAAGTTAGGTTTTTGGACCATGACATCTCTAATATATAACATAAAGTCCTACTTAAACCATGAACAATATACATCCTATGAGATTTGGAGAAATTTTAGAGACTTATCTCTTTTAGAAAATAACACTCCTCTCCTAAAAGTTTGTGATCCATATATAGCAAAAATAGTAACTGAAATATTTTTCCCTTTCTTTCTCTCTTTTTACTTTTAGAATCAAATGCTTATTCAAAGTAAACTTTAGGTAATGATTAACAGTCTTTAAGGGCATAGTGCTATTTTTAAAATAAAAGCCAAGTTTTTAACATTTTTCCCAAATGTTAGGATTGGTCATGTAATTCCCATTGAATTAAACAGGACATCACCTCCAAAAAAAAAAAAAGTGAAGTCCAATTATCTCTAATTCAATGGTATTAGTCATCTCTAACACATAACTAAGGGTGTGCAGCTAACCCGCCAAAACCGACTTGACCCAACCCAATCCACCGAGTTGGGTCGGTTTTTAGGACTTGGTGGGTTGGGTTGGGTTACAAAATTTTTTCTGATAGCGGGTCAGGTTGGGTTCAGGCCATAAAATTCTAAACCTGCCAAACCCGACTCGACCCACCTATATATTTAATATATATTTTAAATATATTATATAATTAATAAATTTTTTTAAATAACCAGCTCTTCCTCCTATCCTATATAAAAACCAATATTAATGTATATTAGTTCATATATTAATGTAAAACTGAGTTGGAATATTAGTTCATATATTAATGTATATTTTGTTTATCAACTCAGGTAGCAGGTGTGATATTTTTTTTTTGCTCAATTTAATAATAATAGTAATAAAATAAAAAATTGTCCAACCTATGGGTTCAATCCGACCCATGTGGGTTGGGTTAGACTTATGTGATGGGTTGGGTTGGGTTGGGTTGAATTTTTTTTAAACCATCATGGTGGGTTGGGTCAAAAAATCTCCTTACCCGACCCATGCATACCCCTACTAATAGAACATAAAGTCCTACTTAAACCATGAACAATATACACATTCTTTGAGAGTTAGGTGAAATTTTAGAGACTTATCTCTATTTTAGAAAATGACACTCCTCTCCTAAAGGTTTGTGATCCATATATAGCACAAATAGTAACAGAAAAATTTTCCCCTTTCTTTCTCTTCTTCTTCTTCTTCATTTTTTTTTTTTTTTTTTTTTAATTTCAAAATCAAATGCTTATTCAAAGTAAACTTTAGGTAATGATTAAATAACAGTCTTTAAGGGCATGGTGTCATGCAATACCCAGTGAATTAAACAGGTCAAGTCCAATTATCTCTAATAATAAGTTCATAATCAATTAGTCCCACAGGAAATGGTTATCAATATGACTATATGAGGAGGATAAGTTTTCCTTTTCCATTACGTGGGCCATAAAAACAAACAAGTTTGGTGGAAACCAAAAGGAAAAACACTAGGAACCATTCTTTGAAATTCTGTGGTTGCTTTTGGATCACTTTATGTATTGATCATTCTCCAAAGTGTTTGATTGGGGTTTTGAAATTCCTTACTAGCCGAAAAAAGAGAATAATTGGACCACGATCACATAGACATTTATAGGTAGATGCCCTCTTCACCTCTCTTATCTTCATGAGCGTGTATTTTCATACTTATAAAAGTTATGAAGAATCAAAATTTTCCCTTTACCTCAAAAATTCATAACATTCTGTTCAAACATAACAAAAGGGATTCTTAAAAAGAGAGAATTTTGCTTTTGGGGGAGTGTGGCCAAACAGGTTTGTTGGGACTTGGGATCAGCCTATTCAATGAATTTTCTAGCTTATTCAAACTTTCTTGCTACATAATTTAGTGTTGGCCGGTGGGTTCAATATGTTATGAAAATCTAGGCAAATATAAAAATTGTAAATACTATCATTTTTGAAAGACATCCAAACTAAAACACGTGCCCCATCATCTAATAATGTGTGGTTGCAAGCAAGGGTTTGATTATTGTGCACATTTTGTCTTGAATTCTTTGCTTTTGTACAAAGATCTTTGGTCCTACCATACAGCGAATGCCACCTGTTAAATTATGAATTTAAATATATATAATAGGACTAATTGGTTTGTTTCACATACAATATATGTGAGCTTAATTCAATCCTCTAGGAAAATACAATGCCCATACTTGATGGGAAATATTGCCTGTTTTTTAGACAAATATGAATTAGTCGTTTAACAATTATTCCAACACTTCAAATGGTGAATTCAAATAATTTAACTATTGATTTAGCAAAAAATAAAATAAAAATAAACCATTGTTCTACTTCTAAAATCTCCTATTGATACTTAACATGAGAGACATACTCTAATTTTATTGATAAATTATCACTAAATCCAAAAATTGAAGCTATTTAAAAAATAATGAATTTAATCATGGGATACGTTAATTAGTGTTAAACATGACATAGATACGTTATGTGTCCAAAAATGATAAGTGTCACTCTTGTGTGTTATTTAGTGCACTAAACTGGAACTTTGTCCATCTAATATAGGCAGATTTGCATTGAGGTTTTGACTTTGCATTTCAAGCCTTGACAGGCCTAAGTTACTATTCAACCATAAAGATTGGGTATTAGCCCAAGTGGCTAGAAAGCTATTTCACTAATATGTAGGTAGTTTGGTATTTAAATTCAAAACCTGATTGAGGCCTTGCCATTTGCCAATGTTCAGAATTAGCAAATCAAGATCCTCGTAGCCAGCCTTGTAGAATTGACTCTTCCTACAGAATTATATCACTGAACAAAGAAATAAAATGTGAGTTAGTCACAAGTTGCACCAAATGAGCCCAGCCTGTACCATCATAGGCTTATGAAGCTTAGCGAGTTCTTGGGCCCCGGTGCTTGGAGCTCTCTGAAATTTATCAATGTCTCAAGAACTGTCCATTCAAAACTTAGGCCCAATCAAACTATCCAAAGAAATAATAAGGAGACATAATAATCTCTATTTGTTTTTTGAAATTTAAACAGGAAAATACTGTTAATTTTGACAAAATCGTAAAAGATCAGTTTTATTTCTTTATTATTTATTATCTCTTATTTAAAAGGATATACCATTTACGTCAAGTATATCTTTAAGGCCAATTATCAGTTTACATAAATAGTGGAATGTAAAGTAAACATGGTAGGCAAAATGAGTTTAGGCAAAATAATTTCTTAAAGTGGCAAAGCAAATAAATATTTGCCACTTTTGGAGAAACTGAGAAAGTGTACAATCCTTTTATTGAGGGTGATGATCTAGTGATTATTGGGCTTACTCACAATTGGCTTGGGGGTGGAGGTATTAAGTTTGAATCTCGCAATAGAAAGCGTTTAGGAAATATTGCATGCTCTCGGTTCAATGCTAAATGCCTCTAGTGCTCTCGTGGGGTTGAGATTACAGTTATAACGCACCGATTCTTCTACTTGCAAGCTTAAACCCAACAGTTAGGATGCTATTATGAAAAAAAAAAAATATATATATAAATAAAAAACCCACTCTACTCACCTTCGCAATATATAGCCACATTAAATCCAAGAGATTATAAATGGAAAGAGGTCCAATTCTATTGCCCCCCAAAAAAAGGCCACATTGGGCCGGTTTATGAGTTGTCCAATGGATTAAGTCATTAACAATGCAATGCTAGCCCAGAAAGATGGTCATCTATATTGTCCAAGTGCACCCAACTCAGCTACCACACATCCAAACTTGGGACATCATCGGCGTTCAGTTCTACTATGCTTCGTTTTTATATCACAGGCAGACCAGTAGACCCAAAAAAACTGAATCATGTCAACCTTGCCAAGGTCCTTTGTGAAGGGGTTGGGGTCGACTTTGTCAGTGGGATAGGGGCATAGACAGAATGTGAATTCGATCTGGTTAGAGGGAGAATTAATGGAGATTAGACAAAACGAACTAATATATATATATATATATATATATATAGACACACAAAGAAGGAGGAGACGAGGACGAAGGAATGTGGCGGGTTGAGGGTGATGGCATGGCATATTCCAGAAAAATGAAAAGTTTGAAAAGGTTAGATATTTGAAAAGTTTTTTTTTTTTTTTTGAGAGAGAGAGAGATAGTTACGTCATGTTGCTAAGCTCGCAATTTGAGCCATTTTCTCTCCGACTCCAATCACTTTGTATATGGGGAGGTGCCAATTCAGTTATAAGTCTCTTGGCATATTTGAAAAGTTTTATGCTAAAAAGACGTTAAATTGGATAGGTTGTATTGGGCTAAGGTGGCACAAAAGCTTGTGTAAACACATTTTAATAATGTGTTCATTTCATATTAGCCGGTACTACAAGGTCAGCTCCTTGATTACCTAAGTATTTCCCTTAAAATATAACCCAACATTTACGTTCATCATTCAATTGAGGAAATCCTAACCTAATTTGATATTTGCTACTGAAATTAAAATCACCCTATTTATCACATGTCAAAAATACTTCTGAAAAGAAACAAAGAAAGCCAACACAAATCAAACAATAATCTCAAAATTATGGGACATCAGACTTGACTAGTAACTACCGAAATCAACCATTAATTATTGAATTCAAATAACCTAAACCATGCACTGCACGTAGCATAGTCAAAGAAGAGTATGTGGCTTAATTATATGCGATGATTAAGAAATTGGATACAATTTCCTTATGGGACAAAATGGATGATTGAGAAATTGGATTCAATTTCCTTATGGGACAAAATGGTACTGCCGAGCATTCACATTAATGAGTTAGAAAAAGTGGTAAGATATACACATTTTGGTCCAAAAATTGCCCATATCAGTGGGTGTATAGATGCGTAAATATACAATCTTGCTTGTGTAAATGATTTTTTTTTTTCTCTCTCTCTTCCCATCTGCTATTGTCCACTGAATTTAGGATAATATATATATGTATGGGCTCAAATCACCAATAATTCACTTTGAGATGTGTTACAAGGTCTAGTGTTAAGCAGTGCTGTGTACAACAATGGCTAGCAAGGAAAGGCTCTTCAATCCAACTTTATTGCTTATAATTATCATGTCATCCTTGTGGCGTTCGTCAGCGGCCTTAGACACGCTAAAGCAAGGCGATGTTCTTAATTCTTCCCAGTACCTCGTTTCTGCCAAACAGAGGTTCACCTTGGGATTCTTCAGCCCTACTTCTTATTATGGAAACAACAATAACAGTTGGCAATTTGGTACACAAATTATACGGAAAATAGAGTAGTATGGGTCGCCAACCGAAACAAACTTATTTCACATGATTCAAGCGCGTTTCTTACCCTTGACCATCTGGGAAAGTTGATGATCAATTCCAGTGGATTTGGAGGTGATCCTTATTTTGTAATATATTCTGGTGGTGAAACTGAAAACACTAGTGTTACTCTACTAGATACTGGCAATTTAGTAGTATCAGAAGTGAACTCCAATGGCTCTATTGGAAGAAGCTTGTGGGAAAGCTTTGATCATCCCACTAACACGCTTCTGCCAGGGATGAAATTGGGTGTCAATCACAAAACTGGGCGTAATTGGTCTCTTATTTCATGGTTGGCACAAGATGATCCAGCATCAGGAGCCTTCACACTCGAGTGGGAACCTAAGACAAAGAGATTGGTTATCAAGCGGCGAGGGGTACCTTATTGGAGTAGCGGTCTGCAGGTGAGCAGCTCGAAGAATGTATCCTTGTTTGAATATATTCACCCCACCAAAGGTCAGGATTACAATATCAATACGGATGCAGAAGGGCAGTACTTCACTTATTCTCTTGACACTGGATTTGTACCACCTTTAGACTCGTCGGATCGAGGAAGATCGGAATGGCAGTTACAATACTGGGGCCCAATAATGGATAGAAGTACTTCAATTATGAAGATGAATTTTTGTTATGGTTACGGTATGGAAGCTGAAGGATGCGAGATATGGGATCAACCAAAGTGCAGATATTACAACCAAACGTTTGAGCAAAAATCTGGATTCTTTAAACATATTGGTCCTGATGGTCAACTACAAGATGAGGCGGCTGGCAGTGTTGATGATGACAATACAACCATTGGTCCTGCTGATTGTAGAGCTCGTTGCTGGAATAACTGTGACTGTCGGGGCTTTAATGGAGACGACGGAACTGGATGCCAGTATTGGACAGGAAATGTAAAATTCGAGCCTGATGATGGAGTTTCTCGTTCAAGAATTTTAAAATATGTTCTAACAGATCCTCCAAAAGGTGAGAGTTCGAAATAATGCTTTACGTGAAACTACAATTATCTTATCTTAGACTTCTTAGTTATATATATAATGTTTGTATTTTAATTTTAATTGCAATAGCACAGTGAGCTGACTTCATATAACCATGTTCGTGAAATATGTTCTAAACACCATATTAGTCCAAACAAATTTTAATGCATCAATTAAAAAAATGGTTTATTAAAAGTAAATAAAATTTTATTTCACTTTCCCACACTTTCTCAACCAAACAGATTAGATCCACCACCTTTTATCAAAATTGCTAGTGCCCTCCTCCCTTTAATGTGTCTCCCTCCTCTCCAACAACATTCACCCCATCGTCATCTTAGACTCCCTCCAAAACACCTCTTTCAAGGTCATCGATGTCCTCATTACCTTGGCCATCCCACTCAAGGTTTTCGAATATGACTCCCTTATCAAATCTACTTGTACCTCTCTAAGGTTTTAGACAGTACTGCACTCTCCTTGCTTCCTTCACTATTCATGTTGTCCGCTTCTCACCTCCTCTTCACCGCTGTCAACTTAAAAGAGTTTTTGGGAGTTGGAAAAACCAAAAGGTTTTAGGGAACCAGCTGAAAGGATCCGTGTTTATGAGAGAGAGAGAGAGAGGTTTTTTTCCCCCAAATTCAATATAATTTTTTATTACATTAAAATTCAAATTGAATATTTTATTTAATAATGAATTTTAAATTATAAAATGGTATCTGCATTTCAATTCCATCATTGATAGCAAATGGAAGTTAGGATCTGTTTGGATACAGCTGAAAATTGAAACTGAAAACTGAAAAATACTGTAGCAAAATAATTTTTAAATGTATGAATAGTACCGTGAGTTATTTTTAATGAAAAAGTGGTTAAAAAGTGAAATTTATGGGTTCGTAAACAGTGCACAATTTATGAAAAAGTCAAACTTTTCGTCTCAGGGAATGCTGAAAAGTAAAAAAAAAAAAAAGAAAAAAAAAAAGAGAAATGCAAACACGTTTGGGAAGCGCAAAACGTGCTTCCCAAACGCACACTTAGTTTAAGTGAGTGTTTGGATTGGAATTATAATTCCTGTGTTTTTGCTTTTTTTTTGCCCTTTTTTTGACTTTTCAACCTATTCACTGTTCACTTTTCAACTTGTGCACTGTTCATAGCAAAATAAGTGGTGGAGTGCAATCCAGTGAGTCCCATGCACAACTATGGGACCCACAAACCTCACTTTTCAGCAATTTTTTCATTAAAAATGAGTTTCACGGTATTATTCACACATTTAAAAATTATTTTGCTATAGTGTTTTCAGTTTTCAGCAAAATAAGTTGTATCCAAACGAACCCTAAGAGTCAATTTCACAAATTTGGAAAACTCAGGAAGCAAAAGAAAAAATTGAAACCTTAGTGGGTTAGTTTGCAAGTAATCCAAACTCTAGGGGAGTGTTTTTTCATTTTGGCCTTATGTTAATGTTAGCATATAATTATTACCGCCAGAAAGGAGGGGAAGTTAAAAAGTTCACTCAAAAACTTAAACAAATGTTTGCTTGACCTTTGCTTAATTCTCACTCGAATTAAAATTTTGTCATTCCACCTGTTTAAATTAAATTTCCCTATATAAAACAACCCTTACTATATAGAGAGATAGACATTGCTATACATGAGAAAATTTGAGAGCCAAATTTCCTTTAGCCAAAGAGGTCCAAATTCCTCTCCTTTGAGCGTTTCTCTCTTAGTGTTCAGAATTACATTTTGAGAGTTTCTTGCCTTGAGCTTGAACGGCTGAAACTGTTAAATCTTTGCAACCACAGAGTTAGTTCTTCGACAATTAGTCGTTGTTGTTGATTATTAGAATTCCAAGATATTGCAGACGAGGTTCGTTCATAGAGAAAGTTCATGTGGAAGAATTTGCAGACGAGGTTTTGTATGTATGTAGGTTGTTTACCCAAAAAAGAAACGCTAAGTAGGTTATTATACCCATTGCTTCTAGTGACTTTTGTAATCAAACCTAGGAATCTTCTGTAACCCTTTGATCATTTTTTTTTTTCCTTTCACATGTTCAAAGACTATAACTTTTATCCAAACAAAGTGAGATTGAGAGAGGCGAATAGGCGTTACATAATACTTGATCTTTTACCATTATCATGAAAGGAAAATAAATATGGTTTTATTTGTACATATAAACAGATGAAATAGGCAAATCGAATGATAAAGGAAATGAGAAATGGATTGTACCAGTTATCGTTACTGCTATACTTGTGCTTTTCTTGGGCACCTTCAGCTTATGGAGGATATATCGACAACGAGGTATATAATCACAAATAATATTTTTATTTTTATTTATTGCATTGTGTTCAAAACTTTATGCACAATTTTGTGAATGACTAGTATACTTTGATATTATATATATAACAAAACAGTTGACGTTGAAAGAAGGGAAGAGAAACACCTACTTCAGCTCACAACACCTGATAGATTATTAGATGCAGATGAGCTTGAAATAGACGGAAATGCAAGACATAACATAAAAGTGTTCAGCTTTGCATGCATTGCAGCAGCTACAAATAACTTCTCGCCTGAAACTAAGCTTGGAGAAGGTGGTTTTGGACCAGTTTATAAGGTATGTTTCCAAAAAAAAAAAAAAAAAAAACTTGTTAAGATGTTTATTAACTTATGATTGACAATGTTGAATAATTGACGTTGTATAAACTAAAGGGAGCATTACCTGAGGGGCGAGAAATAGCAGTAAAAAGGTTGTCAAGAAATTCAGGACAAGGATTAGTAGAGTTCAAAAATTCGCTTATTCTTATAGCTAAACTCCAACACATGAATCTTGTCAGACTCCTTGGATGCTGCTTTCAAGGAGAGGAAAAGATGTTGATTTATGAGTTCATGCCCAACAAAAGTTTGGATTCCTTTCTCTTCGGTTAGCATCACTCTCACTTTATTCTTATGCAATTTTACATATTTTGTATTGAATATATCATCAATTTATTAATTATGAGTATAATGAAATCATCATACTTCACTATTCCTTGTAAGACAGATCCAACTAAAAATTATCTATTGGACTGGAAAATACGAGTCAATATCATTGAAGGAATTGCTCAAGGACTACTTTACCTTCACAGATACTCAAGGTTAAAAGTAATACATAGAGATTTGAAAGCTAGTAACATTTTGCTAGATGAAAACAAGTGTGCCAAAATATCTGATTTTGGTATGGCAAGAATTTTCAAGCATGATGGATTGGAAGCAAATACTAATAGAATTGTCAGGACATAGTAAGTTAGAACTTGTTTATTTTGGTAGTTAGATGAATTAGTTGTTCTTACAACTCCACTAATCCATTGGTTTTTGTCTTAGTGGTTACATGTCTCCTGAGTATGCCATGGAGGGCATTTTCTCTGAAAAATCTGATGTCTTCAGCTTTGGTGTTTTAATGCTTGAAATTGTGAGCGGAAGGAAGAACAACAACTTCTATAATGTTAACGGCACCCGGAACCTCATAGGATATGTAAGTTTTTGAAGCTTATTACAGATTTAGCTATCTTCTTCATCAAAAATTCCTTTTTTTTTTTTTTTTCACTTTCCAAAATTTTGATACAAATTATGCCTATTTAAGGCATGGGAGTTGTGGCAAAGAGATGCTGGGAAAGACATAATGGATCCAACTTTAAAAGATTCATGTCCTATGCACCAATTGCTAAGATTCATTCATGTGGCTCTCTCATGTTTAGAAGATAATGCGGCGGATAGACCTACAATTCTAGAAGTTATTTCTATGCTTAAAAATGAAACTGCACCACTTCCTATTCTTAAAAAGCCAGCATTTTTCACGGGAAGCAATGTCAATAATGAAGATTTACAGAGAAAATGGTCAGAAAACTATTCAATAAATGGCTTGTCCATTTCTAGAATGGATGCAAGATAGAGGTATGACTTTCCACAACTATGCATTTCTATATAGTTACACTTTTTTCCCCTTTTAAAATATGATAAAAATAAACGAAAATGAAATATTACAAAAATAATTCAAAGGAAATGCAAACTAGTATTTACATTCCCCCTGGGGAAAATTATTTTATACCCTTGAAATATAACGAGGTGGTGCTCTTTCTTCTCACATAAATGGTGGAACTTACAATGAATTTAATTAGCATGAACCACTATTCATCTTCTTCTTTTTTGCAAATGAACCACTATTCATCTAAGAAGAGTATCACATTGATCATCTTTTGTTTTTTTGTTTTTTTTTTTTTGGAGAAAGATCACATTGATCATCTTAGTACAACTGTATTGAACAATTATTCCATATCATTAAACCGACATGGTCTATATAAGATTCAATGAAAAAAAAAAAAGTATTGAAAAGTAGATCCAGCAAAATTTGAACTGAATCCATAAGTTCATTCAAATTAAGTGGATAAAAACAAGAATAAATAGGAAACCTTGTATTTGACCCGACCACTCAAGCAAGTGGGGTAGGATTGACCGAGGGTTACACGAGTACCCATTTCTTCTTCTTCTTCTTCTTCTAAAGAAACCCTACCCCTAATTTCCTTTTATTTTAAATTTTAAGTTATTATTTAAATCATTTATAGAATAGTTATAATTTAAACTTTTAACTTTTGAATTTTGAATTTTTATTGACTTGTTTTAATTTATATTAAAGCCATATTAAATTTTCTTTATTTTAAATGAAAATATTAATAATATTACTCTCCAACTTAAGTTACATTTCTTAAATATGAATATTTTTGGTAATAGATTTGAACTAAAATAAAGTAGTTTTTTTTTTTTTGTAAGTTTATTACAGATTTTTTGTGAGCAATTTATTATTTTTCTTTACTTATCATGTTATATTTTATTCTTAAAACTTTTTATATTTAATTATTTTATAAGTCATTAATTTTATTCATATTTTATATATGACAGGTGCTCTCAAGGATGATCTTTGGACCACGGTATCCAATTTTTATTGTCCTTTTATGAAATTAATAGAGTACTAAATTGTTAAAGTTACTAGTTTGTGTTTCTTTGTTGTATTGAAAGAAATATAAAAAGAGTTTGTCAGAATTTCTTTTTTTATTGTTTGTACGTGGAAAAAAATAAATAAGATAGTTTGCCCATCTAAAAGCAACCGCATTAGTCCTTCCAAAATAGAAAAAGCAGACAATTTTACACATTTTACCCAAAAATTGACCCACATCAGTGGAGCTAAACTTGTGCAAGTTTCCATTGTTGCTATAGTAACTGTGTATCTTTACACGGCTACTGTGGCTTTGCATTTCACTTTGAACTTTTTTATTCTTTTTTCTCTCACTAAGTCAGATTGTTCTCAACTTCTCTCTCTTTTCCTCTAGCTCCAAAGCCTCTTCTTTCTCGATCTCACACACTCTCTCTCTTCGTCTAAGCAACAATCATCTATGCCTATCTTTGAAAGATCGTCTCTTTGATTCTGCTTCTCTAGGCTTGGAGTTGGAGATCACACTAAAATATTTTATCATCTTCATTCTTAGGTTTCTAAAATTTTCTGGTTCATCAATGGAGTTTTGGTATGTGTGGAAGTTCAGATGCGATAATTTAGGTGTATGAGTGATTTTTAGAGTTTGCAGTTTCTCTCTTTCTCATAGTATATAACCTCAAATCATTGGGTTTTGGGTACGATTTGTTGGAAATTTTGTTGTGTTTTGGGTTTTGCTGGAAACGCAGAAGCTGGGTTTTGATATTTGAGAATCTTAAAAAGATGGGTTTTAGGTTTTGATATTTGAGAAGTTGGGTTTTATTTAAGATTTGTTGGAAATTTTGTGTAAGATTTGATTTTTGAGATGGGTTTTGGGTTTTACAGGAAATTTTGGTTGGTAGGGCTGTGAGAACATACACAACAAATTATTTGAAAACAAATATTTGAAATACATCATCTAAAGTTATCTTTATCCTCAAGATGAATTTGAGATAAGAATTGGCTGCATCTTTATCTATTACAGAGGTTGATTTAGAGTTGGAGTCTTTGTTGTATCCTAGAAGGGCAGTATGTGTGCAAATTGGGGTTGGTTTTTGGCTGAGGAGGGGAGAGAAATTATTTGGGAGAACAATAAAAAATTAATACTTAAATGAAATGTGGTGTAAAATAGATAATATGATGTAGAGTGTTTTGAAAAGTGGTTGTGTAAAATAAAAAAAGTGAGTTTTTATGCTAAAATAGACAGAAAATTTTGCACAGACTAATGCGAATGCTCTAATATAAGCAGATTTGCATTGAGGTTTTGACTTGCATTGAAATTTGCAAGCCTTGATTGTGGCCTAAGTTATTGTTCAACCATAAAGATTGGATATTAACCAAAATGGCTAGAAGGCTGTTTCACTTAGAGCATTAGCATTGGTGGTGCAAAAAATTTAGCAATTTAGCACCACAAAAGCCTACTTTGTCTATTTTACCACCTCACTTTACAAAACACCCAATATTAGTAGTTTTATTTTAGCATTCAACATAATAAAATAATATATTTACTACAATAAACAATAACCACCACCCCCAACACAATAAAATAATATAACTTTTAATAAAATATAGTTTTTTTCACCAATAGCCAATTTTTTTAGCTTTCCTTCCACCATTGCTTGGTGGTGCTTTTTAGCACCACCAATACTAAGAGCACTAGCATCCGAGTGGCCAAAAAAGTTCTATTTTACCACCTCAAAAGTTACTTTATCTATTATACCAACTTACTTTATGTGAGAGTGTTTTTTTTCTTAGCACACAGGCCCAAGTAGAGACAAGGATCCCGGGCCCAAATACTTGTTGTTTTGGTGGACTGGGCTTGGTTCACCGCAGCTAAATGGGGCTGATTACGAACCAAGTTGTGCGCAAGTCACATAAAGCTCCTCAAGATGAAAAATGCAATTCCTCTTAGTACCTCAAGGCGTACTGTCGTGGGATCCCGGGCATACTGTCGTGGGATCCCGAGGCGTATTGGGCCTATAAGAACCCAGAATGCTCTGGTTCTCTGAACTATATGATCTTTTCCATGTTTATTATGTAATAGAGCTTTGTCCTTTCCCTTTACCTCTATGGGTGCTACATAAAAAAACACATTACACATATCTTCAAATAATTGTTAGTTTCTTAGATTAGGATATACATTTTAATACATATACATATATGTAAATGAGTTTCATGAGAATGATTCTGCCACGAGGATCCTGGCCCCAATTCTCACAGACTTGGTGCTTTTGCACAAGACTTGTGGGATTTGGAACTCAAGTCCGAGTGGCTTTGCTTGGGCTTTGCCTTCCAAGATAGTTAGGTGAGAAGGATTTTAGCAAGAAACAGTAAAGGAAGACAATGTAATAAAGAAATACATGAAATAATTGTTAGAGATCCTCAAATCAATATGAGGTATTTCATTATTTTTCTTGATTGTGGATTACAATATGCTCACTAAGACGTGATACAAGGTTCAACTAAGTTCAAAAATTACAAACTTTAATAGCTATTCAAGCTTCCAAGACTTGCAAAGTTTGAATTTGTTGAATCCGAGTATGTGCTATAGTGGCTGTCTCTGGGATACCGAGAGCGGTTCCTCTGTTTTCTTTTGATTTTACAGAGCTTTTCCTATAGTTCTATATTCACGTGATACAAGGTTCAACTAAGTTCAAAAATTACAGACTTTGATAGCTATTCAAGCTTCCAAGACTTGCAAAGTTTGAATTTGTTGAATCCGAGCATGTGCTATAGTGGCTGTCTCTAGGATACTGGGAGCAATTCCTCTATTTTCTTTTGATTTTACAAAGCTTTTACTATGGCTTTGTTGTGATATCTTTTCTCATATCAAAATGGTGATGAATCCCCCCCACCTCAGCATGGGTTTTGTCTTCCTTTTATAGTGCGATTCTAAGGCTTCGAGGCACGAGTCATTTCTCTCTTTTGCCCCTCAGAACTCGTACTGTGTCAGCTACCTAGAGGCTGGTCATTTCCTTTTTTTCTTATAATTTCTTCCTTTTGGTGCGACCAAGCAGAAAGCCCCTAGCTGGTTTTCCATTTCAAGGTTCCCTCCGTTCGCTGATCTTCAACTATTTGGCCTTTTCTTCCACTTTTCCAACTTTTGGTTGCACTCCATCCTTGTCATTTTCCTCAAATAGTTGGAATCTTTTGCTGCTGGGTTGAAAGCTCCTTCTAGTTACCTCTTTTTTTTATGGTTTTCTCATTGTTGGTTCCTTGAGGCACAGCTCTTGCATTTTGCTTCGTACTTTCTGATCCCACTGTATGTCTGGGCGCATGAGACCTGCATGCTCTTTGTCTTTTATCCCTCTTTTGAACCTGCTTCAATCCCACTTTAGCTATGCTGCACGTCCCGAGGATCCCGAGCCTCTGGTAGCCTCTGGGGATCTCGGCCCAGTTCTTTCACTGGAATTTGCTGGACTTTTTAATGGCCTTTTTTGCTGGAAATCTGAACATACATAGGGCCTTGATGTCGATTCTTCTTACTGCACGAATTGGGCATTCTTTATTTTTTTATGGAATGGGCTTTGTTGTGAAATTTTGGACCTCAACACTTTACAATACACCTAACATCTCAGTTTCTATATTTATACCATCTCATTTAAATAATCATTTAAATAATACTAATATTTATTGAAATGAGAAGGAGTTTGCGTGTAGCTGAATTGAAATGAAAGAGAAGGAGCTTGCGTGTAGTTGAATTGAAAAGAGAGAATGTCAGATATTTAAATTATAACACTAATATTTATTTTTCATCCAAGTGAACAGTTGGTTCTTTATATAAGAACCAACTGTTCACAAGTTGCAAAATTTTTTAGAAACCCATACCCGGATGTTGGGTGTTTTTTGAAGTTTTGGTTGTAAAATAGCAATTTCGGAGTGTTTACACCTCAAAATGCTAGTGCTCTAATGCAGTAGGTAGTTTGGTATTCAAATTCAAAACCTGATTGAGGCCTTGCCAATATTCAGAATTAGCAAATCAAGATCCTTGTAGCCATCCCTGTAGAATTGACTCTTCCTATAGTCATATTATTGAACAAAGAAATAAAAAGTGAGTTAGTCACAAGTTTCACCAATTGAGCCCAGCCCATACCATCACAGGCTTATGAAGTCTAGCGAGTTCTTCGGTCTTGGTGCTTGGAGTCTCTGAAATTTGTTAATGTCTCTGGAAGTGTCCATTCAAAACTTAGGCCCAAGCATACTATCCAAAGAAATAATAAGGAGACATAATCTCAATTTGTTTTTGAAATTCAATCAGGAAAAATACTGATTAATTTTCACGAAATCCTTAAGGACATAAAGATCAGTTTTATTTATTTATTTATTATTTAGTACTATCTCTTATTTATAAGGATAAACGGTGGTACACCAAGTATATATTTAAGGACAATTATTAGTTTACATGAGTAGTGTTAGTGAAATGTAAATTGTTCATTGTAGGTAAAAAGTTTTTTCTAAAGTGGCAAAGCAAATAAATATTTGCTACTTTTAGAGAAAGTGTACAATCCTTTTATCGAGGGTGGTGGTCTAGAGTAGTGGTTATCGAGGTACCACATTTGAACCCCACAATAGAAAGTGTTTAGAAGATTGTTGAGGTACGAATTTTCGGCCCTGATTTCATCAGCCCACTCCCTAAAAAATCCCCACACAAGCCCATAAATTATTTTGAGCCCACATAAATATTCCCCATATATTACCCAAATATTCTCTATGTTATTGGGCTCCCATAAATATTCCCTATATAAGCCCCATAAATTGCCTTGGGCCCTCTCACAAATACTACCCATTGTATCCCACATATTATCTAACTTGGGTTTTCACAAAAAATACTCACCATATTGCTACCAAAATTGAGCCACAAAATTATGCTATCTCCACAAAAAAGCCCAAAATCATTTAACTTGAGGGCAAAATCCGAAAAAGCCCAACAAAACCCTCTCTAAAGCCCGTTACGATACGGCACCTATAAAGCCCATTACGCTACGGCACCTCCAAAACCCGTTGCTACACGACACCTTTACAAAGCCCGTTGCTACACGACACTCTTACTAAGTCCGTTGCTACATGGCAATATTTTTACAAAATCCTACAAAGCTCAAATAATAATTTGACACCTATTTTCATGAAGCCCAAATGATAATTTGGCACTTATTTTACAAAGCTTAAATACTAATTTGGCGCCTATTTTACAAAGCCCAAATATTAATTTCGCACTATTTTACAAAGCCCAAATATTAATTTGACACTTATTTTACAAAGCCTAAACATTAATATTTGGCACTATTTTACAAAGCTCAAATATTAATTTGGCACTTATTTTATAAAACCCAAATATTATTTTGGCAACTATTTCATAATGCTCAAATGCTATTTTGGCACATATTTACAAAATCAAATATTATTTTGATACTTGTTTTACATATACTAAATCCCTCACCCATGGGAAATATAATTACTCATCCTTCAGGAAATACCTCTCTTACAAAATTTATAAAAGCTCATGTATATCACCCATGGCAAAACTCTTCATTTTGTAGGGATAACCAAGCTCAAAGAAGCTCAACTACAAAGCCTAGCTGAGCTAGCCCAGCTTATACACAAATCCTAGCAACTAAAGCTGACGTGAGCTAACCAACCAAATTTCAGCACAACTTAACAGCTGGAGCCCACTGCCATCAAGTTCCAACTTGTCCAATCAAATTAGAAGAGGACATGTGTCCATCAGGGGTTAAACCCTTCCTTCACAAGCTGAAATTCCATCATTTCTCATGTGACATAAAACTGAAAGTGACATGACAAAAGGTTGGGAAGCTTCAGCCAGCTGTCCTTTCTTTCTTCTCTAGCCCATTCGGTCAAGAACCAAGAGCAGCCATGACCAGGCCATGAAAGCTCCTGAAACAACTTGAAATCAATTCATTTTCATACAAAAAACGTGTTCTCTCTGGTTCATGGACCAAGCACATGAACCCCAAATGGGTAAACTTAGGAAAATGTGATTTGGAGGGCACCAAGGGGATCCCAGTAAAGTTCCCAGCAAGGGCTCCAGGATTGACACCTGTCTTGGGGGTGATACAATTTGCCCCAAGGAACTCTAATTCTAGCAGCAGCATAACCAAGATCATTAGCCTAATGCATGCTTTAATCCCATCAGCCAAGGCCAATCAACATTCAATGTTAAGTCAGAATCTCAGCTGTTATTACCCAAAACAGCAAGAACCTTCTAAAAGTTGAGCTTACCACTCTTAGCTAAAATCCTATGAATGATTTTTCTAAGAATTTTCTGAAGATTAAGAACCAATATACACTAAGAGACACACTAATAGAAATAGGTTTTTCCTTAGCCTCTCTGTTTTAGCGTACCCCAAGCTCTAGCAAAGTCCTAAGTCACTGAGTTCTTAGCTTCAAGCTTATAAACTAAGTTTTCCAGCTCCTAACTCACGAACACCCCTCATAGCTCTACTCACAAACACTTATCTATCCCTAGCAGAAAGTCCTAGTAGCTTTACTATACACTCTTACTCATTACTCATACTACTCACAAATGACTCTCTCTACTCACTACCTATACTATATCCACGAGCATGCCTTGGCACCATAATAATCTTGCTGCGCTAGCTGAAATCTCTCTCTCTCCCTTCATCTCACACTAAGTCTCATCATTATTTGTTATAATGGAACCCATGATATTTACTTATTCATTTACTATTGAAGGTTATGATGTAACCGTTACTATAGAGTTTTTCCCTCATATTATTGTATTAGAAGACTCTTCTCCAGAGCTAACGGATGATGAGTTTGAAAATATAGATACTTTCCTTAATTTGTGAAATAGCTAACAGTTGGAAGTTTATTCTGTTTTTTCTTACTTTACCGCTGGGGCATTTTAATGCTGGGTTATTTTACTGTAGAGATATTTTACCGCTGGGCTATTTTCTACAGAACCATTTTACTGCTGGGCTATCTCTTGCAATATGCTTTTTAATCATGTTAACGTGTCTGTTGTAGGGATTGTTTATGGGCCATTCTTGTCAGTCTCAACCTAAGCCTAAGGCATAAAATATAGTGAATTCTTTGGATCTTCACCGATAGCCTTTGGGCCATGCATCGAGCCCATCGTCGAGTTTCGATTTAGGCCCCCAACCTAACATAAATCTCATTTGTCGGAAGGAAAACTTTTTCGCCCCCGACAAAGATATCTCACTCTTCCAGTTCGATGGTGAATTCCACTAGTGTTCTCGTAGTGATGGGGTAACATTTATGGCTTACAAGTTCCTTTACTTGCAATCTCAAATTCAGCGATTAGGATGCTTTTATAGTAACACTAAGTCGCCAAGACAAAAAAAGTCACTCTACTCTAATCACCTCCGCAATTTATAAGCTAAACTAAATACAAGATATTATAAATGGAAAGAGGCTCAATTCTATTGCCAAAGTCTTGTTGGGTCGGATTATGAGCTGTCCAATGCACATTTCGACTAAAAGAGCTTTTAATGCAATCTTGGGACATCATCGGCATTCTACTATGCTTTGTTTTTATATATCACAACCCAGTAGACCCAAAAAACTCAAAAACCTTTCCAAAAAAAGGCCAATAAATGGGTTTAAGTCTTGAGATATGCTTATATTAGGTAGCTTCTTTTACTATTTAGTGTGCGCTTGGATACCGCTTATTTTGCTGAAAACTAAAAACTTATTGCTAAAAACACTATAACAAAATATTTTTTATTACTACAAATTACCATTCACCCATTTTTCTCACTTGGCTGGTCTATGAACAGTGCCATGGACCAGCCAAAAAAAAGGCAAGGGAAACGGACGCAAACGTAGATGCTCTACACAAACGGACCCTTTTTTAATACTATTCATGAGTACCGTCGTATTATTTCAGCTAACTTTTAGCTTTATCTTCCAGCAAAAAGTTTTCAGTTTCAACTAAATAAACCGTTTTCCAAACGGACCCTCCATTTCCTCATAAATTCAAAATACCCCTTATCCCACACAAAATTACCATATCACCCTCATCCGATAATCACTCTCAGTCTCTCTTCGTCACTCTTACTCACTCACACAGAACAAAACTAAAGAAATCTAAAAAACGCTAAAACAAAAACCAAACATCTCAAACAGGTTTGAAAATTGAAATGAAAACACTCACAAACTGAAACCTTAAACCCTATCGCTTTCTTTGTCTCTATCTGTCTGTCTGTCTGTCTGTCTCTCTCTCTCATCAATGGCTTCGCAAATGGTGATCCTAACTCAAACCCGAACCCTCTTTAAATCCCCCACCACCAAATCCATCACCACCTTCACATTTCTCTCCCAAGAACCCCAACTTGTCGAGTCAACTCACTCTGACTCGCCCTCGCCACCACCACCAACACCAACAGCAACACCTTTACCTCCAAACCCAGCTTCAGGTAGCCTACTCTACAAGGAGAACTGGCACAACTCAATTGCCAACTCGCCTAACTCGCTATCCCTGACTTAGTCCCTCATGCCCCTGGGGTTTCTTGCACAATCCCCGAACTCTCGCATCCAAGCTCTGTCACAAACCTTGGATGTCGTGAGCATGATGAACATGTTCGCCAATTGGATGGCTTCGTAGCGCTGGGGCGAGATGAAGCAGCTATTTGAGTTTTGGATTCGGTCCTTGGATCAGGCTGGGAAGCCGAATAAGCCCGATGTGGGGCTTTACAACAATTACTTGAGAGCTAATTTGATGACCAATGCTTTGGCAGTTGAGTTGCTTAATCTCGTGGCTCAAATGGAGGATTATGATGTTGTGCCTAACACCGCGTCATTTAATTTGTAGCAATGAGCAAACATTTGACATTGATAATAAAATAATGTTAATGTTGATGAGTGATTAAGATATCAAAGGAGAGAAAAGTAAAAAGCAGATACTAGATTTTAACATAATTCAGCTTAATGACTTTTGTCCATAAGATAAAGCTATATCTTTGTTATTGGAATCGTGTTTTACAATAAACCAAATATAGATTTTATATATTGGAGAAGCCTAGGCTAACCTTAAAGTTAGGTTTTTTGGACCATGACATCTCTAATATATAACATATATTCCTACTTAAACCATGAACAATATACATTCTATGAGATTTGGAGAAATTTTAGAGACTTATCTCTATTTTAGAAAATAACACTCCTCTCCTAAAGGTTTGTGATCCCTATATAGCACAAATAGTAACTGAAAAATTTTCCCCTTTCTTTCTCTCCTTTTTTTTATTTCAGAATCAAATGCTTATTCAAAGTAAACTTTAGGTAATGATTAACAGTCTTTAAGGGCATAGTGCTATTTTTGAAAATAAAAGCCAAGTTTTTAACATTTTCCCAAATGTCAGGATTAGTCATGTAATACCCATTGAATCAAACATGACATCAACTCAAAAAAAAAAAAAAAAAGGGGTGAAGTCCAGTTATCTCTAATTCAATGGGTATTAGTAATCTCTAACACATAACATAAAGTCCTACTTTTACCATGAACAATATATACATTCTTTGAGATTTAGATGAAATTTTAGAGACTTATCTCTATTTTAGAAAATGACACACCTCTCCTAAAGGTTTGTGATCCAAATATAGCACAAATAGTAACTAAAAAATTTTCCCCTTTCTTTCTCTCTTTTTTTAATTTTAGAATCAAATGCTTATTCAAAGTAAACTTTAGGTAATTATTAAATAACGGTCTTTAAGGGCATAGTGCTATTTTTGAAAATAAAAGCTAAGTTTTTAACATTTTCTCAAATGTTAAGATTTGTCATGTAATACCCAGTGAATTAAACAAGTCAAGTCCAATTATCTCTAATAATAAGTTCATAATCAACAAATCCACACTCCACACAGGAACTAGTTATCAATATGAGGAGGATAAGTTTTCCTTTTTATTTTGTGGGCCATAAAAACAAACAAGTTTGGTGGAAACCAAAAGGAAAAACACTAGGAACCATTCTTTGAAATTCTGTGGTTGCTTTTGGATCACTTTATGTTTTTTTTTTATGTGAAAACAATGACTTTTATTCATACGAAGACAAAAATAATACATCTTGAGACACCGGTTTCTCAATACAACTCGGTGTTTCCTCTACCAAGCATGTAGACCTGACGAGCCTCTAGCAAACTGTGTTAAGGTGTGGCAACTTTATTCCCAAACCGAGGTACATGGCTGAAACTGATAGAACGGAATTTGAAGAGATGGGACAAGGACCTAGCAATGTTATTAGCTATGGGCGAGGGTGGGTCTGTGAGGCGAAGCATTGCGTTTACCACTATTAGAGCGTCACTCTCGAAAATGCAGTCTCGGATCCCCATATCCCATGCGAATGTAATTGCTTCCTCCATTGCCTTAGCTTCCACCTTAAGAGCACCCAGAGGGGCTTTCAACTTCTTACTTAATGCCGCCACCACTTCACCATGGTGGTCTCGGATAACGACCCCAATTCCAGCCTTTTTTTACTGAGCAAATACTGCATTGTCCATGTTTGCTTTGTACCATGGAGGCTTGGGAAGTTGCCACGTTGCTTCTGTTGATTCTTTGTAGGGCCGAGTGGTATGGTTAACCAGTAAATAATCCTCCAAATAGTTTTTTGTCCACCGAACAAGAGCAGAGCTTCCTACTCTTCCCATGTCGCACCTCATTCCGGTTTGTCCAAATACTCCACACCATTGTAACCATCAACCCAATATCCTCCTTAGTCCACTGTTTCACGTTTCAGGCATACCACAACAAATCTAGGAACTCAGGGCATTTGTCCATGACCTTATCCTTGTCCAAATCTACCTCTTTCCACACCTCCTTCGCACGGTAATAGTGCCAGAGCAAGTGACCTGTTGTTTCCTCAAATTGGAGGGCTTCCAAATCCCACTCCCTTCTCTGGTGATCAATTAACGTTGCCACCAGCAAGTCAGCACCAACATCTGGGCATGGCGTGACAACACTATAGGTAGATGACAAGGGAAGCCAACGGTCACCCCATATTCGAACTTTTGCTCCATTTCCTATCCTCCAACGGCTTCCTTTCCAGACCATCTGTTGTGCAACGAACATGCTTCTCCAAGCATACGATGGCTTAGTGCCCAAGGTGGCTGAGAGAAAATCTCCATCTAGAAAATATTTAGCTTGGAAGACGCAGTAAAATAGGGAATTTGTGTAGGTTTGGAGCTGCCACCCCTGCTTGGCTAGTAATGCCATATTAAAAGCCTTGAGGTCCCTAAATCCCATGCTGCCAGTCTCCTTAGGTGTGCACATCTTCTCCCAACTAAGCCAAGCCATCTTGTCCACCCCATTATTTTTCCCCCACTAGAATTTGCGAACCATCCCAGCTAGCTCATCACACAAGGAATCCGGGAGTTTGAAGCAACTTATAGTGTAAGAGGGAATTGCTTGGCCTACTGCTTTTATTAGGATTTCCTTACCCGCATTTGATAAAAGCTTTTCCTTCCACCCTGATAGTTTTTTACCAAGCTTGTCTTTGAGGTCCTGGAAAGTATTCTTTTTGGATCTTCCAACCAAAGAAGGTAAGCCCAGGTATTTTTCATGTTGGCGAATGACTTGGGCCTCGAATCTAGTCTTGATCTCTTCCTGTATTGCATGTGGGGTATTCTTACTAAAGAAAAGGGCAGTCTTGGCTTTATTAAGCTGCTGACCTGAAGCAGATTCATATAGGGTGAAGATGCGTTGTAGCTCATTACATTCCTCCAGTGATGCTCGACAAAACACCAAGCTATCATCAGCAAAGAACAGATGGGAAATTCTTGGGGCTTTTCGACATACGGCAACTCCATCGATTGCTTGCTTTTCTACTGCATGACGGAGAAGTGTTGAAAGACCTTTTGCACAAAAGAGAAATAAATAAAGTGATAATGGGTCCCCTTGGCGGAGGCCCTTGGAGGGCACAATTCTACCTCGGGTTTGCCCATTAATACGAATAGAACATGTGACAGTCGTTATACACCTTATAATCACCTTAATCATTTTCTAGTGAACACCCGTTTTCCTTATAATATTCTCCAGGCAAGCCCATTCTACCCTATCATAAGCTTTGCTCATATATAGTTTTAAAGCCATCTCACCCACTTTACTAGACTTCTTTTGGCTAATACGATGCATGGTTTCAAAGGCTACCAAGACATTATCAGTTATAAAATGCCCCTTGGTAAAAGCACTTTGGTTCTCACTGACAGTGATTGAGAGTACACTTTTCAATCTATTAGCTACTGCCTTAGATGCTATTTTGTAAGCCACATTACATAAATTGATAGGCCTATATTTAGTGATTTTTCTAGGGTTTTGAACTTTAGGAATAAGAACAATTTGGGTGTCATTATAGTTAGGAGGAACAATACCATGATTAAGGAAGTCAAGTGCAGCTTGAGTGACATAGGTGCCGGTGAGGGACTAGAATTTTTGATAAAATAGAGGGGGCAAGCCGTCCTGTCCTGGTGCAGTATGAGGATGCATTTGCTGTAGTGCTTGGGCGACCTCTGAAGCTTGAAAGTCCCTAGCAAGGAGTTGGTTCATTGCATCCGTGACTGAAGGTGAGATGGCATTTAGGAGCTCCGTCATCTTTCCTGGCTGAGAAGAAGTGAATAATGCGGAGAAATACTGTGTAGCTATGTGTTCAATCTCATCCAATCCCTCCTGCCAAAGACCATTCTCATCCTCTAATCCCTGAATCCAATTCCGTTGTTTCCTGTTAGAAGCTTTGGTGTGGAAAAAGCTTGTATTACGATCACCCTCCTTCAGATAGTTGTTTCGAGATCTTTAATTCCACATGACCTCTTCCATGTCTAGCCAAGAGTTTAGAGTCTGCTTGACCTGCCAAATAGAGTCCGTGTTGTGTTCAGGGGAGGCTTCCAAAATCTGGAGTCTATTCCGAAGTGTCTTGATCTGGTGGCCAACATGACCGAACTCTCTTTTATTCCACTGAGTGAGGCGAGCATTACAAGATGAGATACAGTTTTGAAGTGGGTGACCCGTAGGTATGCAAAGACCAAATTCCCATGCATCACTTACAACCTCCGCGCATCGAGGGTCACGAAGCCACATGGCTTCGAACCTAAAAGGTTTCGCACCCTTAGTCCTCCGTTTCTCATCCTGATTCCACTGAAGAGCAAGTATGCAATGATCCGAAGCAGTGGTTGACAGATGGTGCAACTTCGCATTTGCAAAGCGTGAAAACCACTCCGGAATGGCCAGTGCTTGATCTAGTCTTACCCACCAACTATCTCCATTCACAAAAATCTTGTTCCAGGTAAAACGTGGACCCACATAACCCAAGTCCCTGAAACGGCATTTGTTTATAGCATCTCAAAATCGTTCCATTTATTTTGGTGCCCTTGGATTACCACCAAGCTTCTTGGCATCACTGATTATCTCATTATAGTCCCCTATACACAACCAAGGAAGAGAGTTAGAGGTCCTTAGCCTCTTGAGAATCTGTCATATCTCCTCCCTCTTACTTATATCTGGTTGCCCATAAAACCCTGTGAACCTCCACTTCCCTGATCCATCCGCCCCACCCACCTCAGCATCTACATGCCACGGTCCAAAAGTTTGAACGTCTACCATGACCTCTTTCTTCCACAATAAGGCCAGCCCTCCCTTCCTTCCATTGCTAGCCACTTTTGGGATGGATAGGAAATGCCCAAAATTTGAAAAATATACCAACTTCAAACCTCATCTTGTATATAGCACCGCACATGTGACTACAAAAATGAGGTGCGGTGCGGTTATAATTTTAGTTAAACTCTAAACTGCACCACACCGCACATGTGACCGCAAAAATAAGGTACAGTGCAGTTATGATTTTAGCTAAACCGCACCGTAAAGTGCGTTGCTAAAAATGGCCCAAAACCGCACCACACCGCACTGCGAACACCCCTATCTATAACATTTTTTCGCAATACTTTCACAACAAAATCTTATATGGTAAGTTGTTACTAGTTCTAATTTGAACCCACCATTTAAATTATTTTTTTACTTACCAATATCGACTAATAACAATCTGTCACTTAAAATTTATTGTGAAAGTATTATGAAAATATCGTAGTAAAGTTACTCATTTTTTATTTCTTAATCCTTATATTATTTTTCCTTTCTTTCTTTAGTTTTTTTTTTCATCCATACGTTTTTTCTTTCTTTTTTTCTCTTCTTTTTTCTCCTCCACACACGTCCACCTACCCCTATATCTATCTTCACTCTGTTTTTTGGCTTTCTGTTTTTCTAGTTCTTGATCTCCAGACTCCAGAACATATCTCCACTTCTCCCTCTCTCTTTCTTTCTCTTTCTCTTACACACACACACAAATTTCTCTCTCTCTATCTCACACAAACAAATTCTCTCTCATACACACATAGACCACTGGCAGAGAAGTGGAGATCGGCGTTCTATATATATATATTTTTTGGTTCTGGTTTGATTAGTTTTATTTTATTGTTCAGTTTCATTAGACTTATGAGAATGATTGTTTTTGTGTTTCAAATCTTTCGATTGGGTTTTGTGTTTTTGTTTTGATTGTGGTATGTTTTAGTTTGTAGCCGTTGAGATAGAGAAGCACGAGAGAGTGAAGAACAAAAGAGAAAATTGTTTAGAGGTGCTATAGTAATTGCTACAGTGTTCTCTACTTATAGAGAAGCACTGTAGCAATTCTAATCTAAAAAATGGAGATGGAGAAGCTATTGAAGTGGGTTTTTGGGGTGTTTTCTCTCTAAAATTGGCTTTAAAGAAGCCATTGGAGATGCTCTAAGATATACACATTTTGGTCCAAAAATTGTCCATATCAGTGAGTGTATAGATGCGTAAATATACAATCTTGCTTGTGTAAATGATTTTTTAACTTTTTTTTCTCTCTCTTCCCATCTGCTATTGTCCACTGAATTTAGGATAATATACGTGTGGGCTCAAATCACCAACAATTCACTCTTAGATGTGTTACAAGGTCTAGTGTTAAGCAGTGCTGTGTACAACAATGGCTAGCAAGGAAAGGCTCTTCAATCCAACTTTATTGCTTATAATTATCATGTCATCCTTGTGGGGTTCGTTAGCGGCCTTAGACACGCTAAAGCAAGGCGATGTTCTTAATTCTTCCCAGTCCCTCGTTTCTGCCAAACAGAGGTTCACCTTAGGATTCTTCAGCCCAACTTCTTATTATGGAGACAAAAAAAACAGTTACTTGGGCATTTGGTACACAAATTATACGGAAAACATAGTATGGATCGCCAACCGAAACAGACCTATTTCAGATGATTCAAGAGCGTTTCTTACCCTTGACCATCTGGGAAAGTTGATGATCAATTCCAGTGGATTTGGAGGTGATCCTTTTGAGATATATTCTGGTGGTGGAACTGAAAACACAGGTGTTACACTACTAGATGATGGCAACTTAGTAGTATCAGAAGTGAACTCCAATGGCTCTATTGGAAGGAGCTTGTGGGAAAGCTTCGATGATCCCACTGACACGCTTCTGCCTGGGATGAAATTGGGTGTCAATCACAAAACTGGGCGTAATTGGTCTCTTACTTCATGGTTGGCAAAAGATGATCCAGCCTCAGGAGCCTTCACACTCGAGTGGAAACCCCAGACAAGGAGATTGGTTATCAAACGGCGAGGGGTACCTTATTGGAGTAGCGGTCTGCAGCTGAGCAGCTTGAAGAATGTATCCTTGTTTGAATATATTCACCCCACCAAAGGTCAGGATTACATTATCAATACGGATGCAGAAGGGCAGTACTTCACTTATTCTCTTGACACTGAATTTGACTCGTTGGATCAAGAAAGATCGGCATGGCAGTTACAATACTGGGGCACGATAATGGATCCGATAATGGATAGAATTGTTTCAATTATGAAGATGAATTTTTGCTATGGTTACGGTGTGGATGATGAAGGATGCGAGACATGGAATCAACCAGAGTGCAGGCTTATGGGCCGCCAAACGTTTGAGCAAAAATCTGGAGTCTTTACACGTATGGGTCCTGATGGTCTACCACAACTTGCAGGCGGTGTTTCTGATAACAGAACAACCATTGGTCCTGCTGATTGTAGAGATCTTTGCTGGAATAACTGTGACTGTCTGGGCTACGGTGGACAAGAAGGAACTGGATGCCAGTATTGGGAAGGAAATGAAACATTCAATCCTGATGATGGACGTTCTCGTTCAAAAGTTTTAAAATATGTTCTAAAGAAAGAAGATCCTTCAAATAAAGGTTAGAATACGAAATAATGCTCTACCTGAAACTACAATTATCTTAATTATATCTATAATGTTTATATTGTAATTTTAATTGCAATATCACAGTGAGGTCATGACTTCATATAGGTAAAAAAAAAATTATGTTAAAAGGCCAAAATGTATACACTTCATGGACTTTGGGTTAGTAGTTGTTTTTAGGTTTCCATACTCATTAGTGAGACTTTCTTCCGTTTAATTTCGGTGGCACAAGTTAGTCACATGCATTTCTTGCGACCCCTTTATAATAAATTTATCTATATTAATAAAATAGTAATTTGGAATATTAATGCATCAATTAAAAAAAATGGTATATTTAAATTAAATAAAATTCTATTTCACTTTCCCACACTTTCTCAACCAAACAGATTAGATCCACCACCTTTTATCAAAATTGCTAGTGCCCTCCTCTCCAACAACATTCACCCCATTGTCGTCTTAAACTCCCTCCAAAACACCTCTTTCAAGGTCGTCGATGTCCTCATTGCCTTGGCCATCCCTATCTCCACTAGCAGCTCTTTTAGTACCAAGGTTTTAGACAATACTGCACTCTCATTCCTTCCTTCACTATTGATGTTGTTTGCTTTTCACCTCCTCTTCACCGCAGTCAACTTAGAGAGTTTTGGGGAGTTGGAAGAACCAAAAGGTTTTAGGGAACCAAAAAGGATCCATGTTTGAGAGAGAGAGAGAGAGAGAGAGGGAGAGGGAGAGGTTTTTCCCCAAATTCAATATAATATGAATATTTTATTTACAAATGAGTTTTATATTATAAAATGGTATCTGCATTTCAATTCCATCATTGATAGCAAATGGCGGAAAATTCGGGAAGTAAAAGAAAGAATTGAAACCTTAGTGGATTAGTTTGCAAGTAATCCAAACTCTAGGGGGGTGTTTTTGCATTTTGGCCTTATGTTAATGTTAGCATATAATCATTACCGCCAGAAAGGAAGGAAAGTTAAAAAATAAGTTCACTCTAACATGCATATGATCGTCAAATTATTACTGATTGCTTTGTGTAATGTTGAATTGTATTCCTTTGTTAGCCTTTACCACTTCATGCATATGAGTTAAAAGGAAAACTATGCCCAACTAGACAAAAAAAATTTACCTCCAAAACGGTTCAGAGAAAAATAACGTGGTAATTGAAAAGACCACTCATGTGTATTTTTAGTTTTTTCCTTAAAAAAAAAAAAGTGTATTTTTAGTTACATGACATTTTTAATTTATGTGACTTGTTTGAACAATACACATGAATGATCTTATAAATCATTACTTAGTGGGTTAGAGGAGATTCCTCCAAACTTAGTTTGGTGGAGAACTTTGTCCTAAATCAACTAGCTTAAGGAAAGCCATAGATTTTTCCCTTTGTTTTAGGTTTTAGACTATTGGCCAAATTCTTGTGTCAAAACAGAGTGTTATAAGGATGTTAATGTAATCATGTTTGGTTACATAAGAAAATTTAAGAGCCAAATTTCCTTTAGCCAAATAGATCCAAATTCCTCTCCTTTGAGTGTTTCTCTTAGTGTTCAGAATTACCTTTTGAGAGTTTCTTGCCTAGTGCTTGAACGGCTGAACTGTTAATTCCTTTGCAAGTTCTTGTGGAAGAATTTGCAGACGAGGTTTTGTAAGTATGTAGGTTGTTTACCCAAAAAAAACGCTAAGTAGGTTATTATACCTATTGCTTCTAGTGACTTTTGTAATCAGATCTTGGAATCTTCTTTAACCCTTTGATTTTTTTTTTTTTTTCCTTTTACATGTTCAACGACTATAACTTTTGTCCAAACAAAGTGAGATTGTGAGAGGCGAATAGGCGATACATAATACTTGATCTTTTACCATTATCATGAAAGGAAAATAAATATGATTTTATTTGTACATATAAACAGATGATAAAGGAAATAAGAAATGGATTGTACCAGTGATCGTTACTGCTATACTTGTGCTTTTTTTGGGCACCTTCTGCTTATGGAGGATATATCGACAACGAGGTATATAATCACAAATAATATTCTTATTTTTATTTTATTTTTATTTTATTTTCATTTTTATTTTTATTTTTTGCATTGTGTTCAAAACTTTATGCACAATTTTGTGAATGACTAGTATACTTTGATATTATATATATAACAAAACAGTTGACGCTGAAAGAAGGGAAGAGAAACACCTACTTGAGCTCACAACACCTGATAGATTATTAGATGCAGATGAGCTTGAAAAAGACGGAAATGCAAGACATAATATAAAAGTGTTCAGCTTTGCATGTATTGCAGCAACTACAAATAACTTCTCGCCTGAAACTAAGCTTGGAGAAGGTGGTTTTGGACCAGTTTATAAGGTATTTTTCCAAAATAAAAAAAAACTTGTTAAGATGTTTATTAGCTTATGATTGACACTGTTGAATAATCGATGTTGTATAAACTAAAGGGAGCATTACCTGAGGGGCGAGAAATAGCAGTAAAAAGGTTGTCAAGAAATTCAGGACAAGGATTAGTGGAGTTCAAAAATGAGCTTATTCTTATAGCTAAACTCCAACACATGAATCTTGTCAGACTCCTTGGATGCTGCTTTCAAGGAGAGGAAAAGATGTTGATTTATGAGTTCATGCCCAACAAAAGTTTGGATTCGTTTCTCTTCGGTTAGCATTACTCTCACTTTATTCTTATGTAATTTTACATATTTTGCATTGAATATATCATCAATTTAATTATAAGTATAATGAAATCATCATACTTCACTATTCCTTGTAAGACAGATCCAACTAAAAATTATCTATTGGACTGGAAAATACGAGTCAATATCATTGAAGGGATTGCTCAAGGACTACTTTACCTTCACAGATACTCAAGGTTAAAAGTAATACATAGAGATTTGAAAGCTAGTAACATTTTGCTAGACGAAAACATGTGTGCCAAAATATCTGATTTTGGTATGGCAAGAATTTTCAAGCATGATGGATTGGAAGCAAATACTAATAGAATTGTCGGGACATAGTAAGTTAGAACTTGTTTATTTTGGTAGTTAGATGAATTAGTTGTTCTTACAACTCCACTAATCCATTGGTTTTTGTCTTAGTGGTTACATGTCCCCTGAGTATGCCATGGAGGGCATTTTCTCTGAAAAATCTGATGTATTCAGCTTTGGTGTTTTAATGCTTGAAATTGTGAGCGGAAGGAAGAACAAAAGCTTCTATAATGTTAATGGCCCACTGAACCTCGTAGGATATGTAAGTTTTTGAAGCTTATTACAGATTTAGCTATCTTCTTCACCAAATTTTTTTTTTTTTTTTTCACTTTCCAAAATTTTGATACAAATTATGTCTATTTAAGGCATGGGAGTTGTGGCAAAGAGATGCTGGTAAAGACATAATGGATCCAACTTTAAAAGATTCATGTCCTATGCACCAATTGCTAAGATTCATTCACGTGGCTCTCTCATGTTTACAAGATAGTGCGGCGGACAGACCTACAATTCTAGAAGTTATTTCTATGCTTAAAAATGAAACTGCGCCACTTCCCATTCTTAAAAAGCCAGCAATTTTCACAGGAAGCAATGTCAATAATGAAGATTTACAAAGAAAAGAGTCAGAAAACTATTCAGTAAATGGCTTGTCCATTTCTAGAATGGATGCAAGATAGAGGTATGACTTTCCACAACTATGCATTTCTATATAGTTACACTTTTTCCCCTTTTAAAATATGATAAAAATAAACGAAAATGAAATATTACAAAATAATTCAAAGGAAATGCAAACTAGTACTTACATTCCCCCTGGGGAAAATTATTTTATACCCTCGAACCTCGATTTATGATAGGGTGGTGTTCTTTCCTCTCACATAAATAGTAGATCTCACAATGAATTTAATTAGTGCGACCCACTATTCATCTAAGAAGAGTACCACATTGATCATCTTACTACAACTGTATTGAACAATTATTCCATATCATTAAACCAACATGGTCTATATAAGTTTCGATGAAAAAAAAAGTATTGAAAAGTAGATCCAGCAAAATCTGAATTGAATCCATTAGTTCATTCAAATTCAGTGGATAAAAACAAGAATAAATAGGAAACCTTGTATTTGACCCGACCACTCAAGCAAGTAGGGTAGGAATGACCGAGGGTTACACGAGTACCAATTTCTTCTTCTTCTTCTTATAGGATAGTTATATTTCAAACTTTTAAATTTTAAATTTTGAATTTTTATTGACCTGTTTTAATTTATACTTAAGCCATATTAAATTTTCTTTATTGTAAATGAAAATATTAATAATATTACTCTCTAACTTAAGTTACATTTCTTAAATATGAATATTTTTGGTATTAGATTTAGAACTAAAATAAAGTAGTTTTTTTTGTAAGTTTACTACAGATTTTTTGTGTGCAAGTTATTATTTTTCTTTACCTATCATGTTATATTTTATTCTTAAAACTTTTTATATTTAATTATTTTATAAGTCATTAATTTTATTCATATTTTATATATGACAGGTGCTCTCAAGGATGATCTTTGGACCACGGTATCCAATTTTTATTGTTCTTTCGTGAAATTATTAGAGTAATAAGTTGTTTTTGAATACAAGATAGAAATTCTACTCTAACCTAATCTAAGTGTATATGTGTGTGAAGCTCCCTCCTAGAGACTTGAACCCCGACCCTTGCCTCCAACACCCCATAAGCACTTATACTTGTGGAGTGACCATTGCACCAAGGATATGCGGTGATAGAGTTATAAATTGTTAAAGTTATTAGTTTGTGTTCCTTTGTTGTACTGAAAGAAATATAAAAAGAGTTTGTCAAAATTTCTTATTTATTGTTTGTATGTGAAAAAAATAAATAAGAAAGTTTGTTCATCTAAGAGCAACCGCATCAGTCCTTCCAAAATAGAAAAAGTAGACAATTTTACACATTTTACCCAAAAAATACCCACATCAATGGAGCTAAACTTGTTTAAATTTCCATTGTTGCTACAATAACCGTGTATATTTACACGACTACTGTAGCTTTGCATTTCACTTTTAACTTTTTTATTCTTTTTTCTCTCACCAAGTCAGACTGTTCTCAATTGTTCTCTCTTTTCCTCTAGCTCCAAGGCCTCTTCTTTCTCGATCTCACACACACTCTCTCTTCTTCTAAATAACAACCATCTATGCCTATCTTTGAAAGATCGTCTCCTTGATTCTGCTTCTCTAGGCTTGGAGTTGGAGATCACACTAAAATATTTTATCATCTTCATTCTTGGGTTTCTAAAATTTTTTAGTTCATCAATGGAGTTTTGGTATGTGTGGAAGTTCAAATGCTGTAATTTAGGTGGATGAGTGATTTTTAGAGTTTGCAGTTTCTCTCTTTCTCATAGTATATAACCTCAAATCGTATGGTTTTGGGTATGATTTGTTGGAAATTTTGTTGTGTTTTGGGTTTTGCTGGAAACGCAGAAGCTGGGTCTTGATATTTGAGAATCTTAAAAAGATGGGTTTTAGGTTTTGATATTTGAGAAGCTGGGTTTTATTTAAGATTTGTTGGAAATTTTGTGTAAGATTTGATTTTTGAGATGAGTTTTGGGTTTAGCAGGAAATTTTGATTGATAGGGCTGTGAGAACATACACAACAAATTATTTGAAATACATCATCTGAAGTTATCTCTATCCTCAATATGAATTTGAGATAAGAACTGACTGCATCTTTATCTATTACAAAGGTTGTTTTAGAGTTGGAGTCTCCGTTTTGTCCCCGAAAGGGCAGTATGTGTGCAAATTGGGGTTGGTTTTTGGCTGAGGAGGAGAGAGAAATGATTTGGGAGAATAATAAAAAAGTAATATTTTAATGAAATCTGGTGTAAAATAGATAACTTGATGTGGAGTGTTTTGAAAAGTGGGTTTGTGGGGGCTCGAGGACCGACAAATGATACAACAAGTTGTGACTATCACTATGGAAGAATTCTAAACCTGAGGAGAGGATTCGCCTGAAGATAGGAGGAGAAGAGACAAAATACTTCCTGAAAGTCCGAATGGAGAGGATGGTGTTTAGAGAGAGGGTCAATAAAGGAAGTTTCCAGTGAAAGCTCACTTACTGCCTCCGCATTGAATGACTGGCAACAGTTTTATCAGCTGCATTGATGAGGAACTGACTTGAACAGTGGAATTCACAACTAAGCAGCTCCTTCTACCACCTTTAACTGAAGTTTAAGGGGACAAGTGTCCTAAGGAGAGTCTGGAGGATTGTAGATGAAGAGGTAGGATGCAATGAGCTCAAAAGTATATAAAGAATGGGAACTTCTAGATAAAGGGATCCAGAAAAATAATCAAAGGAGAGAGATTAGAGCAAGAACAGTGATAGAAAGAAAGAAAGAGAACAGTGTACCTCCTAGCATAAGAACTTCGTCCTCGGGCGAGCCTGTAAAGAGCTTTTTATACATTTAATCTTGGACTTTCATTCATTCTTTCCCTGTTTGTATCCTTGGGCTAAGCCCCCCTTGTTTTACCCCACTCTCTTTATAAATATCTATTGATTTGGACCTAGCTGGGTCGCACAAATTTCACTATTCTAAGTGGGTTTGGGCCACCAGATTTTCGTGTCCTTACAGGGTTCTTATGCTAAAATAGACAAAAAATTTTGCACAAACTGATGCAAATGCTCCAATATAAACAAATTTGCATTGAGGTTTTGACTTGCATTGAAATTTGCAAGCCTTGACTGTGGCCTAAGTTATTGTTCAACCATAAAGATTAGATATTAGCCCAAATGGCTAGAAGGCTGTTTCACAAGCATCAGTATTGGTGATGCCAAAAATTTAGCAATTAAGTATCACAAAAATCTACTTTATCTATTTTACAACCTCACTTTACAAAACACTCAACATCAGTGGTTTTATTTTAGTATTCAACATAATTAAATAATATAAACAATACAATAAAATAATATATTTATTACAATAAACAACAACTACCACCACTAATATAATAAAATAATATAACTTTTAATAAAATATTTTTTATTTCACCAATAGCCAAATTTTTTGGCTTTCCCTCAACCATTGTAGCATGCTTTTTAGTTTTTAGTATTGGTGGTGCTAAAAATAACAATATGGCATTTTAGCACCACCAATGCTAATGCAGTAGGTAGTTTGGTATTCAAATTCAAAACCTGATTGAGGCCTTGCCAATAGTCAGAATTAGCAAATCAAGATCCTTGTAGCCATCCCTGTAGAATTGACTCTTCCTATAGAGTTATATCATTGAGCAAAAAAATAAAAAGTGAGTTAGTCACAAGTTTCACCAAATGAGCCCAGCCCATACCATCATAGGCTTATGAAGCTTAGCGAGTTCTTCGGCCCTGGTGCTTGGAGCCTCTGAAATTTGTTAACGTCTCCGAAGTATCCAATCAAAACTTAGGCCCAAGCAAACTATCCAAAGAAAGAATAAGGAGACATAATCTCTATTTGTTTTTGAAATTCAAACAGGAAAAATATTGATTAATTTTTGCGAAATCGTTAAAGATCAGTTTTATTTATTTATTACTATCACTTATTTAATAGGATAAACCGGGATACACCAAGTATATCTTTATGGACAATCATTTGTTTACATGAATAGTGTTAGTGGAATGTAAATGTACATTGTAGGCAAAATGATTTTTCTAAAATGGCAAAGCAAATAAATATTTGCTTATTTTAGAGAAAGTGTGCAATCTTTTATTGAGGGTGGTGGTCTAGTGGTTATTGGGCTTACTCCCAAATCAACCACATTTGAATCTCGCAATAGAAAGTGTTTAGGAAATATTCCACTCTCCCAGTTCAATGAAGAATGCCACTAGTGTTCTCGTAGTGATGGGATAACAGTAATGGCTCACAGGTTCCTCTACTTATAGTCTCAAATTCAGCGATTAAGATACTCTTATGGTAATGCCAAGACAAAAAAGTCACTCTACTCTACTCAACTTTGCAATTTATAAGCTAAACTAAATCCAAGAGATTATAAATGGAAAGAGGTTCAATTCTATTGCCAAAATCTCATCGGGCTGGATTATGAGTTGCCCAAAGGACATTCCTACTAGAAGAGCTTTTAATGCAATCTTGGGACATCATCGGCGTTCTACTATGCTTCATTTTTGTATATCACAACCTAGTAAACCCAAAAAACTAAAAAACTTCCCAAAAAAAAGTCACTCCGGTTGTGTTTGGGATAAGCTTATATTGGGCAACTTCTTTTACTATCATATACTATATAATAAAAGTTGGGTTTAGACGTCGTGATTCTAGCAAGTGGTTTCACTAAATTGCAAATTTTTTTTTTTAGATTTTTAGATTTTAGAAAAATATATATAATTTTTCTTCTCCTATAATCACTAAGTTGATAAAAATCTTAATTTGATTACAATCCAAATTCTTCATATAATCCATCAAATCCTTATTTAATATTAATTGGATTACAATCCAAATTCTTTATCTAATACTTTTTTTTTTACGTGTAGTGTATTATAAAAAAAGCAACCAAATTGCAGAATTTTTTTAGATTTTTAGATTTTAAAAATATATATATAATTTTTCTTCTCCTATAATCTCTAAGTTGATAAAAATCTTAATTTGATTACAATCCAAATTCTTCATATAATCCATCTAATCCTTATTGACTCTAATTCTGTTTGTTCTTATCGACTTATTTGGATAAAGTAACAATCAGTATTGTATCAATTTTTTGATAAAGTAACAATTTTACTTTTAGCCTAATTTAAACGTTAATTGTTGTTTTTTTGTGTGTGGATAAAGTATCAAATAATAGCTAATATGTATTAACATCAACGTAAACTTAATTAAAAAAATCTAATTTAGGTCCAAAAAAAAAAAAAAATTGGGTTTAGACGCCATAGTTGCGCCAAGTGGCTTCACCAAATTGCATAATTTTTTTTTTTTTTAAATTTTTAGATTTTTTAAAAATATATATAATTTTTCTTCTCCTGTAATCTCTAAGTTGATAAAAATCTAATCCTTATTTTTTATGTGTAGTGTATTATAAAAAAAGCAACAACTTTCTTTTTTTTAATTACTATACTACACGTTCTAATGCATCTTTAATTGCAATTTTTTTTTTTAGATTTAATATATATATATATATATATATAATTTTTCTTCTCCTATGATTTCTAAGTTGATAAAAATTTTAATTTGATCACAATCCAAATTCATCATCTAATCAATTTGACAAACAAGTTTAAGTTTAAGTAAGACTCAAATTCTATTTATTCTTATCGACTTATTTAGATAAAGTAACAATAAGTATTATATCAATTTTTTAATAAAGTAACAATTTTACTTTTAGCCTAATTTAAATGTTAATTGTTGTTTTTTTTGTGTGTGGATAAAGTATCAAATGATAGCTAATATGTATTAACATTAACATATACTTAATTAAAAAAATCTAATTTAGGTCAAAAAAAAAAAAAAAGGATAATGTAGCCCAAAAGAAACTAATATATATTATTAATAATGACAAATTTTGCAAAAAAATAAATGACAAATTCAAATCCACATAAATTTGAAGAAAAGCATACAAATTTTGTTTCATGATATTGACAAAAAATAATATAAAAAAAAAGAATAAATCATCTTATGCATTTTAAAAATAAACATATTTATTGCACTCTTTTAATAAGTTACTCCTTATATATATATATATATATATGCATTTCATAATAACTTAGTTTCACACGATATGAATTTATTATATAACTTAGAAGTAAAATATTTATTTATTTTTATTATCCATTCTATTATCTAATTTTAAGTAAATTAATATAAAAAAATTATTTACATATGAATTTTGATTAAGTCGTGCATACATAATGCTAGTTTATTTTATTTTTACTATTATTCATGAGTCGAGAAATGATATGTTCATGGGTCTCATGGCACTATTTGGTACTATTCATAAATCTCAATATATTATTTCAGCTAACTTTTAGGTTTATCTTTTTTTAAAAAGTTTTCATTTTAACTAAATAAGCTGTTCTAAACGAACTCTCCATTTCCACATAATATCCAAAATGCCCCTTATCCCATACAAAATTACCATATCACCCCATCTGATAATCTCTCTCAGTGTTTCTCTCTCTCTCTCATTCTCACTCACTCACACAAAAACCAAACAGAAATGAAAACACTCACAAACTGAAACCTTAAACCCTGTCTCTGTCTCTCTCATCAATGGCTTCTCAAATGGTGATCCTAACTCGAACCCAAACCCTCTTCAAATCCCCCACCACCAAATCCATCACCACCTTTCACATTTCTCTCCCAAGAACCCCAACTCGCCGAGTCAACTCACTCTGACTCGCCCTCGCCACCGCCGCCGCCACCACCAACACCAGCAGCAACACCTCTACCTCCAAACCCGGCTTTAGGTAGCCCACTCTACAACGAGAACTGGCGCAGCCCAATTGCCAACTCGCCCAACTCGCTATCCCCGACTCAGTCCCTCATGCCCTTGGGGTTTCTCGCGCAATCCCCAAACTCTCGCATCCAAGCTCTCTCCCAAACCCTGGATGTCGAGAGCATTATGAACGTGTTCACCTAATGGATGGCTTCGCAGCGCTGGGGCGAGATGAAGCAGCTGTTTGAGTTTTGGATTAGGTCCTTGGATCGGGCCGGGAAGCCGAATAAGCCCGATGTGGGGCTTTACAACCATTACTTGAGGGCTAATTTGATGACCAATGCTTTGGCGGCCGAGTTGCTTGATCTCGTGGCTCAGATGGAGGATTATGATGTTGTGCCTAACACCGCGTCGTTTAATTTGGTTCTTTTTTTTTTCTTTTCTTTTTTTTTTTGATTTGAAAACCATTGCATTCAACTAAAAACAAGCTTGTAAGAGTTGGTTTACATCTGAAGAAATCTCAGAGTTTATAATGGTTGGAGTTTCCTCCATCCATGTTACAAAATCATCAACAAATTGTGCATACTTGGCTAGCACATGTGCTGCGGCCCTTGTTTCCTTCCCTTCTTGTGTGGCGAGTTTCAAACTGACGCAGCATCTGCATGTGGTGTAAGGCTCCAACAATAATATTGGCAATAGTTGGGGAGGGATTTGATTCCCCCTGTATAGCTGAGCAAACCAACAGGCTGTCACTTTCAAAGATTACCTTCTGGAGATTGATATTCTTGGCAAAAATGGCAGCCTCCTCCGTTGCCTTTGCTTCAATTTCCAAAGGTCTCAATGGGAAATCCAGCTTCTTACTCATGGCAGCAACCACAAAGCCTTGGTTCTTAAGGCTATGTATAAGGCTAAGAAGACTGTTGCTGCAACTAAATTTTCTAGCTTATTCAAACTTTCTTGCTACATAATTTAGTGTTGGCCGGTGGGTTCAATATGTTATGAAAATCTAGGCAAAAATATATGTGTAAATTATATCATTTTTGAAAGACATCCTAACTAAAACACGTGCCCCCATCATCTAACTTGCAAGCAAGTGTTTGATTATTGTGCACATTTTGTCTTGAATTCTTTGCTTTTGTACAAAGTTCTTTGATCCTACCATACAGCGAATGCCACCTGTTATAGGTGATCTAAATTATGAATTTAAATATAATAGGACTAATTGGTTTGTTTCACATACAATATATGTGAGCTTAATTCAATCCTCTAGGAATATACAATGACCATACTTGATGGGAAATATTGCCTGATTTTTAGACAAATATAAATTAGTCGTTTAATCATTATTCCAACACTTCAAATGGTGTTCATAAAATATTAAAAAAAAAAAAAAAAAAAAAAACACTTCAAATGGTAAATTCAAATAATTCAACTATTGATTTAGCAAAAAATAAACTATTGTTCTACTTCTAAAAACTCATGTTCATACTTAACATAGGAGACATGATCTAATTTTATTGATAAATTATCACTAAATCCAAAAATTAAAGCTATTTAAAAAATGATGAATTTAATCATGAGAGACATGCGCTAATCCTATTGATACTTGTTTAACCCACTTGAGATTAATAAAAAATGCTAAGGTAAGAATCATTGTGGGATGGAATGCCTTCTCTGACGAGTTAGTAAGTTGGTGCAAGTTTGGTGATCGAGAAGTGTAAGACTTATAGGCATGTTATATATGTGATCGAACAATAAGAAGTATTTTGAACCCATTTTTCTCATTTTTACGATAAGAAGGGTTTGACTCGCGTCCAATGCACTGAAGTGTTGAATATGACATGGACACAACATATGTCCAAATATAATCATGTGTTGCTCTCATGTGTTATTTAGTGTTAAACATGACATAGATACGTTATGTGTCCAAAAATGATAAGTGTCACTCTTGTGTGTTATTTAGTGCACTAAACTAGAACTTTGTCCATCTAATATAGTCAGATTTGCATTGAGGTTTTGACTTTGTATTTCAAGCCTTGACAGGCCTAAGTTACTATTCAACCATAAAGATTGGGTATTAGCCCAAATGGGTAGAAAGCTTTTTCACTAATAAGTAGGTAGTTTGGTATTCAAATTCAAAACCTGATTGAGGCCTTGCCATTTGCCAATGTTCAGAATTAGAAAATCAAGATCCTTGTAGCCAGCTCTGTAGAATTGACTCTTCCTACAGAATTACATGATGGAGCAAAGAAATAAAAAGTGAGTTAGTCACAAGTCGCACCAAATGAGCCCAGCCTGTACCATCATAGGCTTATGAAGCTTAGCGAGTTCTTTGGCCTTGGTGCTTGGAGCTGTCTGAAATTTATCAATGTCTCCTGAACTGTCCATTCAAAACTTAGGCCCAATCAAACTATCCAAAGAAAGAATAAGGAGACAAAATCTCTATTTGTTTTTTAAAATTTAAAGATCAGTTTTATTTCTTTATTATTTATTATATCTTATTTAAAAGGATATAGCATTTACGTCAAGTATATCTTTAAGGCCAATTATCAGTTTACATAAATAGTGGAATGTAAAGTAAAACATTGTAGGCAAAATAATTTTTTTAAAGTGGCAAAGCAAATAAATATTTGCCACTTTTGGAGAAAGCGTACAGTCCTTTAATTGTGAGTGGTGATCTAATGATTATTGGGCTTATTCACAATTGGCTTGGGGTGAAGGTATTAAGTTTGAATCTCGCAATAGAAAACATTTAGGAAATATCGCATGCTCTCAGTTTAATGCTGAATGTCTCTAGTGCTCTCATGGGGTCGAGATTACAGTTATATCACAACAATCTTCTACTTGCAGGCTTAAACCCAACGGGTATTATTGAAAAAAAAAAAAACACTCTACTCACCTCCGCAATTTATAGCCACATGGCCCACATTAAATCCAAGAGATTATTAATGGAAAGAGGCCCAATTCTATTGCCCCCCAAAAAAAAAGCCTCATTGGGCTGGTTTATGAGCTATCCAATGGACATTCCTACTAAAGAGCATTAAGCCATTAACAATGCAATGCTAGCCAAGAAAGACGGTCATCTATATTGGCCAAGTGCGCCCAACTCAGCTACCACACATCCAATCTTGGGACATCATCGGCGTTTAGTTCTACTATGCTTCGTTTTTATATCACATGCAGACAAGTAGACCCAAAAAACTGAATCACGTCAACCTTGCCAAGGTCCTCTCTGAAGGGGTTGGGGTCGACTCTGTCAGTGGGATAAGGGCATAGACCTAATGTGAATTCGATTATGAAAACCTGAATTTGTGATTGAAATGAGAAATCTATCTTTCATTGAAGTAATTTGTACATATATATACTAAAAGACCCAAATTAGAGCTGTAACTAACTTACACGTGTGAACACACACTAACAGACTTAACACACACGTGAGCCACTAATCTAGCTTTAGTTATATACAAAACTACAAGTAGTTCTCAGTACAACTCTAACTATGCTACACCTCTATTCTGTCGTTTAGATGCATTTGTACTGTTCTTGATTTTCTTCAGCTGTGTAATACAAGATTCAGTTCTTTGACAATCATTCAACTCTTCAATCTTCATATTTGTTACTCTGGCACTTGTGTTCTATCATCAAATTGCTTTGCTTGTTCTAATGCATGCTTGTGCTGCCCCGATGCTCTATCTGCTGCATTGTGTTACAGCCTGAGCTACACTAGAGTGGCAGCTGATGCACCTACTGCAGATCTGGTTTCACCATCAGGCCTTTGACACTCCCCCTTAAGATGGACTGAGGGAGAGTAAATATTAATCGGTCCCATCTTGGAGACCAATTTAGAAAATTGCTTATATCCCAAGGCTCTGGTTAACAAAATCTGCTAATTGGCAATGTGTTCTTACATGATTCAACTTAATCACTTTAGCCAACACTTTATCCCTCACAATGTGATAATCAATTTCTATATGCTTTGTCCTTTTATGAAAAACTGGATTAGACCCTATGTGAAAGGCAGATTGACTGTCATAGAACAATAGTGTCTCTCTATCATGCTTAACTTGTAAATCTTTTAGCAAAGAGAGAATCCACACAATCTCACAAGTTGACACAGCCATTGCCCTATACTTTGCCTCAGCTGAAGACCTTGAGACAGTAGCTTGCTTCTTTGATTTCCAAGAGATTAAGGAATCTCCAAGGAAAAAACAATACCCTATTACAGACCTTCTTGTGTCTGGACAAGAAGCCCAATCTGCATCACTAAAGCCTTTCACATGAAGTTCTAAGCTAGCAGAAAAGAAGACCCCTCTACCTAGTTCATTTTTAAGATAGTGTAAGACCTTGAGAGCAGCTGTATAATGAGGCTTTCGTGGCCTTGCCATGAATTGACTTAGCTTGTGAACTGCAAAAGTAATATTAGGCTTGGTGATAGTTAAGTACAAGAGTCTTCCTACCAGTCTCCTGTATTGGCTCGAATCGTCAAGTAACTCACCTTCAAATTTACTAAGTTTCAAAGTTTGATCCATAGGAACCTTAGAGGGTTTACATCCTAGCAAACCAACATCTTCTAATATCTCTAAGGCATATTTCCTTTGGCACAAGGAAATTCCCTTATCTGTTCTAGCAACCTCCAATCCAAGAAAGTACCTTAACTCTCCTAAATCCTTCAACTTGAACTTCTGGTCTAACAAAACTTTAAAGTCCTCAACCCCTTTCTGATCATTACTTGCAATTAAGACATCATCAACATACACTAGCAACACAATGAAAGACTCACCTTTTTGTCTAGTGAATAAGGAATAATCTGCCTTAGACTGAACAAAACCAAACTCAATCAAAGCTGTGGAAAACTTGGAGAACCACATTCTAGATGCTTGTTTAAGACCATAAAGAGATTTGTTGAGCTTACATACCATCTGTGACATCTCCCCCTTACTGCACTGCTCCCCCTTGCTGTGAAAGCCTAGTGGAAGTGACATGTACACCTCCTCATGCAAATCTCCATGGAGAAATGCATTGTTGACATCAAGCTGACTGAGAAACCAGCCTTTCATAGCAGCAATAGCAAGCACACACTTGACAAATACCAGTTTAGCAACAAGAGAGAAAGTGTCAATGTAATCTAGCCCTTCCTTTTGGGTGAAACCCTTAGCAACAAGTTTGGCTTTATACCTCTCAACTGAACCATCTAACTTGTATTTAACCCTATACACCCATTTACATCCAATAGGTTTCTTACCAGGTGGCAAATTAGTGATAGTCCATGTATTGTTAGCTTCCAATGCCTTAATTTCAGCATCCATAGCGTCTTGCCATTTGGGATTACCTACTGCTTGGTGGTAAAAGGTAGGTTCTGGAATTGAGGAAATGGCACAACAAAAAGACTTGTAGGAAAGGGAAAGGTTAGTATAACAGATATAAGATTGAAGGGGGTGTGAGGTACCTGAAATGGAGGAAATTGGAGTAGGAGCAGATGAGACCTGATTACAATGGTAAGCTGCAAGATAAGAAGGAGGCTTAGTAGGTCTAGTAGACCTCCTAAGGGCAACAGGTGGTTGACCAGACTGATCAAAGGCATGAAGTGGATCAGGTGCATTAGGAAACTCCTGAATGTCCTCATCAAAATCATGATGAATTTGGACAATGGTATCATCAGATATAGGCAAAGAAGAAAGGGAAGGATTGGAAGAGGGAAAATCAATAAAAACAAAAGATGGGTTAGGATTAGAAGAGAAAACAGGCAACAGAATGAGATCAAGAGACTGAGGAAGATTAGAAGAGAAAGGAAAAGTAGATTCATGAAAAACAACATCCCTAGAAAGGAAAACACTATGGGAATCAAGATCAAGAAGCTTATAACCTTTGACATTAAAAGGATATCCTAGAAAAATACATCTTCTAGCTCTAGGAGTGAATTTATGCTTATGAGGAGTGAGATTAGTAGCAAAACATAAGCATCCAAAAGTCCTAAGATGAGAATAGGAGCATGGCTTATTGAATAAGATCTCAAAAGGTGTTTTATGACCAAGAATTGGAGAAGGAAGCCTATTAATTAAGTAGGTTGCAGTGAGAACACAATCTCCCCAAAATGATAAAGGAACAATAGATTGGATTTGCAATGCCCTAGCAGTAGCAAGAATGTGTTGGTGTTTTCTCTCCACAACTGAATTCTATTGTGGAGTATAAACACAACTCAATTGGTGAATAATTCCATTGGAATTATAAAAATCTAGAATGCTAAATTCTAAGGCATTGTCAGATCCAATGGCCTTAATTTTGGTTCCAAATTGTGTGAGGATCATGTTATAAAAGGAAACAATTAATGGTCTTGTAGGAGGCAAAATTTTAAGCCAATTATAAAATGCCACTTCAAAATTTAGTGGCAAATTCTAAATTAATGCCATTAAATTGTTTAAATTAGATGATGACATGTGTCATCCAAATTGACATCACATTGGCATATTGAAATTTGCCACATGTCATTTGGCCCACAAGAAAAGATAAATTTCCTATTCAAAATTTATGGATAATTATCTTTATAAATAAATAAAGGCGTAAATACACTTTTGGTCCCTACATTTTGGGTCATTTCTCGTTTTAGTCCCTAAACTGATTTTGCTCCTATGTCAGTCCCTGATTTTTCAAAATCGTTTTTAAAATAGTCCCTACCGTCAACCGAGTCACAGAATAAGTTGAGGTGGCAAATGGAAGTGCCAAGTGGCATGTTAGATCTGATATGGCTACCACGTCAGCATCCATGTTAGCATTTTAATGACAAGTCAGCATTTTAATTAATAAAAAAAAAATTTAAAATATTAAACTGAAAAAATTCAAAATTAAAAACAAAAAAAGAAAAAACTTTTTCAAAAGAACATTGTTCTTCTTCTTCCCCAGGACATGAACTTCATGCTTCATGTTCTTCCCCAAATCAAACCCAATAAATCCAAGAAATCAAACCCATAAACATCCAGTAAATCAAACCCATGGCTTATAATTTCTCTTCTCCACATATAACCTCTCTTCTCTTCGACCCTCACTCTCTCTCTAGCTCTCATGCACTCCGACTCTTCTTTCTCTCTCTACCCTTCTATTTCTCTTCTCTCACTCCCATGACTTGCAATTGTTCTTGGTGGTTTCGTGGTTGTGCTCTGGCGATTCGTGGGTTTGATTTTGTGGTTGTGCTCCAGCAGGTCGTGGGTCTGATTTCGTGGGTTTTTGTTGGCTATGATATGGGTTTGAACTTTGTGGTCGTTAGATTCGTGGGTGAGGACGTGCTCGATGGTGTCGCTGCCAGTTTGGTCGTGGGTCGTGGGTGACTGTGCTTCGATGGTTCCGATCGGTTCGTGGGTCCGACTAGTTCGTGGTTTGTGGGTTTTTTTTTTTTTTTTTTAGCCATGGATCATGGCTGATTTGGCCATGGGTTGTGGCTGATTTGGTTCATGGGTTTTTTTTGGCGGTAGGTTGTGGTTCGTGGGTTTTTTTTGTTTGGCTGTGGTTGGTGGTTACAGATTGAGAAGTGGTGAAAGAGGAAGGTTGTTGGGTTATGGCTGCTGTGGTTTATGGTTGTGGCTGGTGGGGCAACGGTGGAGGTGATTCCGTTGAAGCAAGATGACCCAAACAAAACGCCAACACCGATGGAGCTTCAGTTAATCACGGATCCAAACGAAACCCAGATTTAAATTTAAAAAGCTATGGAGATTCGGGCATGGGTCTTTGTTGAATTTTTTGGGTTTTTTTTTTTTTGTGTGTTTGTTTCCCAAGAAAATTTCTAGTTTTGGGTTTGTTGGAGATTAGTTTTTTTTTTTTTTTAATTTTTTTATTTTAATTTTATGGGTTTGATTTGCTATAGAATTCGGTGTTGATTGTGTTAGAATTTGTTGAGTTTGATTGTGTTACTTCTGTTAGGAAAGAACATGTTCTTATGTTCTTCCAAAAAAAAAAAAAAAAAAAATTAAAAGCAATTAAAAAAATACAAATTTAATTATTTAATTTAATGAGATTTAAGGTTTTGTTTTGTTTTTTTATTTTATTTTATTTTTAAATTTTCTGACATGGATTTTTTATTATTAAAATGCTGATGTGTTATTTTTTAAAAGCCAAATAAATTTTTTTATTATTATTTTATTAACCATATCAGATCTAACATCCCACCTGGCACTTCCGTTTGCCACCTCAACTTATTTCGTGACCCGGTTGATGGTAGGGGCTATTTTAAAAACGATTTTGAAAAATCGGAGACTGACATAGGAGCAAAATCAGTTTAGGGACCAAAACGAGAAATGACCCAAAATGTAGGGACCAAAAGTGTATTTACGCCATAAATAAAATAAAGATAAATTTTCTATTCAAAATTGATAGATAACTATCTTTATTAAAATAAATTAAATAGAGATAATTATTTATCTTTGTTGATTATTATCTTTGTCAAAATAGATAAATAGAGATAATTATCTCTAAGAAGAATTTGGGCCAATCAAAAGTCTACTACATACTTTCAAGTATATCAATTCGAAGTGGAGCTTATCCTCTAAAATCACTATAAATATAGGACATCCCCTCTCATTTTGACGACCAAGTTTTGAAGAGGCCCAAGCCCTGGAGAAATTTTGTCTCAAGAATCTTTGAAGAACTTGAAGAATAGAACATTCAAAGGGCTTGAAAAACTTGAAAGACAATAAATCTCTAATAAGCTCAAAGCTAGAGATTTGTTGTGAAGACCGTTCAATCCGTCTTCTAATCAAAGTCAAGGAGATTATCTCTTGTTCGAGTTCTTTGAAGTTCTATTGGAATTAAGCTAAAAAGCCTCCTTAAACTTCAACAAACTCAAATCTTTGAAGCT